>VZRI01012356.1:205674-275532 GCA_013397515.1 Upupa epops
CAGCTTCACCGCGGTTGGGGCTCCGCCTGACCTCTGTTAGCACAGAATCACAGCGGGGTTTGGAAGGGACCTCTGAAAACCAAGTAGTCGAGCCTCCCAGAGCAGGGCGTTGGGGGTTTGGTTCTGGTTCACCTTTGGACCGGAGCACCTCTTGCTTTAGGTTGTCCTCCAGGCCAGCCCTGGGGCCAGCGTGTGTTTTGACAAGGCTTTGGCAGACTGTGCTGAAGACTTTGGGACAAGATACAGACTGAGTATGATGCGATGTGGGCAGTGGGAGGGAGATCCCGTTCCTTGTCGTGTTTCTGTCAGTGTGATTCATCTTGCGCAGGGTTACTGACACCTCCAGTGCTGCACATTCCTTGAACATCTGCAATCAGGATCGTGCATCAGTATATTCTGCAGTTCATGATGCAGCATGGGCTGGTCCAGGACGAACTTTTGCACAGGGAGAGTAGTGGAAGTGAAAATGTTGATGACTTTGGGCAGCCCTGGGAATGCTTGCTGCAGGCATCATCTTCTCTTATTCCTTCCTTGCCTTGCCTCTAAAAGCATCATATGAAAAGGCAGAAGAGGGAATGTATATGGAGGAGGTGTGTTCAAGTCTAGCAGCGGGATAGAACACGGAAAAGGGACTGCAAGCATCAAATAGCTGATGTCAAAGCAGACAAGCTGAGTTTTGTTATCCTTTTTAAATACATCTGCACGTGATTTTACTAGAGAAAGCTATTTCTCATTGACTAGGATAAGTAAAGTGTGATTTGTAAGCAGATGCAAGGTTTACATTGAATTAGTGACTTCTTCTTGGGTAACAAAATCTAAAGGTTTTCCTTTTCCTGAATTTTTATTCACTTAGTTTGTAAGTGACCAGTCAAGAATTCTGTTTTCATTCTGAGTCATGCTTTGTTTAATGAAATACGCAGAGCAGTGTTACAAATACAGGTGCCTTATACGCAGTGAGAATGGTAAATAAGAAGTAAGGTTATACTTGGTCACACGCTGTGATTTGGTAGAGACCAGCACTGCCACCAAAAGATGTGCCCTTTCTGCACATCTTGGTAGTTCTTTTCCTTGCTCAGGTGTCTGTGCATCATCAGCACAGTGAACTGGATCAGTTATCTGGTCCAAGTCAGACCGAATTCAATTCAGATTCTTGTGCTGGGAGAAGGGATGTGGTAATGTTAGAGAAGACTGTTTTGGGGGCTGGTTGAGGGCAGAGATTGTTTCTCTTGGCTGCAGCAAGAGGAAATGCTAAATATTCTTAGTCATTTGACTGCTTCGAAGGCTTGCTGAAATCCCTGCTGAATACCTGAACAGTGAAGTGCCTGAACTCTGAGGGAGTTAGGTGCCTGGTCTGCTTAAAAGTTTTTGAGAAGTTTGCAAGTCCTCTAAAGGTATAAATGACTTCCAAAATCCAGCCCCTGATCTTGATGGTTTTATTCTGAGTAGGCCTTCCCCTTGTCTGATCCTTTTTTTAGTCACTAGCTGGAAAAAGTAAAGCTTCTCTCTTCATAACTGCCATATCTTGCAGTAAAATGAGGTTCTCCTTCACACACGGTTCCTCCACCTGCTTGCTGAAAGTAACTGGGATCTAATAAAGTTTTTCTATGTAACAGAATAATGTAAAGGAGGAAGATTTGCGTAGTAGCATGCACTGCACTGTCAACACCAAGCTTAGTTTGGGTACTTTGTGTGAGAGGTGGTAACTGGAAGGCGTGGTGCAGCCTCGCAGGAGTGTTCTGTGTAGCTACAACACGTGCCCTATAGTTCATTGCACTCTGAAGATGATTCTTGTCCATGTTTGTGTTGAATACTGAAGGCTGATGTGTGCCTTGAAGATGGAGATGTTGAAATGTATTCCTAACAGATGCGTTGATAAAGTAGGCATTCATATTTCAGCATAACTCCTCTGTCCAGGGACATGTACGGAGTGAGAGGGTTTTTTGCAATTACTGCTTGTCTGTACCAGCAGGACATTCAAAGAATGTTTATGTACAGCGTGATTTTAAGAGTGTGTCTGAGCACTCACAAATGTGTACCTCGCAGCATTGATTCTAAGGCAGTTATAGATTAACTTGTGCTTCTTGGTTGGAGGTAATTTTTATCCCACGGCTATGGCTGAACCGGTTACAGTATAGATTCAGTACAGGTGGTTTATATCACGGTTTACCCTGCTAGTCTGATTTTATTCACTTGACCCACACTTCACTCAGTTGTAAACCACTGCTGTGCTAACAGGTTTACAGACCAGCAGAAATCTGCTAGACATCAGAAGAGATCTGTTAAGGGGGTGAAATCTAAAACAAAATGCCAAGTGAATACTCTCAGCTCACACACGTTACTGTGGTCACAGCTGATCAAGACTGGAGCCAGAGACTCCACTGGTCACCTGTGTGTTTGTCAGAGGCACTAACACATTTAGCACTGTGGGCCCAGAGATTGGCTGAATATTTTCCTTGGGTGTCTGGATGCTCAGACTGGGAGCTGTGGGCACATGTGGGGACAAAGCTTTGTGTACATAGGTTACATGGTTGCTCTGAAGTTAGGGCAAACTCCAGCAGTGTCTTTTTAGCTTTGTGCTTGAGCCCTAGGTTTCCTGTCTTGTAAAAGCTGGAGTAATCCTTTGGATTGGACCCGTTGTGTATGATCACACTTGGAGACACTCCTCCCAACGAGCAGAATTGTTCTGTTTCTGGCTATTGAGCGGCAGTAAGGATCATCCTATGTCAAGGAGTTCCTGAAATTGCAGACATTTATCTCCACAGTGGACCTGTTCTTCCGGTAGAAGGTCATGACATCTTTTCATACGAAGTCTCTCATTTTCCTCTTCCTCTGCCCACTCATATTTTAAATGAAAATAATGACTTTTGAATGTTTCACACATAGTGTGCACTCCCTTATGAAAGAATTCCAGGTCTTTGAACCATGTGGGTTGAGGTAACATGCAGCTAGGCATCCAAGCTCTAGGGAGGGGCCTGGCTCCCTCGAGAAATCACCGTACTAACCCCTTTTAAAAAATACTTACTCTGTTTCTGCGTGGTCCAAAGGTAGAAATCACATATAGTAGAGGAATCCTGAATTCAGCAAGCTGCAGGTTGGGTTAGGTGGGAGCAATGTGAAGGGGACAAGGTACAGTTTAAAATGATGCTCTTCAGGACACATCTGATATCTCGGAATGGACCTCGCTTTCTGATGGGATCTTAATCTGTGAAGCCTTTTCCTCAGTCAAAAAACCCCATGTTATTTGGAGTGGCCTGAGAGCAAGAGATGGCCAAAGTACTTCATCTAGCCTGGTGAATATGTTCTCTATTGTGCCAGTAGGAACCATGTGTTTGTGTTATTGCCCTCTTTGTACAGAAAGGAAAGAACTGATTTATGTTACATTTTGCTTGCCCCCAAAGTGTGATTTGATTTTTTTTGTCTAAAATGTGTTGGTTGTTTCTTTGAACATCTATCACCTGTTGGAGAATTGGCCTCTTTACCAGGAACTCCATGGTAAATCTCTTCACTTTTTCCTATTGAAGTTTTCCTGCTTTTCAGAAATAATTTATTCAAGAGACCAGAGGGATAGCTAATGAGAGATTAACTCAGTGCCCAAGGGCTAGGGCATTTCCCTGGGATGTGGTGGAGTCAGGCTGCAAGATCTTGCTTCAATTAATACTGCTTCCCACATCACAGAAGAGCATGCTCACTGCTGGGAAATACTAGTGTGTGTACATCTCCAGCTCTTTTGTGTGTCTTAGCCAGCTGCTAGCCTGTGTGTTAGGCTAAAAACAAGTTTAAGAATTCTGCTGAGGCTGTCATGAAGTGGGCACTCAGTACTAATAGTTGAGCTGATTTGTTAGGATTTTGGGTGGTTTTAAGCATCCAAATGGGAGTTTGGATTCAATACAGTCTTCTTAATCAGTACCGAACTGGGGACTTCGGTGGGTTTGTGTGTTGAGTTTGGGCCCCAACACTGGGGTGTGCCTTCTTGTATTTTACTTTAAGTAAACTTTAAGTTCACTTCAGTGAACCTTCTTGTAGTTTAAGAAGCTACTACGTGTAACTGCTTGGCCCCATGTTAGTGGTTACTGCTTCTGAGAGTCAGCAGAATGGGAAGTAGTTTTGCTCTGGGTCTTACTCTGCTGTTCCAGTTCAAACCCACATCCATCAGCCCTTTAAGCTAAAACACTGAGCTTTGCATCGACCTCAGTGAATTGACTGCTTATTCCTTTTTATGACCTTTGTGCTGGGGACAGTGCCCTTCAAGAGGAAGGAGAGCATTAGCTGGGGGGATGGTATATTGAGCTGCTACAGAACCTTCTGCCCAAAGCTCACATATCCAACCTTTTGTGGACCTAAGCCCGGACTCCTATAGTTTGGTTTTTGAAAGTTGTGACGGCAAGGAAGGTCTTGCACTGTTTCCTCACATTGCATAAACATCTGTGTGCATTCTACCCTAGGACTTGTAGAAGTCTGCTGCTAGACCCCTGAGCTGCTCATTGCTGTCAGCAATCGTGTCAGTAGCTTTCCGTTCAAGTATGTGAGTTGGTATCTTGAACCTGGAATGGTGAATGGGCATCTCTCAGGGATGCAGGATAAATCCCAAATGCTGCATCCATACTGACTGGGCAGCACTGTCAGTGCTGCTATAGTGTAGCTGCTGTTTTGTGAGCTTCACATGCTTTCTGCACTTCAGGTTAGTCCAGCTGAACAAGAGTATGTACTCTATTGATGTTTAGAATCCTTAATTTTTAAGATCAAAAATGCTCCGATTGAGTTTTGATGCATGATATTTTCATTCTGTGTTAAGGGAATGGAATTACAGTGTCTCTGAGTTTTCTAGTCATTCCAAAGACTATTTCAAGACTACTGTAAATTCTAACACATCATGGACTTTATGCTGGGTAGACAGTGCATGTCAGGAGTAGTGCAGGTAATTTGTCAGTGAAGGACTTTTTATTTCCAGTCTTAGATTTGCTACAGCTTTATTTTGTGACCAGGAGCAACAATTCTGCGTTTGAGACTTAGAGTTTAACTGTCTTGGAGAGGCCATGAAGTAGGTGTACCTGAAGGAAGAAATGAGGCCCACCTCACTGTCATGAACGATGTGAAGGTGAAAAAAGCAGAGCAGTGCAGTGTTATAATCGCTTTAACTGTCTGAATTAATGTTCATACTTTACTTTTTTTAAATATGGTAATGGCAAAAGGAATGTGCCCAGCTCTCTGAAATATTCTCTGGAAATTCTGTCTGTTTTTTTATAAACATACAACATTATTTTCTGTTTAGACAGTTAAAAATGTTGCTGTTGAGGGTGTAAACAGATTTTTAAGTTACCTGTTCAAACAAGTTAAGTCTTCTGTTGAATCTTCAAAAGACTGCAGTGGTAGGAAATATGCTACCAAGTCATACATTAGCTGAGCTCATTTCTTCAAAGCAGTAGTGTAATAAAAGGAGATGCCATTCTTGCTGCAAAAATCGATCATTTTCTTCAGCTCGTCAGGACTGTTATGTCAGCATATAGTAGTAATCTTAACTGCAAACACACCGCTTCTAGCTCAGGAAGACCCCCAAGCTGCAAAGTGGAGGAGGCTGAGAGTGTTTTAACAATGCATTCTTCCTTAGGCATCTTGGCTTCTGTCAGATGCGGGTTCCTGGATGAGACAGACACACTTTTGATTTGACTGCTGCTATCTTAATCAGGAATTATGTTTGAAGCGCATCATACTTGTTTTATATGGGTGAAAGAAAAGAAACGTGAAGTTTTTGTGATGGCATCACCAGGGAATTAAATACCAAGGGAACACAGCTTCTTTTAAGACAAAGTGTTCTTTGTAATTACAGCGCGGGCTTAAGAAAAGAAATTAAGCAATCTAGGCGTATCTGCTTCTGGCTCTGCCATACATCTCGAGTTCAGCTCTGGAAATTGGTACAAGTTATTTCTGTGTGAGACATTTATAAATTGCTAAAGAGGGAAATTAGAAGAATTACCTAATAGGAGTGGTAGTTGGAAAGAGCACTAGTACTTTTTTTGTTTCATTCAGTATTACATTGCATTAGTCTTAATGTCTTTGTCCAGCGTGCTGTGATGAATGTGGGGTTCTTTGAAGTAAATATATTAAGTTTTGTCACTGCCAACTACTTTTGATATTTTTATGTCATTTATGTTATGATTTGACATTCTTACAACAGCAAATGTCACTTACTGGAAAGGGTAAGGCTCTGTTGTGCATCCTTGATAGCATCCTTGCATCGGGCTGAAATGCACTGCACAGATGCATGTAGAAATGTCATCAATAGCTAGATCGCATGGATTACTGTGCAGTAGCTGTGAAGTTAACATGCAGTATTAGGAGGAGGTATGTGAGCTGTAGCTAGAAGTATTTTTCAAGGTCTTACACCCCTCAACAAGCTTTGTGTAGCACTACTTGTAGGTCATCCATGTATGTCAACTAGGAAAATCAGTCCAGTGGTCAGCAGATTTCAGTGAGCGACCGAGGTCTTCAGCATCACTGGAAGATGTTTCCAGGTTTGCAAATGAAGAGGTTGAAAACCGTTGGCTTTGACAGTACCACTCCAGTAGCCTCATCTGCAAGGGCTTGTCTGCACAGGACTTTGCTGATTAACTCTGTGTCTCATTCTACAACAAAGAGTCTGGTTCTGTTTACGTTAAACCATTTTCAAAGTACAATTGCACTTTGAATTCATACCCTACCTTAATCCGTGTTAACTTTCCAGTGCATGCCCTCAGGGAGCAGTAAACTAAACTGAAAAGACTTTGTCCACACGGGAGTTTAATGGAGTTTGACTAGCAGAACTCAAGTTTGTCAAGGCACTTAGTTCAGATTTGTTTTCTTGATGTCCTGGTATAGACAAGCCCTAATAATAAACGTGGTTGAGTTCTAAGTGAATGAACCATATTATAAAAGCCATCACTGAGACTTTACTGCTTTTTTTGTGTGTGTGTGTGAAATACAACTGCTGTAGGGTATAAAGTAGGCCTTTTTGACTTGTTTGGTACCATCTCTTCTGCAGTAATTGCAGTTAGATCTAAGAAATAAAATAGTCTTCGTGTTTTTCAACAACTAAGCACTTTATTTGTGTTTCAGTTTTGATCAAAATACGTGTGTTTGCTTAAGTAGCAGAAATTTCTTTTTCCCAGTACAAAAATCTGCCGTCAAGTGTGTTTGCACTGGTTTAGAGCAGAGGAGCACTGTGACATTTAAAATCTGACTATTGTAGAAATTGGGCATTTTAAATACTATTCTGTTTACAGAAAATGTCTTATTTTGATTGTCTACGTGGGCTGGAATTATAGTATGTTCCTGAAAATACAAATCCATTTTGCCCCAAGTGCTGCCCCATAGGTGCAGAACGTGTGTTTTCAGCTGTAACCCATAAAAGGTCAGCTCCTGCGCTTTGCAAGCTCTACACCAGTTGATGTTGCATAAATAAACGTGTTTTACACAGTAATTAATTGACTCTCTAACTTGCATTCACATTAATTGTTCTTAGCAACAGGTAGCTAAACCAAGGTAAAGACCTTAGCTTTTTGTCCTTCAGACATTGATCAAAATCTTGTTAATGCGGTAACACTAAAGTTTACTGAAGTTTAAACAGAGTAAAGTTCAGTTTTCCTCAGCAGTCAGCTCATGTCACACTAAAGCCCTGGTCACTGATCAAAACAGCATTAATTATTTGTTTCACGTTGAGGTTGCTGTGTCAAAATCCTTTAAATACCTCTTGGAGCTGATTGGGAATCTTGGGGCCTGTGATAGAGCAGCTGGTCTGGACATGGGCTGATGCCCTGGTTGACAGGTTGTTGGATTAGAAAGAATATCAAAGGCAGTGAGTAAGATTAGGGATAAGTGAACATCTGACAGCAGTTTGCAGCAGGGGAGAACAGATGATAAACAATGGGAGCGGGGTGTGGGGGGGGTGAGAGGTGAGAAGGCCATGGGAAAAGTGTGGCAGCAATCACTAAAGCTCCAGGTTGCTGAGCCTCATGAATAGAACAGGAAATGGGATTTGCTGGGACAGATGTGCTGAGTGGTGATGAATACATTATAGGGAAATGAGGCTAAACTCCTAAAGGTGAGAGGTGCTGTTTCTGAAAGCAGAAAATACAGGGAGCGTTTGCCCTCCTGGAGAAGAGAGCGTTAACATGCAAAACTGATATGGGAGAAGTAACACTAATGGTAATTCTGATGTGATAGTTACTCCACAGTAGCATTCACGACTGCCTCCAAGCCATTTACTTCTAGCACAACAATTGTGCAGCAATGGTACGTGTGTAGTATCTGAAGTGTTTGTGTTAATAACTTAATGGCTTGAAGGATGGAGCAGCCTGAAGGAGGCTCTGCCCGGATGATGCCGAGATGCGTGTTTGGCACCTGCCCCGAATTATGTCGCACTCACATGACATATGTTTGCTCCTGCCACTCTCAAAAGAGAATTCTGAGGAGTGATCCTGTTAGGACCTTCCAGCCTTGCATTATTTTCCATTCTGCAAAGTGATTCTGTACTTGCAGAGAACAATGTAAAACTGTTGCCTAGGATGTTGTTTGATATTTCCTGAGGCTATTGTAGGTTCACAGACGTCTCTAGTTTATATTCTTGATGCATCATTTCCCAGTATGTATGATAGAATCATCTCAGTAAGCCAGCAGAAGCTTTTTATGCCTTTACTGATAGGACTGCATCCCCGCTCACAGACTTAGAACTTCTTCTGTGGTTTGGTGGGGTCTTTTTAATTTTAAAAGAAATTCTCACTGGAAAAACCCCTCAGTTTTCGCATTAGCATTTTAATAGTAGATGACGTTGGCAGAAGGGGAGGTGCAGAAAGCGTGGTTGTTGACATTGTCTTGAGAAAGTTTTGTTCTCATACACCTAGAAGTTGGTTGCACAGTGTTCTAATGTGTTTTACAAGTGTCAGTTTGCTAAAATAAAGTTAAAACACAAACTGTCAGAGTCACCAACTGGAAAACATAAAGCCCAGTGATAGGAGGCTTTACGTCCACCATCTGTCCTTCCTGACCTCAAATCTCTTGTATGTGCTGCCCTTTCATCAAGATGAGGGGATGTATCTGGCCTCTTTCAGTCCCTGTGTACTGTAAATGTACCTCTGGAGTTTTACAAAAACAGGGATTACAGCTAGAGTCCGGGGATGAATAACCGTGTCCCATAGCCCTGCTTCATGGAGGTATTGTTCATGTTGCAGAAATGCTGCAAGAGGTATTTTGACCATGGCAGCGTGACTTGAAGGCAGCAACAGAAGAGTCTGTAGACCTCTGGAGTTCCAGAAGTTCCCCAGAATTTGTGATCAACACAAGTGTTCACAGTAGTAATCAAGTGGAATGGCGGTGAGCACAGCTAAACACAGATAAGAGGATGCTTTTCAGACAGGCACACTTGATATCCTGATACTTCTGTGCTCCATAAAACTTGTGTTTCTACTTCTGCATGAAACCAAAGAACCTGCCGTTTGTTACAGGCAGCTCCCATCTGCAAAGAGTGAGTGCAGATTACTTGCAGATAGTTTGCATAATTCTCTCATTTAAGCAGAGTCACTACCATTATGTCAGAAATACTGCAGTGACCCGTAGAACTGTCTATAAATCACTAATTGATCACTAATTGGTTCTGTTATTAATGTTCTCTGTCTATAACTCTTAAGCAATAGATACAGTTCTCAACAGGTGACAGGTTAAAGATGATTCTGGCTTCCTTCTTGAACTTCTTTCTGAGTATTACCCTTTCCCAATGGGAAGATACGACCGCTGCTGTGGGATTCAGGTTTCAGTTGAGTCTGTTGAAACTGAGAGGGAGAAGTGGAATTACAAAACCGGAAAAACCTGGAGCTAGCTGCATCCATCACTTTGAACTGGTGTTTTGGAGGGCTGGGAGAAAGGAAAGGATGAAAAGCCCTGAGGAGCTTTGTGAGGAAAGTCTGTGAGAAAATCTTAGGAACAACCTTCAGACTTTTCTCCTAAGCCTTGGCTTCTATTAGCCCCCTGCTGTTGTTCATCATCAAGTTGTTTCAATGGCTTTCAAAGCAAGTGAGTGGAAAATGGTTTCCCTGGAACTTCAAGGAGATGGAACTGAAAACTGCCATTGCTTTATAAATAGAACACATCAAAGACAGCTGGGGGAACTACTTGTTAAACTCCTCATAGATTTCAATTTAAAAAAAATCAGAGATACTATGAAAGAGAGAGCAGATCATCATTACAACCCAAAGGTGAAAGTTTAATGGCTTGTCATCTGCTCAGAAACCTGGGTTAAGGATCGTTTCCATAGCTTTTGGACCCCTCTCTGTGTGTGCAGTTGTGCAAGATTTTTCTTTCCAAGAGGAGTTTTTATTCCTAATGTACCAGGAGGGAGGCACGTAAATGTAAACATGTAAGTGGTCCTTGCTGTGCTTTGCCTTTGCCTTGTTTTTAGGGATACCTTTTCCTGGTAGATTTAATTGCCTAGTGCTTCAAACTCTTACCTATTTCCGAACTGGTTGTTTGTGTTGCAGTGTGTAAGATCTATTCTGCATGTGCAAAGTGTGTTGGCATATCATCTAAGCATCATGTGAGTGGTTTTTTTTCTGGAACTTAGGCCATTCCCTCTTCTTTGCATCTTCCAAATTCTCATTCCCTCTTCCTAGCATCTTCATTTCTTTCCACAATCCACCAAGTCAGGAAGCAGTGTGTTTTTGGAGTTGTTTAGTAGATCTAAAAAAATACAGTGGGAAATTGATGTGAGTAGAAAACATTTCCAGTGAGGCATTGAGCTTCATTCTTTTAGAACAGATGCTTGTTCTGGAATGTCCTGCTGCCTGTGATCAAGGTGCATGTTTAGTAAGAAAACAGAAGCAATTGTTTTGAAAGACTAGAGGAATTCCTCAGCAAGCTGATGCAGCACACCGTGTGCTATTCACTGTCCACCTGAACATTTCAGAAACGTCCAGTGTTGTCATTTCAGTTTTAATTCCAGAGTTCTTCCTGGAGTGAAGCAATGACATCTGTTCGTGATTCGTACTCTAGATCTGGTTTCTGATGTAGAAAATTGTTTGTTCCAATACCCAAATGTGTGATGACTGCAGTTACTGGACATTCTGCACACAGTTGGCTTAGA
Source organism: Upupa epops (assembly GCA_013397515.1). Taxonomy (NCBI): domain Eukaryota; kingdom Metazoa; phylum Chordata; class Aves; order Bucerotiformes; family Upupidae; genus Upupa; species Upupa epops. Next base: position 216,779 of record VZRI01012356.1, read on the forward strand.
AATGGTGTACAGCTTCAAAAAGCTTAACATTTTTGAGTGATTCCCTGAGATTTTCACGATCCACAAAACAATTTAAATAGTGGGTGAGTTGACTCTGTGATTAAACACATGAGTTGATAACTTGGAGTTGCATTTTAAAGATTCTTTTCAAATGCATTTGTCCCTTTCACAGATGCTGTAGTCGTCTGTGATAGTTACTTGTAAACTTGCAATATAGGTAGTGTTTAGTTTTGCTGCATAAAAAGGTTCTAGGCTATAGGTTTGGGTTATGAAAGGTCAGAGACTGCTGTCCTTAATGCCCCTGTTTTTATAAGCTTTTGAAATCCCAGTGGTAATTTTGCTCCTTGGTGAGGTCAGGTCTTCACTTGCATTGGTTCTACTTCTACCTTAGGCAAAAGCTAAACCAGTTTGACTAACATCCTTTTGCTTAGAAAGTGAGTGAGTGGGGTCACAGCAGTTCAGTGCTTTTTGTGACTGAAAATCCTGTGTTCTGACAAACTGAGCTGAAGTCAAGATGGGGAAGAAACAAGCAGAACAGGTAAATTTGTATAAATCTACCATTGTAAATAATTAAAGATATTTAGAATTTGAACCTACATAGCTCCTCCTTTATGTATATCCTGTTCTTGAACCACCGATACAAACTCTCACTGTTGGCTTCATTCGTAGATTCATAGAACAGTTCAGGTTGGAGTCGGTAGAAAATAAGAGATCTAGTCACACCCAGGGGCTAACTAAAGCTAGTTGTGACAACTGCTTCACTAAATGGAAAACCTTGGAGATGACTACAAGGTGGCATGATATCTTCCCTTCTGCTGCCCTTGTGATGGGGCAGCAGCATGCCTTCCAGTACTGCGTGTCTTGCTCTTGCGAGGGAAAGTTGACTGTGGCTTGTAGTACTTATGGAAGTTAATTCTGTGATCTTGGGCCAACCCCACTGAATCTGTGCACTTGTGACTATTCTTTGTCTAAGATTTGAGGTGTTTCTGCATGTTCTGTGTTTGTGACATTACATGCTCTGGAGAAAGTCTTAGAGCTTAAGGTGCCTTGGCATTCAGCGGATAGAGCCAACAGAAATTACAATGAATAGTCTTGCCTGCACAAAGTGTTCTGTGCTGCTGAGGTAACATGCTAGAAGTGCTGGGACCTTGTCTGTGAAAACACTTGCAGTAAGTGGTAGATGTTCCTGTGAGGCCTGGAGGTGGCCTTCCCTGCTCCTACTTCACCATGGAGACACCACGCAGCTGCACCTGGCTTTGTTCCCAACTTTGTTGGAACTTAGGATCTCCCAAGTGCTGCTTGCTGACATTGGTCAATCTTGCTAATGCTGGTTCTTTGTTGGCGTGTACCAGACCGGGGTGTGATGCAAGGCGTACAGTTCAGCGAGCTATATTGTTCCTGCATTGATTTGACTTCTGCAACAGAAATGTTTGTCCTTCGTACGTTACAGATTTGTTCATTACTTTTAAAAATCATACTCCTGTGATCCATGCTGTTATTTTACAGGGGCAATAACACTGGAGTCTGAAAACTTTACCTATAGGCAATGGGTTCCTTTCAACAGACTTGGAGTGAACTTAGTACTAGAAAAGGGCCATCTGTACCTAAACTTGGCTCCTTACATTATATGTTGACCTGGCAGTAAAAGGATGTGAGAAAAGTCATAAGTCTGACCTTCGTGCATATCGTGTTTCTTAGTGCAAGCTTCGTATCCTTACTCTTTGTAGTATAGGTTTCAATATGCTACTAAATACTTGCCTTGGGATAGGGCATATTTGATATGCGCGAGCAGTTGTTCCTGGTAATGATGTGCACTAACAAAAAAAGCCAAGACCAGAAAGGAGATTTGACTTAATTTAGTGAGCTTATGTGTGCTCAGTGCGCACGCTTTATAAGCTTTATCAAAGGCAGGGGATCTTTCAGCTGAATTGCAAGCAGAACTGCAGCAAATCTGTTGTTGGGCAGTACACACAAAGCCCAAACTGTGGCCTGAAAAGTAAACTTCCAGAGGATTATGCGAGAAAGTTTACTTACACATTCAAGTGTCTTGGTTGTAATTGTTCTGGCAGCTGATGTACATACCGTGAACACAGTGGCTTGGCCCAGGACTGCACTAACAGTTGAATAAATTAGTGTGCTCTCCACTGTTTATTTTACCTCCTAAAGTGTGAAAAAAATTGCACCTTTGAACAGTAAACGCTACTGCCATAACCATATGTTTGCAGTGTCATTACAGACTCCTACCAGAATAACCCTCACTTTGAAGAGAAAATTGATATGGGTTGTAAAAATTTCGGTCTCTGACCTTAGGTTTTATATCTCTGGAGGTATCTCTGGTGTGGTCTCTGCCAGCACACATTACAATTTCTTCGAGAAGTATCTTCACTTCTTCCAGCTAATTTTAGATATGAAGATCGTGCTTCAAAGAGCTCTGGCTAAGAGGTAGAGCTGAGCACCTCTCTCTTGGTCAAGTGTAGTGGAGACCACTGCACCAGAAATGCTGTATCAGCTGGAACTGGCACTCTTCAGCGTATGGGATGATCTGTAGCCAAGTACTTTGCTGGCTTAATCCTACTTCTGAAATGGCCAATGTTGTCAAATAAAACCAATGAGCACTAGTCCTATTTGTGCTCTACATAGAATGTTCTGTTTTGTTGTTGACGTGTCATCAGTTTGTGGCTTTTGGATGTAGGTTCCACAAAAGCACTAAAGCAAATCGTTTTTAACTGAAACTTCTGAATATGGTAAAGTGGAAAACTGCAAACTGCCACTGTTTGTAATCCTGATGTTGTAAAAGTAAATATTCAGTTCAGGAATGAAATCTTACAAGCTTTGTTTCAAAAAACAAACATCCCCCCCACTTCCTCTTGAGTTTAAGCAGTGGCTTGTTTAAAAAACAGTGAAATTCCGTAACACTCAAACGCTTTTGAAGTAGTTCTTCAACATCAGCAAGTAATTCTGCAAATTGCTTTTGAAGATGAGGTTTCATTTACTCCAGCGTGTGCAGTCTGATGGAGTGGATTACTGGGTGTGGACTGAAACTGTAATTTAGACGTTTTCTTTCTGTAGCACTCTCCTTGTCAAATACGTCTCCATCTCCCTGGAGTAATTTTGAATAGACCAACACTGTTCCGTTTTGATAGGCGTCGGTGAAAACTCGGCGTGCGTGCAATCGCATTGTGTTCTTGTTGGCTACTGTTTTTTTCAAAATCAGCTTTTATTGTAGAACTTTTAAAGAAAAAAGTGGTTTCCAGAGCCAGCTTGTTCTGTAGTTGCACAAATGACAGTGATGGGTTACAGGCAAAGCAGGGATGTGCAGCTGGGGTAGGAAAAAGAAAGGGGCAGCCTGGGTTTTCCTTGACTTAGACTCTCACTGGACTGCACCCTGGCAGTGAATTTAACACCCAAACTTTGCGTTTACATTAGGAGTTAGGTCATTTCATAGCCAAGCCACACACAGCTCCCCAGCACTAATATATACATCCAAAATGGAAGAAAAGAAAGGGCCAGGTGCTCAACTAATGTAAATTCGAATGATTTTATTGATTTTTCTTTTTTTAATTGAGTTTTATACCACTGCAGAGTACTTCCTTTCATTGGAAATACTGCTGTAAGATTCTCTGTGCAATCTGGAATGATATAAAAAGCAGGCAGCTTTCTGCCTGCGTACCACAAATCAAACCTTGGAAGTAAACAACAAAACTGTGGTAAGCCATTATCTCAAACGGATTTCAAGTGCAAAAGAGTCTGTTCAGGGCGTGTTTTTTTCTTGTAGATGAAAAAGTGGTGCAGACTTTTGCCTGTCCTCGTGAATCAGTTGACTGTGCATGCATGCTGTTCATCTGGATTAACCTGAGGAAAACACAACTAGTGAAGTGATGAGTTCGGTGTCCTCTTGCCGTGTGGTTATGGGCAAGAAGTAGGCACCTCAGCAAGAGAATTTGTAGTGAACTTCCAGATAGAGGCATTGCACGTCGATACTTAGAGTAGATCAATCTATAGAACGCTGGTTGAATGTGAAAACGAAGGCGATAGGAAAACAAGCTTTTCACGTGTTTCTCAGTAAAACATACCTCCATAGTGTTTAAAAAAAGGAAGAACAGAGGAAAAGCAAGCTCTGGTTATTCCTCTAGGGAGTTTCACTGCCTCGTTGGGTGTAAATCATTAAACAGGGGCCGCACACTTTCTTGGCTTTGCTGGCTCTGGCTTAAGACCGTTACTTGCCAGCTAATTCTCTTACCTGTTTTTCTTTACCTATGGGGTTCTTATTTTATTGCATGAGGAACAGTCATAATCCGCTAGGGACGTGAACTGCTTTTTTGTCATAGGAGTAGGGAAACAGAGTAAATGGAGCAATGAGGACGGCGGAATTGCTTCAGCTTGTTGAGTTGGGTTTTTTCACGAGCGTGGAACATTTGCTTCTTGGTTGGCTGCCTTAAACCCATTCCAACTGGTAGAGGCTGGGGGACCATGGCTGCTATTTGTCGTTTTAGCCCTCATAACTTGTGCATGTAGCTTGTGCATACATTATGGTATGTCTTTTTTTCCCTTAACTGCCTCTGTTTGTTTGCAGCAGCTTTTGTCTGGGCTCTAACTGCATTGTAGAATCACTGAACAGGAACTGTTCCCACTACATATGTTTAGTGCCTTTCACAATGGGTCACTAAACGTCGTGTTGTCTCTCCTGTAATGTAAACAGTAAGAAGTTAATCATTGTCACAGACCTGTTTCAGTGGCCTGTGTGGAGTTAGTTTGTTTATGTTGGAGATATGTCCTCAGCACTTTAACTGATCTCCCTGTTCCCTAGTGGCCTGTTCCTAGTCGTTTCAAGAATCTGAACTCAGGTTGTGAACTGAGGTGGTTCTGGGTTCTGGTGTGACCCTACAGTTCTTGGCTACTCCAGCTTCTGTCCAAGCAGACATTTTCCATGGATGAACACAGGAGACGGCTTAGAGCAGTGCCTTCAATTCAGTCACTTTTGAAATTAATAAGTACCTAGGCTAATAAGATAGAAGGAGCTTTACGTGAATTTTGGATGAAGAGTGCCTCTGCTTCAGTCATGTTGTGTGTCCAGAGCTCAGGAAAAGGCGTTATTAACGTTTGTAAAGCCAACCTAATTCTTTTTGTTGACTAGTCTGAACTCCTAGCAGAGTAACTAAGGAGAGCTGTGGCTGTGAACTTGCCTGTTGAGGGTTTATGTTAGATACCTGTGTGGTGGTGTGCAACAACTATTACGTAGAGATCTACTATTGTAGAAACCACAGTCAGACTGATGGCCGGGTCGGTTTGCTTGGTTTGGTGGTTTTTTTGCAGGCCCAGGATGGTATCAGTGGATTGGGATGTGTGGAAATACATTTACCTGACATACAAGCGACTGCAGGAGTTTCTCAGGTGGCAGCCCATGCAAGGGAGCTGCCCACAGGGAGAAGAGGAAGGAAAGTATTCAAGCTGTCCCAGATGAAGAGTAGAGGGTGACTTCGGATTACTTGTATCAGGTTGTATGCGGGGTCTATCGCATGCTCAGCACACCCAGTACCCCCATAAGATCAGGGCCAGCGAGTGTTTCTTCCTACATCGTTGGCAGAGTATGCCCTTTTAGCTTTCTTTATTGGCAGTGAGTTTCTGTAGTAAGCAAAATTCATCTTCTGTGTAGATACCCTGACACCAGTTTGTCCATGTTGGTTTCCTAAAGTAGTGGAGGAAAGCTGAGGACAGTGATGCCTCTGGTGCAGTGATTTTTCAGCCAGAGACGGTGAGAATGTAGGTGGATGGTATTTTGATTGTAGGCTGCCATCAAGTGCAACTTAGCTGTGACAGACGGTATGAACAGGCTTCTACCTGCAATTGTGGCAATGAGCTGGTGCAGAAGGAGTCTTATGAAAATGATTTCAAGGATGGAAGAGAGACAATATGAAGATCAAGTATGAGTGGCATCATAAACATCTCTCTGCTGGTAGGACTCGCATCTGCTGAACATTGCCAACACTTGCCCTGCAGAGCTCTTTGCAGTGCACAGTTCTCTTGGAATCTTTTGAATGGGAAGAGATTGGGTGGTTCTTGTGGCAGGTAGGCAGGGGTGGGTAGTATAGTATTGTCACTTGGACTATGTCATGAATGCCATTATCAAGTGAGCCTTAGACAAGACGCGCAGGACTTGTGGTGTGCTACTGCACAATCAAATAGATAGGAAGAGCCGTTTGTGCCTGCTCTAGGGGGTTGGAAGAAACCCTGTGAGAGACTGTCTTTTGACAGCCTTCAGCTGCCTTGTGTCAAAGGCTTGGAAGAGCATTCTAGGGAAACACTGGTGCATGCTGCTACTGCTCATAAAGTTCTCTTTCACTGTTAAGAGACAGGATACTAGGTAGGTGGACATCTCATCTGACGTGATACAGCTTTCTTAAGCAGTTTGTGCTTATGTAAGTCATCTGTCTTCTGCGTAATGTGATACGAGGTTGTCTTTGTTGCCTCTCCTGGAGTACAGCTCTTTGAATTTACACACACTGCATGCACTAGTTCAGCATTATAACATCATTGAGCACAGAACTAGAGTGTGATTTCTTTGTAAGTAGAAAGCAAAGGACGTGTTTCCCATCTGAACTATTAAATTTTAAACGCTTTATCAAACATATTCCTTTCTCCTTCCAATTATCAGTGCTTAGATCTCCCAGTGATCAATTATACTTACTTCTCTCACATCATTGAGATGTACTTTGTGTTCTGTGTCAGACATTGGAGAATGGACTATTTTTGTAGTATTTTGGGTTTTTTTGTTTATTAAAAAGAAAAACTATAAGGATCTGAGAGAGCTTTTCTGTTTCACAAAGGTACTTTGTTTTGGGGGGACTGATGCTGACCATTAATACCTTAAATTCTTTCCAACTATCTAACTGTGATGATAAGAAATCATTGTCAAAGGCCAGGATACATGGAATAGAATATTTCAACAAGTAACCGTGACTCCTTGGCTGTTGAAAGCATTAGGCTGGATCCATTTCAGCAACTGTTATTTTTGTCTTTAAGATAAGATAGAGATACTACATACAGCTTGATATAGTTGGTCAGAAACTAGTTAGAATTAATGTTCTGTAAAGTATGCAAAGCAGAACAAGCACCACTGGTAACTATTTACATGCTATTAATAATTAGCAACCTTCATACTAGTCTGTTAGGGAAGAGCCACGCATTGCATACAATGGAAACTCAACTCCACGCAGTTGGGTTCAAGTTACATTTCACTTGGACAATGGAGCACGAATGGGGCTCATTTGAGTTTCTGCCACTGTAAACAATGAGATGCTAGAATGTCCGATTTGTTTATCGATTTATTTATTTGGACAGGTGCAGGTTTATCGTAGGAATTGTTGTTTATCCAGCTATTGGCAGAAAATAGCTTAACAAATGTTGTCCGGTCAGAGATAACCAATATCTTGAGTGGACAGACTCAAATTAATTGAGGCTGTGGCTGGTTTTGGATTTGAGTTTTGAACTAATCAAATAATGTCCTAGCGAAAGTGCTGTATGTGCTCTCAGCCACTTAGAAAATATAGATTTTATTTTCTCATTATTTTTGGGTACTAAGTTCCTCCTTTCACTTTCTTTTAAAATGGGTGTGCATGTTGGTGAGGCAGGTTCTCTTAATGCTAATGGAGCTCATCCTTGAAAAGAGGTCATTCAAGTCTGATGGACCCCATCTGGACGAGGTTCGTTCTCTAGGGTGTAATTTTCCATAGCTATCTGAAACCCTTTCATAAGTGCTCTAAAGCAGGCAGGCTCTGTAACTGGCAAAATTATGTCAAGATGAAGGAACCAGGAGGACTGCAGCTGGGATTAGACATTACCAAGAAGTGTCACGGGATTAACAGACTAAATGAAAGCAAGGAAAGCCCCCCAACAGGCTTTTTTGTTGTCTTCTTGGCTGGGCATTTGCATTTCTCCCAAGTGGACCCTGCAAGGAGAAATACACATCTGACAGGGAGGAATAAACCTACTGAAGGAATGAGTGGACTTTACACATATAATACCTTAAATGCTTCTACAACATAGCCTATGCCCTTTAACTATGTGTTGTATCACAGTCCTTTCAAAGTTGTTTCCCTGTTTCTCTTGTTGTGGAATAGAGTGCATAGACAGTTTGATGAACAGTGGCTTTAGATTTCTATTCACACCATGAATTTGCTCTCTTTATTTCTTTTAGCATTATATTGCATTTAAACAATGTCAGGGCTTCAAGGCTAATGCACGTGTTTGATTCCTGTCAGTGCTGGTAGGAGCTATGCACAGACACCAATGGAAGGGGGGACTATAGGGTTTCTCTTGAGTGGAACAACTGTTTATAATTAGAGTTGTAGGAATGAAGGAAAATCCAGCTAGCAAGCAAGTAGTCACTCTTCCAAAAGCTTGGTAAACTTATAATGCTGAGGAGCTTAATCTCTGAACCACAGTGCTTGTTATCTAATCCCTACCAGCTGTTGTGTACTTGGTAGCCATGACTTCTGTAATAGAGCTGAAGGGCTTGTCTATAATGGTTGGCACCTTTACCCACCAACTGAACTTGATTCTTCCTTAATTGCTCACATTTACCTGCTTTAAATCATTAACCAGTTGCTCAGGGTTTGATCACCTATTTAACCATACTTCAAAGTAGACAGCTTGTGCTGCTCTTCACATGAAGTCTATTTCAAGTACTTAAGTTTTCAGAGGGGCTCATTTTCCCCTTGCTAGTGAGGCAAAGCTATCAACCAAAAGAGTTTCCTTTGGTTTTGTACTGTTCCTCACAGAGACTTAAAATGAGCTAGGGGTGAACGGCTTGAGTTGCATTTCTGCTGAACAGTACCATCGAGCTTCTAACAAGCAGAGTAAAGAGCTATGCAGATGTCCTTGTCAACTGCTGGGTGTGAGCTGTTAAAGTGATTGATTATAGCAGAGTATAAACATAAGCAAGTGTGTATGTGCTCATTGTAAGTGTGGAAGAACGTTTCAGCTCTGCTTGTAGTGAATGCCTTTCTTTTGAAGGCAGCAGAGAGCAGAAATTGGCCCAACTTGAGAAAACAATCCATTTTACGTCTCCCAGTCCTCGGGTGAGTGCTGTGATTTGAAGCCTACTGTTAGCGTGTTCCTCAGGACTGCAGGCAGCACAGAGTAACAGCTGCTCTGCAGAATGGACTGCGATCACTTCTTGTCAGGAGTATCATGGACAAAACTACTATTTTGGGCTTTGTGAGAGGTTAGAGGGAAGGATGTCTTGTTCCTGGTTCCCAGCTGAGTTTAATTGGAGGGTGAGCTCTGAGCTGCCCTCCCAAGACAAGACCATTTCTGGACATGGAGGAGCATAGTTCTGTGTGGCTGTTTTACCAGTGAAAATGTCGCTGCTTACGGTTTCTTAGCACCAGAACAATTAGATCAAGCATCTGAAGTTGATACCGTGGCCAGAAGTGGGATCAAAGCCAGCCAGTGTAATACTGTGGATCTAAGACTGAGCTGTCCCAGGACAGTTTTCAGCATCTGTAGCACTTGCTATCAAAATCCAAGATAATAGTCTCTCAGATAAAGCCAGCTATACCAAGCTTTCAGGTAAAATCTGGTTGAATTGTGTTAAATTTCATTACAGCAGTTTTCCACTTGGAATATCGTTTTTTCCCCCCGGAATGCACCGGGAAGTTCTGGGACACGTGACTGCTAACAGATGGACTCGCACTGTCTGTATGGTGCATTTCACACCGTTTTCACTAGTAAATCATGCTGATGTGGACCGCATTGTTTTTGCTTCCAGTTCCCTCTTCAGGTCTTGCATAATATTTGCAGATAGTTGTCTGCTATTGTAGACAGAATTAGCAGAAACCTCAGAGACCTCCTGGTGGATCATTGTGTTCTCAGTATGCTTTGCCGTGCGCTTGCCTTCTCCAGTATTAGATGTTTGACAGGCGGTGCACTGTACGTTTCAGTGACTGCAAGGCAGATGGAACCGACTTTGCCTTGTATGAAGTGTCTTTTGAGTGTGAATCGTTCACCTGATGGAAGGACTCTGCCTTCCGCGTGTGTAACCCTTTTGCTATCTGCACCTCTAAATGCTCTGGTCCCAGGTGGATGACCATACTCCCTCACTTTGGAACACACAATTCCACACACCAATAGAAAGACACTGCAATCAGATGTAATCGTTATAATGATGCAGTTTTTCTCCTTTGGCAAGTACTTGGAATAAGGTAGGGATTCAGTTTTACGTTTGAGTAAACCCTAGTACTTTGCTAACTTTATTGTTTTAATCCTCTCTGTCGTTGCTGCATAAGGATGGTTTTGACAAAGCCTAATCCAAGTACCTTCACAAGTGCCTGGAAGCTCCCAGTTGCTCCATTCTGCACACCAAAACTCTTTCCCAAGCACTTGGGAAGAAATGGATGACCAGCATCTTTGTTCTACCTTTCTAGTTTCATTTCTTCCATCAGGGAAGGAAAGCTGTTAACCCCGGACTTCAAAGCTCAGTTCATGAAGGGTATAGATAAAGCAGACCTGGTCTCAGAATTATTAGATAATGAAATACTCACGTGTGTTTTTAACCTCGGCACTGAAAATTCAGGCAATGAGCTAAAAGCAAACCGTGTGGGTGTGCCATTTCCCTACAAACGTCGTTTTTCACATGTAATAGATGCCGAAGCATAGCAAAAGACTAATGGCCGAGGAGGTGGTGAGGTGCAACAAACCCACGCTGAGAGGTGCATTATGGTGTGTGGAGTAAGGAGGTAAATCGGTTGGATTTTGGGACACTCTTTGCTGTCGGAGCCCTCTCAATCCTCACAGCGAGTCATTTTTGTGTGGGTACCAGGGATCAACAGAAAGTGATAGCAACGTTCTTGTCAACATAAAGGCTGTGAAGGTAACAGCCCCAAGAAGACTCGGTAAATACTAGGAAGATTAAAATGTGGGTGCTGCTTGACAACGAGGATGGAAAAGGGCCCAATATTTCACCACAGAGATTCCCACGTGCTTCTGCACTTTGCCTGGAAGGCAGTGCTGTCCGCACTTTAGTCTGCCCATGCGGGCACCGCCTGAAGCTATGATCACAGATGCAAAGGCTGAAATGATATTGAATTGATGGCTGCAAAGGTAATGTAGGACCTGTACTCTTGAGCAGGTGAGCGCAGCCTCCAGTCCCAGCGCTGAGGACTCGGCTTCCAGATGAACAATCGGTGTTCATGGCTTTGGTTAAACCTCGCTTTGAGACAGCTAACCGAGTGGAGGCAATATGAAAGGGTCAGCTTGCCATGAACTTCTTAGGAACAGCATTTCTGGAGGACTTTGTGTGCATTTTTAAAATAGTTGAGAGCATAACTGGGTAAAAAAGCTGCAGCCACATGTCACGCCAGTCATCTCTGGTCACACAACATTTGTTAGTTTCAGATGCACAACAGCTGCCATCCGAACTTACTGGTGACCGCTAGAGAACCGTAGGATGTCTAACGCTCTTTCACAAGTGAATTCAGCGCAGCGTCTGACACCAAAGGCTGTGGCGGACCTTTCGGTGTAGGAAATCCATGGGTTTCCAGAAATCCTGTTTGTGAATTTAAAGCTGACTTTAATCGGACAATTTAGTCAAGTTCAAAATTACTCACGATGTATTTAAACTCCCACATCTTACTGTATTTGAAGAGTAGCTGCGATGCTGCTCATGTGGAGAAGTCACATTGTCTGGTTGCTGAAAGTTTTGGAGGACTTTGTACTTAAAAGGCTGTGAGAGGACCCTTCCTTTTCACGGAGGATAAAATCCTGCGGAAAAGGCAGTTGTTCTGGGACAGATGTCCTCTGGGTCAGGATTCCCTACTGCACAAGTCTTTCGCATAATGAAAATCCCTTTTCAACAGTAACTTTTTCAGAAGTACTGGCAATTTATTTTACTTCTGACGATGCTGAAACGCGCTTGAATTCTCCACTGTGTTTTGAGTAAGGTTCCATTTTGATACCAGAGCTGAACATGAACAGACCTGTGCGGTCCACTGAGTATATATTGCATACATGAGTTCCTTGCTGATACTTGTAATGAATTTAATGATGCAAATGAAAACCCACTGTGCTAATAGTTCCAAACCAGGTGCCGAACCTAACTCCTGTCTTCTATGTGTCATCCTCTTTCAGCAGCACAAGTAAATGTGTGCTGAGGACTGAGTTCCTTGCTGTGTGACAGTGACCTGAAAGCTTGTGTGCTGGTTTCCTTGGAGACCCTGGTGTTATTCCTCGTTTCAGTTGAGGTCGATGTAAGCCAATATTCTATATTCTGATCCAGATCTATTGACTCAATATGGGAAAATATTTAGCAAGACAGATGAAGGACTTTAAATTTATCTTTTCCAACTGTTCAGACGAACAGCTGATTAAATGAATCAAAGACAGAACCATGAGGACTGCAGTAGTCCTTTCACAGGCCTTATGTGTGAGTTGCCTTGTAAAATCTCAGTATATAGTGCAGTAGGACAGGCTGCAGACTGGCATGGCACTAGCACAGGCTGAAGTGGCAGGATTTTTACTAGATACTGCCTTTTTTGATCTTCTTAGTCCCTGCAGATTTGAGCTTGAGTTTATAGTGTGTGGCTCCTGAAGTTTTCTTAAGATCAAGACCATTAGGAACTGGAGCATCAATGCTCTAGCATCAGGGTAAAAAGGAGGACCCAGGTAACTATAGACTGGTCAGCCTCACCTCCATCCCAGGAAAGGGGATGGAGCAATTTGTCCTGGATGCTGTCTCTAGGCATATCGGGGACAAGCGGGCGATGAGGGACAGTCAGTATGGCTTCACCAAGGGGAAGTCATGCTGGACCAACCTGATAGCCTTTTATGAGGGCAGAACCGGGTGGACAGATGATGGCAGAGCAGTGGATGTGGTCTGTCTTGACTTCAGGAAGGCATTTGACACAGTCTCACACAGCGTCCTCATGGCCAGACTGAGGCAGTGTGGACTGCATGATTAGGTACTGAGGTGGATGGTGAACTGGGTGCAGGAGAGGAATATAAAGCAAATACAGGAGTATTTCTCTATTTAAAAAGATGAAAAACATTTTCTTATAAAGAAAACGAATTTGAGGAGATTGAATTGCATGCACGAGTTTTATGGGAGTCCCTGGCAGCGTTGAGGATACCACACAGAAGTTGTCTGAGCTCAAATCATTACCGCTCTGCATCTGCACCATCTGCACCATACCATAGCAATGCAGTGACTTTACTTACCAACGGCTCCCGGCTTGGAAATCTTTAACTGAGAATTCTAAGTCTTTTCTTGCCTCTCGAAGAGTAGGAAGAAATTGAATTCCTGACATACAGTTGGCTTCTTTCAAGTCCAGATTCATTGACTTGACGTTTAAAACGCATGAATTCCCAGTTTAATTTGCTTAAAGAAGAGGCTTTATCCTTCATCTCTCAGAAAGCCACGAGAAAAGTGCAGTCCTGCATCAGGAGGGATTCTGTACATGAAGGAAACCAAAGGCAGCCTGCTCCCCGGTGTGCTGTCTCCTGCAGATAGCCGCATGGAGGGGAACAGGAGGTGATTGTTGAGGCAAGTGAGAAATGAAATTGCAGCAGGAAAATGAACGTTCTCAGCCAGGTTCTCTGTACTCTGACGTCACCTATGCTCCTGCCTGCTGCTGGAGAAGAGGAGCATGGGTGCACAGGAAGTAGCAAGGGATGGTGCTGCTTCCCCAGCCCTGGTGGGGAGGTCTGGTGATGGGGTGACTGGAGCCACCCGAGTGGCCTGGAGGAACCGGGCTTGCTGTTGTGACTTGATGGCTGTAGTGGACCACTATGGAAACAGGGTGGAAGTCATGTGCCCTGACCACTTTATAGGAGTGGATTAAATTTCATCTCCTATTTCATGTGCCAGAGTGTTTGGGCTTTATGGACACTTAATCCTGCATGTATGCTTCTGGTTGATGCCCTGTGGTGTGCTATAAAGCACCATGAAATTTAACTCGGACACGTCCTTTGTTCACGAATTACTGCAGTAGCTTTAGAACAGGTAAAAATACAGCTTTTTAACATGCTATAGGTAACAACAAGTAAAACCTTTTTGGGTGGTGTGCCCCTCTTAGGAGAGCTGATGTGCTGTTGTGCTGTAAACCTTGTCTGTCTTTGTATGATCCCCCCCGGGGTGTCAGTGGGGTGGAATTTTCTTTATTATCTTTGAAGATAGTACAGAAGATAGCACCCTGGAAAATAAACTGGATGCAGTTCAACAAACAACACAAATAATGAAAAGTTTAGGGAAATAATAGTGGGGAGAGGATGACTGGGCATGTTCATGCAAGGGCTAACAAACCTGAGGAGAAAAATGACTACTCGCCACAAACAGGGAGCAGAATTTTATAAAGCTGGCTGGCATAACGTGACTTCTTCAGTGTCAGTCATACAGCAGGAGACTGTGTCCCACGGGGAAGGTAGGCGATAAGGCAATCGGGGAGAGCATGGCTTACTGTCACTGCCATTGGAAACAGGCAGATCGAGCCTTGCTACCTGTCTGGCGGTGGCTCTGTCAGGGTAATGAGGTTTCTCCTGCTGTTGGGAGGATAAGCTGTAGTCGCCTATAAGTTGTCTCCCACCCAAGGACCGACAGGATCTGTTCGCATGTGGTACGTGTGAACCGGGTGCACCTGACGCCGCTTTGGTTTTTCATTTGTGACTTGCTTTTTTAAGTGAAGCTTTGGCAGATCCTCTGCCTACGGGCCAGGAGTGCTGCAGGCACACTCCCCGTCTTTGAGGATGTCTTGTGCCTTTGGATGCCATGTAAATAAAATCACAGCCATGAGGAAAAGAAATGAACACTTGAGACTATGCAGTTAGCAGAGAAGATCCCCAAAGCCAAACGTGTGGGTTCTCATGTCACCTTTAAAACACTTCAAAATATCTAAAGTTCCCACTTTGAGCCTTCCTGCAGCTTTCTAGTTTGTGAACAGTCCTTGCAACCTGATGCTGTCTGAAAGCCTTGATTTTTGCCGTTCGGAATGCAGTCACACCCCGTGCCTTCTAGAGGATTCCTTATTGGCCTGGTTATCCGAGAGCGGTGGTACGCAGCGGTTTCACAAGTAATTGGGGATCGGGACAAAAGCCCATCAGGCCCTGACATCTGTTGCCCAGAATGCCGACCAAGTGCTGTTCAGTTGCATGTGTGAGTGTGCAACCGGAATTTACCTATTAAACCATCTTGTTGAAAGAATCCCGTTGGGGCGCAGCGAGCCGTTTCCGAGGGTGTCCTGGGAGACAGGCCGCGGTGCGACCCTTAACGAGTCCTATTGCGAGCAGCGTGCTTTGATGTCTCGGGTATCTCAGTCGCAGTCATGTTTGCTTCTGTTTTTTTGGTGTTATGTGCAAACAGAGTGCTGGGAGGATTGTTTATTCTAGAGACGTGTTCCTGCCTTCTATTCTCTGGTTGGGTACAAATCGCTAGTTCGCAAGTAGCTGATGCTTTAAAGGGGAGGGTGTGTGGATTGATTAGCACTTCTTGGGTCTGATGATTAACCACACATACGCTTCGTGCTGTACGGAGTCACAGATGACTTCCTCGCACAGTTCGTCCTGCTGAAGCCCATCTTCTCTTGATTTCTTCCCAAAGCAACATCTGTTTTCTTAAGCACACGCATCCCGGCACGTTATTCTGGTTTTAGTGGTATTCAGTGTTTCTGTTGTGTGCATTTGGATTTCCTTAGTATACAGAGGTCTTCTGGTCCCTTCTAATTATCTTTGGCCAAATCCACTTTGTCTGCGATTAGTGTGAAAGGCCGAATGTTTTTGTCGGGAGCTTATAGCATTGCTTTGTCGTAACCTCACTTTAGGCAGCCCCTGGGATTGCCACTGGCCTTTGAAAAGTGTGAAATGCTTTGAAGGAAGGCTGCAATGAGCCGCAAAGATCGTGCAAGCACACAGGATCTGAGTGTGGAGGGCTTGGGATGGGGGGGGGGAAATTGGTGTTTCCTGTTGGTTTAAAAAAATCTAGTACCATTACTTCCCGAGTTCCCCACTGTGGAGCTGAGGTGGTTTGTGCGTAGCATGAACAGCGTTACGGACCTGCAACTAATTTAGAGATGATTTTTAGTGTCCAAGTGGAAGTTACTTCCATCAGCATCTGGGAAGCCCTAGCTTCCTGTGGTAATGCCAGTCTTTCTCGAGGTGCCTTATCTTCCAATACTCAGCTCATCACAGTCTGTGAGTGAACACACATGCCCATTGCTAGAGGCAGTGTGATGCTAAGTGGCTGTGACAGTGGCTGAAGAACTGCCGGTTGCTTTACCTGTGTTACCTCACCAGTTACTTAGCGTACTGGACAATTAGTGCAAGTGATCGTTACAACTCCTCGTGGCCAGCCTTGAATCTTATTTCACCCACTCAAGCCCAGGAGACTCTTGCCCTGTTCTTTGCCATTGCTGTCCTTTTGGGTTCGTTAGTTCAGCAGATGCACATTTTCCAAGCGTGTGTTAAGGTCACATCTAAGAATAACGAGAGGCTGAATCCAGCTCTAATAAAGGGTAGGAAAGTCTGTCTCATGCGAAGCAGTTGCTTGTGGTTTGACTGTAGCCCAGGGCACCAACAGGTGAATCATCACGACACTACCAAAGCAGCCACTGCAAGGGAGAATTGCAGTTTCACCTAAAGAACCCCAGAACCAACTAACCAACAGAAAACCTCCAGACAACCCTGAACAACCAAAGTAAAGCCACCAATAAAACAACAACGATCCCAAACTTCTCCCCTCCAGAACTTCCTCCCATGGTTGGAGGGTTCTGCGTGTGCCTCTGGCTTTGCTCAAGCACATGGGCTGGTCTAATTAATAGAATTAACTTTTCATCCCTCCATGTGCGTGTGCACGTTTTAACAGGGTGTCACGCTGTATCTGTCAGCTACCTCGGACCTTTGATGCCCACTGCAAATTGACTCGTTGTTTAGGACTCCTGTCTTGTTTGGAAGGTTTAGGTGAGCTGGTCTTTCCCTCGTGTAGTGGTTCCCGTGATTCTTCTCAGTTGCACACAGCTTCGCTTGGCTTCAGCCCTTTTATCCGTGGTGTGTTCCCAAGAGTCACTGTGAGCGCTTCATTGCCTCTTTACCTGTTTGCTCTCTGTCCACTGCTTGAAGGCTGGAGCATGCAGCAGCCTTGTCTCTCATATTGTAAAGGGAATCATCCAGAAATAGTGAATCCCTTTGCCGAACCCCCATGGTGTGATACCTCTGAAGGATGTATTGGCAGCTTTGCTTTTGTGGGGGTCCCTGCCATCGGTAAAGATTAGAAATCTTGAAATAACTCTGTATGAGGCTCTTTGTAAGATTATGAAAGACCCTGGGAAATAAATGTTTGCCCTCTCTTATAAGCTGGACCAAGCAGAGACCCCCTGTATTCAGACACTGAAAGCAGCGGCTCGGGGCATCTTCCACCCACGTGCATTGAGCAGCCTTGCCCTAACAGCTTTCCTGGCTGCAGCTGCAGGTGGGCTTTCAGGAGCTGTAGACCTGGTGACCTGTAGCCATATTCCACGTCGTGTTATTGCCCGTGGAATAAGAAACGCCAACGGCAGTTGGTGGTGGCACCACTCCTCTTGAGAAGATCTCATTTGGAACTTTCTCCTTCGTGAGCCTCCAGCTCTGACAAATGTTAGAATTGTGCGGGGGGTTTGTTAAAAAATGCAAATGTACCCCTGATCGCTCAGAAAATCAGAAGTAATTAAATAGAAAGTTGTACAGATTTGTGCCATTTCTGTACCCTCTCGTCTCAAGATGGTGTGAGAAGCAGACAATTGTAATAACTCGCTGCCACTCCTTTCCAGCTTAATTTGATCTTGTTCCTTAATTCTGACAGACTGTTTTTAATTTTCCCATCTGTTCCATAAAAATCTCAAGTGATTGACTCTTAGGAAAAAATAATGTCTAATAGCTGAGCCATTTTTAATTAGTTGGTATGAGTTAATGAGCTGTGCCAAGTGAAAGACTGGGCCCGAGGTGGTGGATGTAAAGAAAGGTAAAGGGCAACCATATGCTTCAGAGTGTCTCTTCTCTTCAGTCTCGGCTTTATGCTGCTGCCGTCTCAGATCTCGGGCCGTGCACATCCTTTAGTCCTATGGACAGGAACCCGAAGCTCCGGAAGCAGCAGTTTCATTCCCACTTTTATTTAAGGCGGTGTCTGCCCTCAAACAGTGCAGGTTTGGGGGGAGGAACCATCATGGCCAGCGGAAAAATGCATAGAAGAGCAAGACCTGGGCAAACACAAAGCCATGGTAGGCTGTGGTCTGACTTCACGTCTTCTCACTAACTGCACCGTGACTCCCAGGTACTCCGCTGTGTTAGGGCTGAAAGAACCCCCGTGCTGGGGACCAGAGTGGACGTTCTCCAGCCAGCCTGAAGGCTGAAACCTTTGCCTTCGGGGTTGCCTGTGAGTGGCATCTCCTGCGGCTGGAAGCCATCAATAGGCAGCGTGGGTCTTTGAGAACAGTGACCATGAGTATAAATGTGAGCACCTCATCTTCCCCTTCTGTCTGTTTGTTTGTATATTATTGTAATAAATATTAACATCAGTTTTAATAATAGTCAGGTGGCAGATTGAGACTTCATTATTAAATCAGAACGGGAAGTAAGTGCCCAGGTCTTTCACAAGGACTGTTGACGGTTGACTCACCCCTGCAAACATGCCATTGTTAGCCCAACCTACCGTGGAACCGATGGAGTGGGGAATTAACTTTGCAGTGGCACACAATGAGGCACAGCGCTCGAGAGAGGGCTGCCATGGTAATGAGCAAAATACACACTTGTTTTTGCAGGTTTTAATGGGCTGCCAACTAAGGAGAGAGACTCGCGTCTGCATTTTTGAACCTGTAAACGCTGAGACAAATGTAAGTGAACAGCAAACACCAGCACTCCAGCCTTTCTCCAAACACACAGCCCGTCAGGTCTCGCTGTGACATGTATTTCAAGTGAGCCAAGAGGACTGGGGGGAGGTTTAAATGTGACTTTTCAGCAGCCACAATAACCTCTGGTTTATGTTTCTATAGAATCTCTACACAATTGGGCTCGGGTGCTGTCTGTTCTGAAGTCCAAGCTCAGCAAGCAGCCTTAGTGTCCAAATGAGACTAGGCTGAGCCTAAGTCGTAGACTGTCCTAACCTTGAGCTTTTAAAAGGGAAGGAACTCTTTTAATTTTTAAGGAATACTGGGTTTTTTGTTACTGCTTTGCTGCAGCAGCAGCAGCATTCCCGGAGTGTTTCTGTTAGGAAGAGGGAATTGATTGGTGCCTAATTTTGCATGGCAAGGGACAGAAGTTACTTAACTGTGGGTAAACTCTTAGGAGCTTTGGGCATACCACCCGCTGTTGATGGGTTTGGGACAAGGGTCTTGTTTTATCGTGGTTTTAGTAGTGATAAATCTGTATGTATTGATGTAGTTAAGTTCACAGGATGTAGCTTTAATCGTCCCGCATTACTCCTTCCTAAAGCATTGATCGTGAGGGGTTGGTGTCGTCTTCCTCAGTGTGTCAGTCCCGATCTTTACTGCTTCTCAGCCGTGCTTTATTGAGGTGAAGCAGTTCCGTCCGGGTACTCCCCTCGCTTTGGATTAGCTTTTGCCCTCTGGTGAAGCAAGCACATAAGGACTGAGCAGTTAGGAGTTGGTGCATCTGTGCTGATAAAATCTTTGCTCGGTATTCCATCTCTCTGTACGGCAGCCCGCCCCTTTCAGTTGGTCAGAATTTCTAACGAGGAGATTTCCGTTGCAGATGATCAGGATGGCTTCACGTTCTGCTCTTGGGCCACTCCTCCCTTTGGTTCGAAGCCACAAACGGCACAGCACGATAGGTTGCTCTTTCTTGAAGCTTCCCGCTCGACCTGTCTAGCACTGAGTAGGCAGCCTGGTGTTGGGTACTCCCTTTTCTAAATGTGCTCTTCTGCTCAGTTTAAACTGAGGGAAACAACTGGTCTTCTGCTTTAACATCAGCATGTGGACAAGTGAGTTGTACCAGCCATTGGCAGCCCAAGCCCCGCTCCGAGCCTTTCTGTCAGTTATTTTAGTTCCAAGCAGTGTTGGCCTTCTGGAAGTTAAAATGAAGTGTGTGCTCTCTGGGTGTTGATTAGCAAAACCCCTGATGCTGTTTCTTCATCAGCACTGGTGCCCCGCTGGCTGTTGCTAAGAGACCTGGTCAAAGCCTGCTCACGGTAGACGTTACAGCAAACTTTGATTCAAGCTTTGATTGAAGAAGAGTGTTGGAAGAACACGAGCATCAGAACCTGTGTGGAAGGTGCTGTTTCCAGCACAGGGGAGTAGCGTTTACAGAGATTTAAGTAATAATAAAGTCATAATTATGGCGGTGAGTCCCCAGAACAAGCAATCCTGCTGTGATTTATTCCAAACGCTGTTAAGATTGTGGATGGCTGCGCCTGGCTCTTCGGGGCGGTTTATTACAGCAGTGGAGAACAGTTGGGCATTTTCCATCTCTTACTGTTCTTATTCTGGTGAACACTAGAACCCCCAGGCGCACTCTGATTTACCATAACACAGTTTGGCAGAAGCAGGAGGACCTGCACCCTTAGAGCTCTTCGCTTTATTCGGCTGCAGTTCAGCCTTCTTGGAATTTGGGCAGAAATCGCTGTGTGTGAAGATGATGTCGATTCAGCTACACACACTGTACTGTCTGTGTTTTGAAGAGTTTCAAGGAGTTAGAAAAGTAGGGTTTAACCTGGTTTAAAACTTCTGCTTGGAATAAGAATAAACCTTGCTATGTGAGAGGGAAAACACAAGGTGCCAGTTGTTGGAGGGGGGGGGAAAGTCCTGAAACCCTCAGGAGAAAGTTTGCATGGGCTTGCTCTAGTCTGACATCTCCTCCCAAGGTCTGAGCACTGGTATCCCCCTATCTCTGTGTTAGTGTGTTCAGAGAAGGCAGCGGGCTTCTCGCTTTCCAGATTCTGCTGGACATCTCCCCTGAGCTGGGCTCGTAGTGATTTTTCACTTGGGAATGGAGTACAGATGCACAGCTGTCAATCCTGGCAAATGCTGTTTCCTGTTGGATTAGCAAGCAGCGCTTCTGCGCAAGGGAGGGGATGGATTACAGGAGCTGCCTTTTGCAGCTCCTCCAAACGAGATCGAGGGTTTGTTCTCCTGACCAGAACCGTGCCTCCTGCAGTGACGAGCACGAGCTGTCCATCAAATGCCCCAGGCTGGGCGACGCTGGCGGGCTGTAGCACGCAGACCTGCGTGCACATGTATGTGCATGTGTGTTTGGGGAGGCAAATGTGAAAGGGGAGGCACAGAATGTGATTTCTGCAGCTGTACGAGCTTGGAGCTGCAGGGTAGCCTGTTGATTCGCCACTGCCTAAAGCACTGTGTAAGCGCTGTGTGTTCTGCGGTTGCCAAGTGTCGCTGTATCTTGCAGGTGGTCTTGCAGTGGCCCTTTTGTTTTGGTTTCCTCTGTATGTTTTTTATTTGAATGAGTTGTGAAGAGAATTTGCAGTTGATGTTGTCTGCGTGGAGTCCCATGCAGAGGGCACTTCATGTGTTAATCCTCCAGTCCTCCTTTGTGCTTGCCTGCACAGCTTTCTGCCCGTACAGACCAGTGCTGAAGTCAGAAGGGCCTGTTGTTACTTGTATGAATTCATAGGGAAGGCAGAAGGTAGCACTCTGCTGTTTGTTTAGCTAGAGTCCTTGTGTTCTGTATCAGAAATCGATTCTAACGTTAAGGGCTTCCCATCAGGATGTCCTGTTCTCTCCTCAGCCGCAGCCTGTCGTATCTGTCTGATCCAAGAGGATCTGCAAAGATGGGCAGTCATTTGTTTCCCCTAAGGGTGTTTTTCCCACAATAGCTATGTTAAAAATTGCTGGGCTTTTTCTAAGGGCAGCAGGTTTTCCCGAGTGGCTTATCCTGTTGTTTGTGCTGTGGCTGGCAGTACAGAGCACGGACAGAAAGAGTCACGTCAATCCAAGTGCACAGCATCAGTCATGACGATATGTTACACGCCACTTCTGTCACCTGCCATCCCAGTGATCCATTTAATAGTTGCTCTGTATTGTTTATTGATCCAGCACGTGAAGTCAGAGAGAAGCCTTAGGAATTGGAAGGAATTTGGGGAGACTCTGATGTGAGTGGCTCTTCTTACAAAGATGGGCTGGAATCAGCCACGTTCGTGTGTGTGCTTCCTCTAAAACAGAGGAATAGCTTGTCTTGGTCGGCTGTTTCTCAGCATCCTGTCTGAAGTGGCTGGCTGTACCATGAGCAAGTCTCACCTCATGTGTTACCTGAATCTCCCTGTCCTTGCTTCAAGCCTGAGGTTAACTCCTGTGTTCCAGGTGACAAGAGGTACTCCTGCACCTTCTACGTGATCTTTTGACGTGTCATTATTTTCACCATGCAAAGCTGTCTTAGTTGATGTAAGCTTTCTCTTTAGACTCTGTTTTCATAAATTCACAGAATCATAGATTCATGGATTGATAGAATCAGGGGCTTCAGCAGTGGGTTTGGGGGATTTTTTTATGTGTCTCAGATAACCAGACAAGGCTGACTGCAGTATTGCTATAGACAGTTCAGTAAGCTGTTGGACCCTGTTCTTCAGCTCAGTCAAAGCTCCTGTGGTGTGATACTGACCAGATGGAAATCAGGCACTGAATGAAGCAGATCTCAGACCTAGTTACCTTGAGGGATGCAGAGTAGCTGCAGAGTCAGCGAGCAATCAGGAAAGAAGCCAAGAGTTGGGGAATTCATGCTACTTGAGTAGGAGTCTTTGGAACAAGCTGTTCCAGTAGCAGGAGGACAGTGAAGTGCGGTTGGATGGAGGAGACTAGACTGGGGACAGATAACATGAAAGACAATCAATTTAAGAAGGACCTGACTGAAGGAGATCAGAAGAATAACGTCCTGAAGCATCAGAAATCTCCTATTATAGAAAAATTAATAGAAGGCAAAATAAAATGTGAATGGTTTATTTGGCTGTGCAAACAGGCAGGGATAGTGTCTGTGGTGGCAGCCTCTGCAGTGAGTTTCCTCTTCTCATTGTGGCTGCAAATACTGTTGGTGTTGTGATTGGCACTCCACAAGTCGCTTCATTTTGGTCTTAAAAACAGTTTGTATTCTGTTCTGACAGGAGCCAAGCTGCTTTCCAAGGCTTCCTGAGAGTTTTGATGCCTGCTGGTGTGCTGAGTTCCTGTCCACTGTGTGTCTGGCCCCAGTCCAAACCATGGTAGGTAGATGCAGCGCGTGTGAAGGAACCACTTAGCCAAATAACATGATCCAGCTGACGCTATGGGGTTGTAGCTGGGAGCTGAGGCTCCACGGAAATGGATGAATTGCCAGATAAATTGTTAATTTTTAAGAGCTCTCAAAGAAATCTGTGACCTTCCCTCTGTTTACATTTTTCCCTAAATTCCACATGTTCAAAGCGAGCGACGTTGGTCCTCCTCATGGATCAGGTACAGCATTCTCTGGCTGCCGTGGTGTCCTGGCAGTTTACAGTGAAACCCAGGTGGCATTCGGCTGTCAGTCGGTTTCTCCAAAGGCAGAGGCAAGGAAATGCACTGCTGTTGTCAAAGATGTTGTTTAGAGTCGTGGGATTTTCATTGAGTACTTACAAATGTTGGTTGGTAGTCTTGAAAGGATGTTTACAGAATTATTTGGACTTCAGTACAACTTCAGGGCACGAGGATAAAGTTCCACCAGAACTTGGGGTTCCACTTCCTTTTCCCTTCTTCCCACCTTTGCTTTCTCCCAGAGGTCATGATGAACCGATCCAGATGCAGTAGGAGCGGCAGGTTCTTAGCCCCGCTGCAGAAAATGAGGTGGATTATCTTCAGGGCCGGATGGTGTTAACAGAGGTACTCGCGTTAATCCTCCTGCGTTTGACTTTTTCCCAGAAGCATGCAACAAAGAGCAGTCAGAGAATTAATGCTGGGTGCTCCAATCCCTGAGCTGTGGCTGGTAGCTCTGTGCAGCGGGGTAAGAATGGTTTGCAGTCACAGGTTATTGTGTGGAAAGAATAGCAGCTCTGAAAGTGCTGGAGCACAGTGTGGCCAGATCACCTGCCAGTACACCTGTCGGGTATAAAATCACTTCATGGTAATTACTCCTCTGCTTTTTTCCTGCACCTGCAGTCTGTAATGTCAGAGCTACCAAAGGTCCCGAGAAGGGACAACGGGAGCTGCGTGTTGCCGTTCGTCAGTCCACGTGTTGCCTGCCTAAATAGATCTCTATTTAGGCAGCGTGAGTGACAGAGACTCGTGATGCAAGTGTTTGTAAACACGACTTGGGTCTTTGCTGCATACCCGAGTTCTCTGAGGGGGTGTATTTTCTTTAGGGGTTTTCACAGTAGCTCTGTTGGATTTGAATGAAGTCTATTTCTCTGTCGGTAGGAACAGGCAAGCGTTGGTTCTTTATAGATGTTGTACCTGTTAAGTGCTAAGGAGTAACGGTAAATTGGCTTTTAATTGCCATCTACCAGAGAGCTGAATTAAACGGGAAAGCCTTCACAGCAGCATGCCAATTTATTTGGTGCCCACATTGCAGCAGAGTGGAAGATACTGCTTGTTTTCTCATCTGTGTTTCTTCCTTCCAATTAAAAAGGAGCCTTGTGATTATGGATAGCGATGAACTTGTTGGCACAGATGAGCACACACATACGAGGCGAAGGCAAAGCTAATCCCGACTCTGTCCATCAACTTTCCACCCTGCTTCCGAATGCACATCTGTACCCGGTGTGCAGAAGAGTGGGCGCTGGTGAACGTGAGGTGGGCTCCGTCCCTCGCTGGTGGCGTTTCTTTCTCTAAGCAGTGGTACACTGTGCCCACTTGCGAATAAATCCATTACACAACGTGTCTGTGTGTGTATGAAATCAGACATGGCAAGTGAAGGGCCCGCTCTGCGAGCCCTGTGTCGTGTATTTCCCCATGCATTTAATAGAGGAGAAGGACGAAGGCTTTGTAATCGCTGGTAGGCTGTGTTTAAACCAGATTGCACTGACAATCTGTCTCTTGCCTTCCCCTTAGTCCAAGAGGGAAGTAGGTGGAAAATACTCTCATTAGAGCCTGGCTCTGGCAGCCAGTCCCATCCCAGGGCAAGAGGTGAGGAGGAACTCTTTGCAATCATTCTGCAGACACCGCTGCTCCACGGTGCTGGTGCCTACAAGTGTGTTGCCCACAGCTTTGACAACTACAGCGTGATTTAATCACGGTGTTTGAGGGGTTTATTTAAAATGCAGCATACAGCCCTGTTTTCATGTGTTAAAGTTATAGCCAGGTTCCTCTCGTGATGAAAACCACACCACTTTGGTATCCTTGCTTTGACATGCTTACATTCTCAGACCTGCTGTTGTGAAACGTAGTGGTGGAGGTTTCTAACTGTCCCTGAAGTACTGCGAGAAGTGTAGTGCTGATAGACTTTTGGTTTCAAAGCCCTCTGTGTTGAAGTGGCATGGCTTCTGAGCTTAAGCCCGAGTGACTTGACAAGAAGTATTTGCCAGCTATGCAGCTGTGAATTGGAACCACTATAAACTTGTTAGAGCAAACTGGTCCTTGCAATAAAGAGAAAACCAGAGGTGCTTTGCATAGGTCATTTGCATTTCTCCCACAGTGGTAAATAAGAGTCAGGCACCGTGCAGACACATCCAAATACATCTGGAACACTCAGCTAGGTCAAGCCAGGCTTAGTAGGTCTGGGTCAGTATGAGCCATGACGTGCCTGGTCTGGGCAACATAGTGCTAAACCTCTGGAGTGAGACTGAAGCCTGCGTGCCGTGAGTCCAGACCCTGCCTGCCTTCCCTTAAACCAAGCCTCACTGCACTGGGAAAGGGAGAACCCTCCCTTGGGAAGGTGGTTTTCCCAGGGTGAGGCTCATCCCTTGCAGTTGGGGTGTGCTGACCCCTGTGATTTGCACAGATGCAGAGCTAATGAATACAGCTGTAATCTGTTAATAGGTGACTCATTTCAGACCTCGGCAAAAGCCTTTATCTGTGGGGCGAAATACTGGAGCGAGGAAAAGCAGGTATCACAGGCTTGGAAGAGAGGAAGGAGGTAGCAGGACGATTAATATAACCATGATTAAAGACACATCAAGACGCCTTAAGATGCGGAAGCATCTGGTCCAACGCCTGCCAGAGCAGGATCGGCTAGAGAACGTTTAAGGCAGGACACCACCGCCTCGGGAGCGGGTGCTCCGGAGCTCCCATTCCCAGGGGTTCGTGCAGGAGTTTGCCCGTAGGGAGTGGAGAGCAGGTGAGCACTCCAGGCTTGCACCGTGCAGCGTTTGCTCCCCAGTTTGTCTAACGCTTCCAAGCCAGTCACACTCTTTAATTGGGAAGGGCTTTAATTACTCTTCAGCTGACTCGTGAGGGAGAAGAAGTCACAAGGAAGGTAAATGGCCCAGAGCTGCAGTGCTCAGAGCCCCCTGGCCTGCTCCAGCCTGCTTATCCCCTCAGATCAGCTGCTCCAGCTGCTTCTATGGGCCTGGGGACAGAGTCACCAATCTGGCTTCTGGAGAGACTGGAAGATGGTGCTGGTGGTGGATGAAACATGCTGCTGGCTGTGATCACTGTGCAGGGCCCTCTGGCAGCACTGCGTGCGCTGGTGCAGATGGAGCGTTCACGTAAAGCTCTCGCCTGTGCAGCACTGGCTGAAGTAACTGGGCAAGGCACGGTTGCACGCTCGAGAGTGCTAGACACAAGTTAAGCAAAGTTCTCGGGACAATCACTGGGCACTGTGCAAACAGCTCCACGGGGCTTGTGAAAGGGGCCGCAGCTGCCCAGCCCCACAGGAATGCACTTGCAGCGATAACCCACTCTGCTCCCTTTGCAACCTCCTTCGTTTGGTCCCTCGTGCCCCCCCTGCTCCCACCGAGGACTTTCGGGGTGCTCCTTGTGCAATGCAGACTGGAAGACAAGCCTGGAGACACTGCGTGCCCACGCGATGCTGTCCCCATCTCCTCTATCCACTGTGAGAGCAGGGCACTTTGTAAAGACTGTGTGACTTGGGTTTTGCCCCTCTGCGGCTTCATGGCTCCAGCACGCCGTTGGAGCCGAAGCTTGCTGGCCTGTCTGGGCGTACAGAGCCCTGGTGCTGCTGACCCGGAGCTGGCGGTGCAGCAGCGATGCAAGGGCTTGAGTTACAGCAATCCATCAGCTGCTAATCCCCTCTGCCAGCCCCGCACTCTGTTCTGCTATCAGTCACGCAGGAGCCCCAGGAGAGGTTCACAGAATGTTTGGGTTAGCAGGGCTGTAGCAGTGCAGGGGAGAATCAAACCTGGGGGGGTCTGTGGCTCCCTTCCGCGGGGAGGTGCCCCACAGCTGGCACCTTCCAGAGGCAGAGGGACATCCACAATGGGTCTCCCTGGTCTGTGGGACTGATGTCAGTAGCCGTCCCATCTCCTCCTGCTCAGGGAAGGGGGTGAGCAAGCGCCAGTGCCCTGCAGGAGCAAAGCGGCCAGGGTTTGTGCTCAGTCAGGGAGGGCAGTGCTTCAGAAACCTCCTTTGCTGCGGGCAGCAGCCTCTGCTCTGAAGAGCTGAGAAGGGGCTGGCAACAGGCTCCTCGTGCGAAAAGGGAGCCAAATTAGAGCAGTGCCAGGTGAATACAGAAATGGCACAAGGCCTCCAAGTGGCCCCTCGGAGCAGCCATAACCCTCTGCATCCCTGGCCAGCTGATGCTGTAAGGGTGGAGGCTCTCCCAGCTGCAGCAGCTCTAGCTTGCAGTGCTGGAGTTGTGCTGGGCAGCTTCTGGGCTGCACATGGGTGGGAAACAGCCCAGCCAGGTACCAGCTTCCTACACAATGTTCCTGTCTCCTGCATCTTCCCAGTCAGGCTGACAGCTTCCTCTTTCCAAATCCCTTTCTTTTACCTCTAATGACTTTGTCCAGGCTTTGTTTCCCTCTTCCTTCTATTTCTGTTTTCTTCTGCAGTGTGATCCCAGCCCCTGAGCCGCGCACAGTCAGAATACCACCACTACATCACGATAATAAGATCAGATCCCGGGAGCCACTGAGCAAGGGCTCATTGCTTTATTGATCGCCGCAGAACAGCTCTCTCCAGCTCAGGGTTCAGTTCCTGGCTGAGCACTAATGCGCAGGTTTGGGTTATTATCTGTGCCAAAATCAATGTGTAAATATTCTGCAGCTGAGGGTACAGGTCTGCTCCTCGTTTGATTAATGAGGAGGTGTCAGCACACCTGAAAAGAGCCCAAAAAAATCGAGGTGAAGGTCTTGCCTGCCAAGGACGCATGGCTGATTCTAACGCCCTGCCCCTCTTCTGTCAGTCAGAGCCGACCAGCAGAGCTCTTGAATTCGAGTCTCTACGCAGGATGATCAGCATTGACTTAGCTTGTGTTGGCTTCCGCCTGACCAGGCTGCTCTGGTGTAAGGGATCGCAGTGCCAACCCTCTTTCAAGGGATCCGGAAACTGAGACCGCCTGGACCCTCCTCGTTACCTTCTCAGATCTAAGGATGGTCTGCAGCAGCTCTTGGTGCGGGTGGGGGGACAGGGGTACCCCAGGGGCAGAGCTGGCATTCAGCAAGGACCATGGCTAGACAGGAGAAATGCACCATGCTGCACGTCATAGCTGGCCTCAGCCCAGCTGCAGGAGGGGGCTCGTGGCCGACTGTCCCTGCCCCCCTGAGCGCTGCTGCAGTGTAACTCCAACCTGGCACTGGAGGCATGCGTTCCGTGCAGCCTGCCTTGGCGTGCTGGCGCTCCAGCTGCTGCCCACCCACAGCACCCCCACCTCTGGGCTAAGGTGGTTGCTCCAGACTCCGGAATGATTCAGTGATGCTGTTGAAGAGGGCAAGAAGCCCTCAGAGCTGAGACACGAGCGTGCCCTGGCTCTCCGGCTCTGGTGCTTGAGGGGCAACAATTTTCTCCCAGGATATCTTCTCTCTGGGGCTGCTCAGCAGGGGGCAGGAGGTGGGGAGCTGCAAAGCCTCTCTAGTGTTAAATGAAGTGACTCGTTTTTAAGTTGGAGTGTTCCTGGAACCTGTTGCTCTCTAAGGTTTTGTTCCTGAAAAACACCAGAGAAGTTGTCCTGAGTGGGACCTGGTCACCGTGGTTCAGCTTTGCTTGGCTGGTGCTTGCAGGGCTGTTTTTACTCGTTGGCTCCATTCAGCACCCACAAACCAGGTGGCCCCACCTCTAGCCAAGACTTCGTGGTACTAGGGAACATCTGGTTCTTGGGAAGTGCCCACAAGGTGCTGCAGGCAGTAGCCTGGAATCTCTGCAGCATGCCCTGCTGCTGCAGCTGGACATGCCCGCCCGTCCTGTGCCACGCTCAGAAAAGAGCTAACTGCTGCTCTGCATGGAAGGCGTTAGATGCTGCTTGGGGCCATGCACAGCTCCTCTCCGCGAGTCCAGCCAAGCAGGAGGTGTTGGGGCACTTCACGCCTCTCTGAGCTGTAGGGATGAGGTGGGGGAGGCGTCTGTGTGGGTTAGGAACTAAGCGTTTCCTTGTCTTTAACAGGTCACCCTGAGCCACGGGGGTGTGCCTGCCTCTTTGTGCCACCCAGAGAGCGTTAGACACTGTGCAGCAGCACCTGACCCAGGGCACTGCTCACCCAGCTGCCGGCCGTGTGTGGGGATCACAGCTGCTCCAGATCCAACTGATTCTGCTGAAGCACCTGCAACCTCCAGCATTTCTGCAGAGAAACCCAACAAGCTGAAATTTTCAGAGAGCACCCGGGACTTCAGGACCTGTGCTGCAGCTCCCAGGGTGGGATCCCAGTTCCTTCTCCATGCGTTTCTGTGGTCCATCCGCGCACACTCGCGTGGGATTGGTGTGTGAGCAGGGGCTTGGTGAGCGTGGCCACCGAGTGCAAGGCTGTAGCTGTCGGTGTTTCAGGTGCCAGTGTGTTTAAAGGGGTGCAAAGCCAAGCAGTGCAATTGTTAGATGATGGCTCTAAACCTGTGCGCACCAGTGCGCGCATGAGGTTACAGAGGGCATCACTAAGGCCTTTGTGCCCGAGCTGGAGCACTCAGAAAGCTGCTCCTCTGTCCCTTGGACGAAGATGACTCAAGCGCCTTTCGTTTACTGAACCAGCTGAATTGTATGTCGATCTACACTTGGGAGGCAGAACCCACGGACGTCCCCGGGACCTCGGCAGGAGGTAGAGCTCTTGAAACCCACGGTCTTTTGAGAAAGAGCTTCGGGAGGATCCTTGTTTGCCTGTTCTCAACTGAACTTCCTTCCAGGCAGTTTGCATTGACACATTTAAGGACTCCAGCTTCCCCCGTGCTTCAGAGAAAGTCCCTGCCTTCAGACTTTGCTGCCGTGGGTGAGGACGGGTGGTTATGCAGGGAGGGACTCGGGGCCCAGCCCTGTGTGTGTGAGTTGGCCAACTCCCTCCTGACATAGGATCAGAGAACCATAGAATAACTCGGGTTGGAAGGGACCCCTGAAGGTCATCTGGTCCAGCCCCGTGCAGTGAGCAGTGACTTCTTCAGCTGGATCAGGTTGCTCAGAGCCTCATCCAGGACTGACCTTGAATGTCCCA
The DNA here is from genome assembly GCA_013397515.1 of Upupa epops. Classification (NCBI taxonomy): domain Eukaryota; kingdom Metazoa; phylum Chordata; class Aves; order Bucerotiformes; family Upupidae; genus Upupa; species Upupa epops. The sequence continues at coordinate 247,224 of VZRI01012356.1, forward strand.
AGGGATGGGGCCTCCACCATCTTTCCAGGCAACCAGTTCTAGTGTTTCACCACCCTCGTTGTATAACATTTCTTCCCTATAACTAGTCTAACTCTACCCTCTGGTAACTCAAAACCATCACCCCTTGCCCTGCCGCAGCAGGTCTCTCCGGGTCCTTCCTGCAGACTCCCTCTAAGTCCTGAAAGGCTGCAATAATCGGAGCACCTTTGCTCCAGGCTGCACAGCCCCGGTTCCTTCAGCCTGTCCTCGCAGGAGAGGTGCTCCAGCCTTCTCTGTGCTTGCTCCACAGGGTTCTTTTGTAGAGGTCTCCGTAGCCAGACAAAGATGAAGTCTCACAAGGGCAAAGCAGAGGGACAACCATGTCCCTTGACCTGCTGGCCACGCTTTTTCCATGAAGCCTGGGATGCGATTGGTCCTCCGAGCTGTGAGGGCACTCCTGTCTGGACAGCAGCACTAGCCTGTGGAGCAGGCAATCCAGCTCATCCGTTACCCACCCCTAAAATCCTGACCTGTCAACTTCGGAGGAGAGACTGGAGATTGGGTGTTCAGAGGCCCAACAGAAGTGCCGGGAGATGATACCCATAGTCCTCAAAACATCTTTTATAACTGACGTTATCTTCGCCTGAAAGTGTGGAGACTGGGAGGCTCGGTCTGCTTATTTAGTGGAACCTAGTGCAGCACTGTGACCCCAGGAGGGCTCTGCACCATGGAATGGTTTAAACTGGACAGGACCTCAAGCCTTGTAAGGTTCCTGACTCCCAATTTCCCCCAGGCCAGGTTGCTCGGAGTCCCGTCCAAGCCGATGATCGCTGCACTTGGGAGCTGCTGAAGCTTTCCAAGCGCAGTATTTCTGCGTCCAGCACCAGCCCTGGGTGGAAGCCAAGGTCCTGAAGGTGAAAGAATAGGGAACCCCAGCAGACCTGTAAGGACAGCGGATGGCTTTGCTCTCTGCGGGTTGTGTCACGCATCCAGCATGAGCACCGTCCTCAAGGCTGTAAATCAAGGAACAGCGGTCTAACGCAGTAGGCTAGCCTGAAATGAATTAATTTGTTTACCCTGCAAATCAACATCTGCTCAGACCTCGTCCGTTCTGCTCTGAAGTTGTCATAACAGAGTCTTTTGCCTGCTGCTCAGTCTAATTATAGACACGCACGCCAAAAGCTCTTAGTTCCTACTCACAGCCATTAGCAGGAGCTTTGCTGTTAGGAGTGGGCAGGGTTGGCCCAAGCTGTGTTTAAAAGGCTCTGACAGGATGGTGCTGTCTCCAGCGAGTTGTGTGCTGGTGCCATCGCAAGGGGTGGTTTCACACAACACTTGTTATAAAGCTGTTCCTCAGCACTGATAGAAACAATCTCGAGAGACACGGGGTCACGAAGGGTTGAGTTCACCTGAGCAGGGATGGGAGGAAGGAGCTGTGGTACAGCTGTCATCGCCCTGCAGTGTCCAGGACCCGTGCCCCAGCACAAGAGAGACACCCACCCCCAGCAAGCAAGGTAGGAAGGATCGTAACTCCATAAATACCCACGTGGAAAGCCTTTCCTCCATCCTTACGGGGAAGAGTGGTTCCTGCAGGACGGAGGTGCCAAGGCCAAGGTAACCCTAGGGCTGCTGGCTCTACCCAGCCCAGAAAACACATGCCTCCGGGTTCAGGGGCATCAGATCAAGGAGCTGGAGCCTGGTGCAGGCTTGTCCACACGCGCTGGGCTGCAGCACGTCCGTGACCTGACAAATCCTTGAGAGGTTTCCCGTGTTCTCGATTTGCATCCTGTTTGTGCCACCCCAGGAAGACCTTCGGGAGTCCCACACTGCGATGATAAAGGCCTGTGGCTTCACTTCCAGGTGTTACTGGTTTCTTGACAATGTGAGGCATCCCCGCACCACCAGGGCTCTGGAGGCAGAGGGAAATTTGCAGCTGCTCCTTGTCGTGAGGGGAAGGGCAGGGCTTCGTTTGCAGCCTGGGGGCCAAAGCAGCTTGGACGCTCTGGGGTCCCTGCTGGCTTACACTAGGCAGGAGGATGGCACGAGTGTCCGGTGCCTTGAGTGGGTTTGGCACAGCTCCTGGAGAAGCATGTCTGGCTCACAAGGAACTGTCAACACCAAACTCCAGATCTTCTGTTGAGGAAAAGGAGCACTTTAAGGATTTCCAGGACTCCCAAACGCAGAGCCAACCAACAGATGGATGTGGGGATGGAAACACGCAGAGGGATTGCTCTTGCCTCCCTTGCCTTACCTCTCTGAGTTCCCCCAGGACTTTCCTCTGGCCAGGATGGTGTCTCCAGCATCTGTGGGGGTTGTCCCAGGTGAGACCCTGCCCTGCAGCTCCTCTGTATGTTGTCTGCCTGCCTTAGCACCCTACTGCTGCACCTTATCAGCACCCACGGCTTGAGGCTACCTCGCTTTCAGTACTGGCTACTGTGTGCTCTGGAGAGCTGCAGAGCTGGGTAGAGCAAGAGGCTTTTCCCTACACTTGATATTCACAGCTGCGGGTTGCAGATGAATTAGCTCCCCTATCTAAAGTCATCTCCAGCCACCAGCTGGGTCTTGAGTAGAGGTGATTACAACACCAGGCATCCCCTTAGCAGCGTTTGGCCTCGTGCATTTAGGGTCTTCCTCAAACAGACCCGGGGAGATGAGGAGCTTCCACTCTGAAGTTGCAGTCTGTGGAGCCGAGTGTTTTTCTCTCGGTTAGAAATAGCCCTGGAAAGCGCAGCTGCAGTCCCTGGCCACGAGTGCGTCCTGGCATACACACGGGAGGGGTCAGGGTGGTGTTGACCTCCTCTCCACAGACCCACAGCACCTTCCTTGGCTTCTGCCTCCGGACCCTCTGTCAGAGGGGTTGCCTCAGACACCTCGTCCCCGGGAATGGCACACTGGACCAGAACTTGGGGCAGAAGTGTGGAATCGCCTCTGGAATGTGAAGACTGTGCGGGGAAGAAGCTCCTCTGAAAATCAGCCCCAGCCCGCTCGGGTAGGGTCATCCTGCAGGACCCCGTGTCCCGCAGTGAGGACTGATGCAGGAGTGGGCCAGATGTTTGCTGTAACCTGTGAAATAAACAGCCGGAGGGAAGCGGGTGCTGCGGGTACCTGTGGAGATGCGGCCTAGCAGTTGGGCACAGGGCCTCCAGGACAGGGAGACCACCCGTACTCCCCCAAAGGCTAGAGGATGTCCTCGTGCCTCTGAGCGGAGCCCGGCTGGTCCTCTCGTTTGGGTGTTACTCTCCAGCAGTGAAAAGGGGGTTGAGAAAGAGCAGGATTGAGCAGGATTGTGCCCCATGAAACCCTGAGCAGGTCAGCCCAGTGGTTTGGGCAGGGCCAGGAACTGACTCTGCCGATTGCCCTGTGTGTCTGTGATCCTGTGAGAGCACTCGGCTGTGGCTGGATGTAGCTGCTGTCTCCCAAACATCTGCAGGACCTTTCTGCAGGAGGCACAAGCTTTATCCAAGAGGAAAAGCTGGGAGAATGAGGATAGCGCTGGAGCAGTATCCTCTCCAAGATCAGGCAGGAATTTGGAGCACTCGAATAGACCATCCCCAAAGAATCTCTGCAAGGGCTGAGCCTGATCCTGGTGCATGCTGAGGCAGGGCAAAGCGCGTTCATAGCAGTGTGTAGACATGATTTAAGGGCCCATAATATGTATCTCACTACCAGATCACAGTGCTCTGCGCTGAGGAGCTCCAGCTATTGTGTTTTCATGCATGCAGCCCACATCTCAGATAACCCACGCTGCTGTAAAAGAACTGTCCTTTGCAAACAAGTACCTGGCTGATCTGCATCCCCAGATAACCCAGGGGTCACCCCACAGTATCAGGATGTGTGGAACCATGGGTGTAGGGTAGCAAGCAGCTGTCCACTCTTTCCTCTGAGCCTCCATCATCCATTCCCGTTCCCGTCTCCTTCCCACAGGAAGAGAAGTGTTCTTCAGTCCGCAGCAGATGTGAACCGGGACAACAGAGCCCACAGCATCCCATGCCACTCACACCTACCCCCTAGCTCAGTTGTGCCTCTGATGCTCCTGGTGCTGGGCGTGGGCATTTCCATGGGTTCCAGGGGACGGTCAGTGTGGTGGAGGCCGGCAGCTGTGGGGATCTGATGACAAGGGTGGAATGGTGGGGAAAAGTTGCCCGTTTGACCCAGAAACAGTGCTGAAAGAGGAAAGATCCCGTCCTGCCTCTGCTGCCTTCTCGGCTGCAGCTCTATCCAGATGATCTTCCTGGTCTCTTTCCCTATTCCCAGCTTAGAGTGGGACAGTAAAGCCTCTGTGATGCAAATTTCCACTTCAGCCTAGAGGAGCTTGGCAGAGGGGCTGAGAATTTTCCAAGAGTCCTGCTGCAGCCAGGAGCCTCAGGTTAGATGTTTGAAGCTGCAGCAGCACCCAAGAGGTGACCTGCTTTTCAGAAGTGTGGAGAGACCTCAAAACCCAGTCCGGGGATGGCTGGGTACCCCAGGGAAGTGACTGAGTCTGCAGCAGCTCTGCATCAGCTGCCTACACCGTCTCACACTAGTCCCGTCTGCAGTGTGGGAGGACACTGCCTCTAAAACTCAGCTGCCCTCACCTGAGTGACCTGCAGAGAGAGAGATGAAGGATTTGCCTGCCTTCCTTCCTTCAAAGTCCTCGCTCACTAAACTTGTGATCATCTCTTCCGACTTTGCAGCTGAGCAGCTTTCCACGCGCAGCTATTCAGCTGACGCGATGAGGGCATCGTGTGTTTGCAGACATCAGCTGGTGGGCACGGACGTTTGCCAGGCTACAGGGTTTATTTAGCAGAATAAATAGGTTTCATGGTTTACAAATGAGCCAAAGAAATAGCCCAGTGCCCCGGGCAGCGAGTGCCACGCCGCTGGGAGTGCACCAGGCCAGCCAGCTTCAGCCAGACCCTGACACGAGAGCTTTTCTACAGTAAACCCTGTGAGATGCCAACCCTCTGCTGGTGCTGCACACCAGGGCCAGCGTCCGGGCGCTGAGGGAACTGTATCCTCGTGGTGTGTCTGTCAGGAAGGGCTTTCAAAGCAGATGGGCTTGTGGGAAACTCTTCTTGCACCTGATGCTTTGCAGATAACGGTGACAAAGCTGGCGGCAGGCTGGAGTGCTGAGGTGACTGCCTGGACTAAGGGCTTACAGGCACTTTAATGCTGCTGCTTTCAACCTGTGCAGGAGAGTTGAAGCCAGACAGCTCTTTCTAGAGTAAACGAACTCGGCTTCAAGTCCCTCAACACAGGGAGTGAGAATTCATCGGTGAAAACTTCTGTGCATGGGAGCTGCTCAGGAGACAGTGAACGCAGGCTGGGCATCCCTCAAAGCCTGCTCTGGCCTCGTCGTTCTGTTTCCCAGAGGAATAGGAGCACCCCAGCCAGTGCTGTGTGCCCTGCCTTGGGAGCACCCCAGCCAGGGCTGTGTGCCCTGCCTTGGGAAGGCACGGGATGCAGACAGCTGATTCCTGGCAGTACAGTCCTTCGGGCAGGGGAGAACTTATGCAAGGCCTGTGCCAAGCAGCACCAAGGGGCTGTTGCCCGTGGTGGGGCTGAGCTGGAGCCCTCCCGGGCGATGAGGTTTAGAAGACATGTTGGGGTTTCCATTACAAAGCCACCACTGTGTCTTTGGCAGCTCTGTACTGCCACGTGAAAACCGAGTCCCACGGTCCAGTCCCTGGAACTGAGCTGACGCAAGCGTGTCAGCACCAGGCAGAGCGGTGGCAGGACCTGACGGTCACATCGCATCGACTGTTAAAGCTGAGAGAGAAGATCAGCACTCACGGGAGCAGTGCTTTCAGAGAGTTGTCAAGCCTCTGGCCCCCATCTCTTCGCAAGCTTGGTGTCTTTGAATCAACCCTGAATCTGAGGTTTAATGTCCCATCCTTCTCTGTGACCAGGTCCCCTTGCACAAGCCCTGAGCAGAGGGTTGGACCTGTAAAGTCTGCTTGCTTCTTCCTGGAAATCTCCCAGCCAGCTGCTGCTGCCGTGGCCTCCTCGTTTGGCTCATGAGGTCCAATGGTGCTGCCTCCCACGGCACCAGAACCGCAGCCCAAAGCGACTGCTGCCATCTGCTCCTCAGTTTCCAGAACAAGACTATAAACTGGTGGGTCTGCATGTAGCATCACTTTTTGGGGTGCCCCTGTCCCAGCACCCTCCTCTGCAGAAAGGGTGCTGCGGGTACATCTTCTGCGTCTCTCTTTTCATAAAAGCATATGATAGCCCTGGCTTGTCTCGGGCTTTGATGTCGTTGTGTCAGGCAGCTGCTTAACCCCTGAGGGCTCTGTGCTCTCCACTTGTGGCAGAGGCTCAGGATGTAGAAGCAAGATAAAACAGAAGTCTCCCGGTGAAACAGCTCTGCAGGACTTGGGGACTGGGGACTCAAGACAGGAGGGCAGGACCCCCAGGTCCAGCCCAGTCTTGCCAAGGGCACCCCCCTTTCTTACCACAGCTAAGGCTTTGATGCTTTGCTTTTTGCCTAGACCCTCTGGGTTTTACACCCTCTCTCAGGTTCAGGTCACCACGCACAGCTTCCCAGAGCCTCTTGGGGTTGGCAGAACCCCCTCTTTTGGACCACTGAGGCGTGTGAGGGCCGAGCAGTGGCACTGCCACATCCCAAATGAACCTGCTCAGAGTAACAACTGTGCCCTGGGTGCTGCTGGGGCTGAGCCCCCCGTGACAGTGTCCCCACTATATTGCATGCTGGTAGCCATGGGACTACCTACCCGTGGAACTGAGCGGGCAGTTGTGTGCCAAAACTGGGGAGGCACGGTGTGAGAGAAGAGGGCATGGTTCGGTGCTGCGGATGTATTCTTAGACCTTCTATTCTGGGCGGCCCATGCCCAGCATAGCATCTGCTGGATCCGTTTGTGCCTGCGATTGTTTACTGGTGACTGGCTGGGGCTGACACGGCAGGGACCTGATCAGGGTGATTTCCTGGGTGTCTGCAGCCCCGCCTCAGCGGTGCGTAGTGGGCACAGGTAAGAGACAGCTGGTCCAACCCCGAGGCAAAGGCAATAGACCCATGCTTCAGGGGGCAATGCAGGTTTGTCTAGCCCGTAAAGGACAAAAGAAGCAAGCTCTAGGCCAGTGTTTTCTGCGCAGAGATTACCTTGAATTTGACCCTTCTTCTCATTTTACACTGGAGAAGCTGCTGCAGCGGTCCTGTCCGCGTGCCACCGAGCTGATTAATTTGGGCCTTGGAGTTACAGCTCTGCCCAGAGACTCCCCGCTTCCTGCGCTGTCGTCCCTGAGGGAACCTTATGTGCAAGGCACCTCAGACAAAGGAGGGTGGGGGGGTTTAAGCGATAAAACGGGGGTTTATTCCAAAGGACAGGAGGGAGAGGCAGGCAGGGAAGCAGTCTCCACGGAAGGAGTGCCAGTCCCGGCAGAATTTCCAGCTCGGCAGTTTCAGCTGCGGCGTGTCACCGCCGCTGCATGGGTTTTGCTCCCTTTACTGTAGGGTGGCTGCCAGTGGAACTGTAACGGGAGACTCAGAAACGCTCTCCACGGGAGCTATATTTAGGCAGACACACTGACATGATACCACCGAATAAAATAAACATGCAGGAGACAACCGGTGCTGAGAGGCTTTCGGCTCCATCCGCAGGACGCGCAGCGGGGCTCTTCCCCAGGCATCTCTGCCGCAGGAGCCCGCGGAAGGGCACAGTCTGCTGGGCTACAGCCTGGATGAAGGGTGGGTGCCCCGCTTGGACCGAGGGGTTTGCCCTTCCCTGCTAAAACAAAACCAGACGCCTGCTAGGTGGCGAGGGCACAGCTCCTCGGGCTGCTGCTCCCCTTTGCAAACCGGGGGAGGTTGCGGCTTGCCGTCAGCATAAACAGCAGCAGTTTGTTTGCCGTGCGGGCTGGAAGAGAGGAGCTTCTTCGGAAGTCTGGGCCGTTTCTGGAAGTAGCTTCTCTAAAGCCTGCAGAATCTCCTGCGTGACACACGCCGCGCACTGAGCCCAGGTCCTGCTCCTGGCGATGCCGTTGCAGAGCACACAGGGCTCCGGTTTTCCGTGCAGCTCCAAACTCCTTATCCAGTTCCCCATTGCTCCTTTCCCACTGGCAGGGGACCCCCAAAGGACGGCACTCCAAGTCTCAAGGGAACAGGACAGCCCTGTGTCCTGGGGCTTTGCTGGCTTTTGTGTCCTACTAGGGTCTTTCCAGAGCAGCTGTGGACCAGTCGCTTAGCTCCCCTGTAGGTGGGAGCAGTGATGCTTTGCCTCTCGGCCGTCTGCCCGTGGCACAGGCTGTGTAGATGTTTAGCCTTTGGGCCAATTAACACCGGCCGGGGCGGCAGGAGTGAGGGTCAGGTCTGCACACATTGCATCCAGGGATGCAGAGGGGAACGCTTTGTCTGTATGAGCTGAGTGCACAGCTTCTCCTCACGGCTGCCGAGGCTCCTCCGTGATGGGAGAGGAAAGCAAAAACCTCAGCACCGTCCCAGCCACCAGCTTCCTCCTGGTACAGCACCCGTGCTGGAGCCCGCTGTGCAGCTATTGGGGGTGAGATGTGAGGTTACCTCCCCACTAGGACTAGGACGGAAGACCTGAGGGTGCCACCAACATTTCCCCATAGCAAGGGGAGCTGGGCAGTGCTGGCAGGCAGCGGTGAAACCCCCCGCCCGGGCTCTGAAGGAGCGGCTGTTGAAGTCGGTGAGAAAGCAAAGTGGGAGGATTGTGCGGGGCTGGCAGGGTCCGCAGAGGACAGAAGGCATGGGTGCCTGTGCCAGCTGGTCTTTGCCACGATCCGCGCTCCGTGCTTGAGGAATGCCTGAGCAGCTGGGGAGCCAAGAGAGCGCGCACATGTGGGGGTGCATTTCCGACCAGGAGGGCGACCCGCGCAATCTGCTCGCAGTTACCAAGCCAGCTCAGTGCTCCCCGTCTTCTGGCTTCTACCGGGTGCTCACTGGTGGGAGCCAGCCGCAGGTCTGCACACCTGAGGGGTCACTGCTCTGTGCAGCAAGGAAGGCTTTACCTGCCTGCTTTACCACCGGCACAGAAACCCGCAGCTCCTGAACGGACCAGTTGCCAAGCCGGGGGGTGCAGTGTGAGCAGCCCCTCGTTCCGTTTCACGGCCACCTTTGGTGCGTGGTTGCGCCCATCACACCGCACCGATCACCGGGCCGTTTCTTCCGTCGGCCGAAGACGACGCTCGCCCGTCGGTCTCGGGCTGCAGCCCGTGCGGGTGCCGCGGCCACAGGCGCAGGCAAAGGCGTCGCGTAGGAGTTTCAGACTTAGAAATAGGAGCGCTGCCAGGACGGGTGTCTGCACGCGTTTCACCTCGTGAGGCATCTCCCGGGCTTTCTTCCTGGGCACGCTCCATCTTTCTGATGGCTACCGTGGCAAGTCGGCATGAGACGGCTGCCTTACAGCTCTGCCATGTGACGGCTGAATGTGTTTGCTGGTGCCACTCATCCCTGCTATATTTAGCAGTGTGAGCACCAGGTGGGCCAGCAAGGGCTGACCCAGTGCGAGGGAGAGCAGGGATGAGCTCATTCCCTGCAGCTCCACAGTGTGGGAGGGGAGGAGGAGGGATCAGCAGGGGCCGGGGTGGTCATAGGGTATCTGTGCTCAGCTATTCTGCTGCCTCTTTCCGTGCTTTGGCAGGGGTCACAGGGACCCCGCTGCTCAAGAGAAGGAGTTGTCCCTGCTGCCTCTTTGGGGAGCCTTCCTCCACTGCAGCAGGACCTTGGTGCCAGCGGTGCCCGCTCGTTCGGAGCTACTGTCCACTGGTGGCGGCTGGATACCTTTCAGCAGGAGAAGGAGCGTGACCCAGCAGTTGCACCTTCAGAGGTGATGTGATGGTGCACAGTGCTGGGGGAGGCAGGTGAAGCCCAGAGGAGGATGAGATGTGGGTTAGGAGCTGAGGACGCAACACAAGCCATCGAGTGCCATCTGCTGCTATCTGCAGAACGTGTTGGTCCTGTGAAGGGCATGACACTCAGGGGTCTGCCTGACACGGACGGGAAAGCAGGGGTGAGCTCAGTGCTGCACTTGGCTCTCCCATGCTGAGGACTGATCCACTGTCCGGCTCAGCACAGCCCTGAGGCAGCCCGCAGCTCTGCCCCTGCTCTGGGGGGAAGGTCTTTCCTGGAGATGCTTTTATTGTCACCAGGTGTTAATCGTGTGGTGAGAGGTCCTTGCAGACAGGCAACAGCTGCCTCTTCTCCTCTTCCTGCAGAGCTCTCCCAAGTGGCATCTTTTGCTGCTGTAGGTGTAGCTGACCTTCATGGCCTCCACGGCCACAGAGGGCCTCCAGCACTGGAGCGGGCAGATGCTCTCACGGGAGCAAGGAAGCAGCTGTAGCTCCAAAAATAGTGGGGTTGTGCCACTGTGGTCCCAGAACCCGCGGGGAGCAATCAGGATGCAGTTTGGGCAGTGTCTTGCCGGTACATGAGTTCCCTGTGCAGTCCTTCCCTGTCTTCCATGGATGGGTGGATGGAGCTGCTGCACCAGGACAGGCACCTGAGGGCCACCGAGGGAGCATCACCTCACAGAGGGCGTGACAGCGACGCGTGGTTGTCTGCTTTTCCCTCCAGCAGCCCTCAACGCCCCAAGTCACATCCTAGCAGGGCTTGGCCAGAGAGCAGAGGGCACAGCCCAAAGCAGCACTGCAGGCAAAGCCCCTTGCCCGTGACTGGAACAAGGAGATGCGATCCCTTCCCTCGACTTCCTCCTTGACCTCTCTGAGCGCAGAGTGAGCTCCAGCTGCGGTGTCCTTGTCTCGGTGTCCGGTGGGTCGGACTCCCAGGGCTGGGCTGATGAATGCATGGATTTAGAGTGGCAGGCAGGGTACCACTGCAGTGCAAAGCAGGGGAATGGGTGCAGAACGCTCAGGGAAAGCTCAGCCCGTACCCCAGGTGGGACAGATTATTCCCTGGTCAGAGAAAACTCGGGTTGAATCATCTGAACACAAGGACTCAGAGGCTGAAACCACCTTGCGTTAAGAGCTGCCTAGTTCATGTCACATACTGACCGGAGTCCAGGGCACTGCCAGGGAAGGAGAGGGGAAGCACTGCTCTGACTCAAGTCGGTCCAAACGCTGCTGGTGAATCAGTTTTGCCCGTAGAAACAGTCATTTTCACAAAAGCCCTTCCTGTGTTCCACAGATGAAACCCCGGGGAAAGCCCAAACGTTTCAGGGCAGCTAAAGCTTTACTGAACAGCATCCCAGCTGGAGCAGGGCAGGGAATCACCAGGAGAGGATTTGCCAGTCCGCTCCAGACAGTGCCCCCTTCGGGGCTCGGTGTCTTGATTTCGTTAGGTCTAAGGAGCAGCTCAGCTACAGGAGAGGGAAGAGTCCCTGCATGATGAAGTGACTTCTTGTGTCGCCGTTTTGCACGGTGCTGAGGTGTCTGGCTGGAGGCACCGCAGATGCATTCCCAGCTGCCATAGGAGGCAAGCATGACAAACCCAAGGGTAAAGCTGCTGTTACGAGCGTTCAGGGTGGGAAAGCCTGTTGCTGTAAACAGAGCTAGAGACCTGAGTTAGATCTGTCTTTTAATGAGCCCACCCACCTCAGTCTGGACCAGGAGTGGGAGGCTTTTCCAGGGGTCATCCACCGTGTGCATCAGGTCTATGAGAAAGGGCTCTCACACTGAAGTCATTGCTTCTCCTCCGCTGCCCGACTGCGAACCCGATGCACGAAGGGCTGAGACGACATGGCTACGTTTTCCTTGGGGTAAAACAGATGAGAGCGAGGAGGGAAGAAAGGCCACCAGCAAAACCCACTCCTTCTGTTTAAAGCTGCGTGTGTAAGCAGAGCGCCCAGGGAGCAGCCCATATTAGGGAAAGCACTCTTTTCTTGTGAAAAGTTTGAAGAATGGAAGGTCTGCTGCCCGCAGCTCCAGCTGTCGGCACGCTCGTGTGCCGCTAACGCAAACAAGACAAGGGTTTGCTCCCAGAGGGAAAGCAGGGACTTTAATCTTCCTGCTGTGGGGACCGGGGGGTGGGTGGGGTGGTGAGGTGTGCGCAGAGGGAAACTGTGGCGTCACCCCACCTTCATCAGAGCCGGGGTCGGCACCACCATTGCCCCCACTCTGCAACAAAGAGGGGAACGTCCAGCTGGATTCCCGTGGGGAAGGGGCGGTGGCAGGGATGGCTGCATTGAGGGGGGTGCCTGCCTGAGTCCCGCAGGGAGCGGTGATGGGCCGACAGTGCCTTGCTTGGCAGCCCAGCAAGGAGAACCCGGAGAGCCATCAGACAGACTGTGCCCGTGAGGACGCAGTGCTGTGTGTGTCACGACAAATCCAGAGCTTGCCCTAGCTCTGAGAGCCTCGGCCCATGGGCAGTGCTGGGTCACCTAGCAAGGACATCACAAGTAATCAAACCTGTCTGAGGCACGGCGTCACGCTATACCTGGGTCGGGATCTGAGGTATGGTTTCTGCCGGCTCTGCAGCTGAACATGTGCTTTCTGGTGTCTGGTCTCTCTCAGGCATCATGGATCAGACTGGTTTATGAACCTGCTTATGCTGAAAGCAAACAGTTCATCACTGGACATTTTCCATGGAGCTCTCACTGCTGTTCCCCTGGTTTCGTATCTACCTGTCCCCGAGAGCTCAAACCTCAACCTATGGCTTCTGGGAGCTGTGCAGCCTGTGGCAGCATCCTGGGTCCCTCTCCCTTCTTCGGCCTCATCTCAGAGTTGGCATTTGAACCATTCTGTTACCTTCTGCTGTGACTTCCCGCAAGGAGTCTGCTTTGACCACGGGCATTGCGCAAAGGGCATCGGTACCCAACAGGAGGGTGAAGGGTACGGGAGGGTGAAGGGTACAGGAGGGTGAAGGGTACAGAGTGTGAAGGGTACAGGAGTGAATGGTACATAACTTGAGTGTGAAGAGTACATAACGTGAGTGTAAAGGGTACATAGCATGAGTATGAAGAGTACATAGCATGAGTCTGAAGGGCACATAACTTGAGTGTGAAAGGTACATGAGTGTGAAGGGTACCTGAGGGTGAAGGGTACCTAACATGAGGGTGAAGGGTACATGAGTGTGAAGGGTACACAACATGAGGATGAAGGGTATGAAACGTGAGTGTGAAGGGTACCTGGGTGTGAAGGGTGCATGAGTGTGCAGGGTACCTGGGTGTGAAGGGTACCTGGGTGTGAAGGGTACCTGAGTGTGAAGGGTACCTGGGTGTGCAGGGTACCTGAGTGTGAAGGGTACCTGAGTGTGAAGGGTACCTAGGTGTGCAGGGTACCCGGGTGTGCAGGGTACCTGGGTGTGCAGGGTACCTGGGTGTGAAAGGTACCTGGGTGTGCGGGGTACCTGGGTGTGCAGGGTACCTGGGTGTGCAGGGTACCTGGGTGTGCAGGGTGCATGCTCTGCGGTTTTTGCCGACCGTATTCTTCTTTTCATCGATGGCTTTGGGCTGGTTTCCTCAAGATCAATAGCAGGTACTTTTTCTAGATAGACTACACATAGCACAGAGTATGTTTAAAGTCGCTGCATCAACAAATCAAAGTAAACAGCCTTCTCTCCACCGTGAGATGACGAGAAACATAAATTATGTGGTCTTTAAACAAATGGGGAAGGTTTCCTTATTAGGCTTCGGGGCCTCCCGTGTGTATATGTCCCTTGTAAAATCACTGTCATTCCTGGGGCTGTAGGTCTGTATAATGTTCTTCACAGGTTCAGCTGAGTGGTCAACATGCTGTGCTTGGGCTGGGGGTCTGACAGCCACGCGTGTGTGTGTGTGCACGTGTGTAAATATCTAAACTGCAGTGAAGAAGCAGCCCCTCGGGCTGATTCCTCCGCAGGAATTTTCTCGAGGGTGGCAGCTTGCTTTGCCTGCAGTAGGAGATTTCCTCTTCCATTCCCCTGCTGTAGAACTGTCAGCATTTGTTGGCTTCCACAGAGGTGTCTCCTATGCTCCTTGCTTTGCCTGCTAGGAAAGATGCCGGCTGGAGATGCAACCTTGTCCTTCCCAGTCACCAGCTCTAGTCCCCCTTCGCACCTTCCAAATGACAGACCCGGTCATGGTGCCCTTCCCTGCCTGCCACCTTGTCATGGCCACAGCCACCAAGGCAGCTGAAGGGCAGGGAAGACCTTGGTTGAAAGCTGAGAACAGACACTGAAAGCATGAATAAAAACACGAGCAGCAGCTTTGCCCAGTCTCTCCGTGGCAAGCTGGGCTGTAGCCACGGGGTGCTGTAGTGGCTGCCTCGGGCTGGCAGGACTGCCTGTGGTCAGGGCATCCAGGCAGCTTCCCACAGCTCAGTGGGAAACCCCTCCTTCAGAAGGGGACACCGCGGGGCCCGTTGCCTACTCAAGAGCACCTCTAAGTGCAAGGGTGAGGGTGCTGTCCTCCCCTACGGAACCAGTTCTGCTTACACAGATAGCATCTGGTTCCTTGTTCTCGTTACAGCAGTTACCTTGAACACGGCAAACGCCGAGGTTATCGGAGAGGTATGTCTTATCTAAGGCGGTTTGGAGGGGGTCATCACTGCCAAGTGATCAAACATGATGGTGATGAGATGTTGGCCAGGTGTCTGTCCAAGCATTACTCTCTCTACGTGGCCTTCACGAGCCAAAGGCCATCCTGGTCTCTGGCCCAACTTCTGTTTCCTACGCAACCACTTGTTCTGTTGAGAAAATGAAGAAGGTAGGAAAAGGGTAAAACTGTGGTAGAGGAGGTGCTGAATCACAGCCACGGCCTCCCAGGACTGTAGCCAAACACATGTGCCTGGCGAGTCGCCATCTCTTCTCTGCATCAGCTGTTCACCCCAACAGGTTGCTGACTCTCCTTTGAGATGTAACTCACGTTGAAATGCTGGGAATCTTTCAAGCTGCTTTAAATGAGTCAGGAAACCAGCATCCCATAATCAAGCCATACAACTGCAGTCTCTGAGGAGGATCTTGTCCCCCCTTTTCTTTCTCACGCTCCAGTCAAGCCCTGTTCACTTACACACCGGACTGAAAGAGCAAGGGCTGCAGCAGGGTTAAGGGCATCACTAACCTCATCATCACTTCAGCTCCCGTGCTACCAACTGTTCTTTGCAGCCACTGAGACGTTTGCTACCACTGAGGATTCCAGCAGCACCAATCCCTAAGAGGCCTGGTAGCCTCCGATCTTTTTGAAACCTGGGAAGGGAGAAACTCCGTGGTGAAGGTCAAAATCGCCACCTTCCTATTTACAAACGGTGCTCAGCTAGAGATTTTCTGAACGCTCCATGGTTTGCAGCATCAGGCTTGGCTGCCCCTCCACAGCTGTGAGGGAGGCCAGGAAGCACACAGGACATGGAGACCAGGTCGTTCTCCATGCTGTAGGAATACTGATGCCGTGGGAGGTAACCCAGCTGCAGTGCGCGTGAGACGCGTCCCTTGTTTGCCTGGGTGCGCACTGCTCTGTGGATGCTGCCTTGTCCTCATCCCAGAGCGCTTTCTTACCTGGACTCTGCTGTGCGCTGCTTGGAACATCCCCACGGGGTCATCTGGAGGCTGAACACTTGCCTTGTGGAAGGGAGGAAAGAAAAGGAGGGGCACCTAGAGCAGATTTAGAGACTGCAGGCAGGTTGTGCCAGACACTGCCCAGCTGAACCCTGCAATAGGAGTTCAAAGCCTTCAGAAGTAGGGAACGTTGTTTGCATCCTTTCTGCCATTCTCTGTCCCCCTTCACTGGTTCAGAATAGCACTTTTCAGTGTAGAGGCCCAGACCTCCTGGGCAGAAGAGAAGCCCTGAGCACAAGCACAGAAATGTCCAGCAGAGACAAGTCTGCAGCTCAGTGCCTCCCCCGGCAGAGGTGGTGGCTGGACAAAGCACCCTTCAGATTGCTCGGGCAGGAGGAGGAGGAGACCCCTGACCCAGCAGCGTGTCCTGGAGAACCACTAGTGCTATTTCTTATCCCTTGGCAGAAGGTGCTGCTGCCACTTCCATTGTTGCCCATCCTTACCTCCCGTTAGGCCAACTGCAGCAAAGCAGAAGAGTAGGGTCCTTGCAATGCTGGCATGCACAGTCACCTCACTGCTGGCAAGGCCAGCCTTGAGAGGCAACTTAGAGAGTCACTGCGTGGTTTGGAGACATCGTGCTGTGTGCTTTTCCTCCCTCCTCTGTCAGGTTTCTTTGCTACCAGGACCGATACCTTAATTGCTGACTTCCACCACAGGAGGAGATGCCTGCAGCAACGAGCTTCACCAGTGCTCCCCCTGAGTTTTGAGAGGGATGCCACAAAGCAGTCGCTTCATTCATTCCCCAAATGTGAGAGTGAATGCCCAGCAAGTGAGTCAGTGAGACCGTGGATCTGTCTATCAGACAGCAGCAGTCATCCGTGGCAGCGTCTTCTGTAGCAACAGAAGAGTCTCTTCGATGGTAGCACTGCCTAATGTAAATGAGGATTAATTAATGTTTTCCAGCCATGGTGCTGGCACCGATAGCACCTTGTTCGAGTCATGTAGCTGCTATTGACAGGCTGCTAATGGAAACGGATGGCAATTGGTGCCTCTTCCATCAGGCAGGCTCTGCCACAGAAGTCATTCTCTGAGCTGGCACTTGGACTCATTCTCTGCTGAAAATGTCAGGCAGGGAAAGAGGATGGGTCAGAAATGGGACACAAGGGACCTACTGCCTGGTCTGTGGCAGCTGCCTCCCAGGTATCTGAGCCAGGGTAAATAGGACATTCGGGTCTGGTTTGGACTCAGCTGCCCCTGAAGCCCAGCTCAGCCCCAAATCGTGGATGTGCAGAGCGAAGCAGAGTATTTAAAGGGGGCAGGGAGAGGTACGGGCAACTCCACAGCTCAGGGTTCCTGACCCCTGCCTCCCCTGCAGTCCAGCACCCCAGCTGGGCTGCAAGGGGACAGCACGCTTTCAGCCTCTGCAATTATGTCCTTCCCACTCGAATGACAGTCAGTGAGAGATACTGAAGAAAAGTCAGTGGTAGAAAATGTGAGGTGTGCCTGACCACAGTAAGAGCTCAGGCCGGGTCAGGAGAGCGCACCAACAAAAAGGGAGGTGCAGCAGCACCTCTCCAAGAGGCAGGAGCAATCAGAGCAAGAGCCTGGTGGCCAGTGCCTGCTTGTCCTCACAGGCAAGGGCCCGCAGCTCTCCTGATCAGATAATCCATTGACATGAGCTCCATTAGCATGTGTTTAATCCGCATACCTTCCCTGGAGTCCATCCGTGCCCTTTGGAAGGGAGAGCAGTAACCTGTCCCCTGTGGCTATGCTGCAGTCCACATGCTCTAACCCAACTCGATGCTCTAATTTCCTGCTTCTGCTGTGCTCTGCCCTGGTTGCAGCAAGAGCCAGGAGGGCCTGGCATCCCAGAAAATGGAATCCTTGCCCTCTGAAGTCGAACAGGCAGAACTGGAGACACTGAAGTTACGAGGGACTGCAGTACCCCAGTGAAGCATGATGATGCCCCATGCACCAGAGTGGAGGTTTCTGAGGAGCTGTGCTCATTGCAGTACCCCAGTGAAGCATGATGATGCCCCATGCACCAGAGTGGGGGTTTCTGAGGACCTGTGCTCATTGCTGATCCCTGGGGAGTGATTCAGTGATTTTCAGGCCTTCCCAAGGTCCAGCCAGGTGAAACCACTGCTGTGCTGGTGGTTGTCCCCTGTGCTTTCTGGTTTACCTCCTTGCCCTGTACCCAGTTCACACTGGGGCACCAGAGTATGTGCCAGGGCTAGGCATCAAGCAGCTCCCTCCCGAGCAGTGGTGGGTGCAGCAGCAGCCCTCTGTAGACCCTGAAAGCCATCAGCCTGACAGCAGCATTGCTGGAGAAGTCAGGCAATTCTAGCGGGGGCAGAGGTGAAGCCTCAGGAGAGGCCTCTTAATTTCATCACCTCTGTCCTGGACTGGATGGTGCTCACAGCCGCCACACAGCAGGCTGTGGCCCCTGGGCAGCACAGGGTGGCACAGGGGCTGGCAGATGCTGCACTGCTGGGACTGAAAGCGTCGCACAGGTGGTGGGAGGTGCTTTGAGAAGAGCACTTCTGCACTGTTACGGCCGCTCGCAGGTCGGGGATTGACAAGCACCCTGAACTCCACTTCCACACAGCTGATCACTGACCGTCTGAGCACTCTGCTTCTCGCTGCGGCTCTGGGGTTTTTCACCCAAGCACTCGGTGCCTTCTTCCCCCCAGAATTTGCTGCTGCTGAGCCCTTGAACTGACCTCTGAACAGAGTCACTCTGGTCTTCCGTCAAGGAGATGGGACTGGCAGGACTCACTTTCTGCTGGATCCATCGAGGCAGCCTCGCAGCATCTGACAGGCGTTAGCTGCTCTTCAATGAAAACACCCCGTCACTCCAACGCTCCTGCCCCACGCGGGCTCTCCACAGCAGTGGTCTGTTTGATGCCTGGAGGTTCTAGCAGCAGCCCAGCATTGCGTGGCTCATGGTGCCTCACTGCAGTCCTCGCTCTGCTCTCGCAGGCTGAGAAGCAAACAGCCAGCTCATTTATTCCCCACCAAATTCTGCCGATGCCCGTAGTTGCTATGGTGAGGACTCCCAGCGCCGCGGTGCAGCCCGTGGTCACTCCAGGCAGGCAAACGTGGGTGTTTCGGATCACAGTTCTCTGTACTGAGGTGGTCTGAAACGCAGCGGAGGGCAGGGGCGGAGGCTGCTGCAGCCAGGTCTGCCAGGGCAACAACGCTCACGGATGGGAAGATAGAGGAGTAAGCAGAAAACCAGCTCAGCTTAGCAGCCCCGGCTTGGGTGCTGGCTGAGAGCTCTCTGGTTTCCGTAGCAGTGGTGCTTTCAGGGCAATGCAGAGTTGTGCAGGGATCCCTCCGGAGGGAGAGCAGCCAGCAAAGGCACCAGCGAGCAGCTGCAGATGGAGAAATATCTGCTCCCTAGGCCCTCAGGGAAGGCTTTGCAGAAGAGATGAGAAGGCTGATAGCACATTGCGTGATCTGCCCACCGCATCGTCAGTGCACCAGGAGACGGCAGGCTCCGGGGCTGTCAGACCGTCAACTTCCACTTGGTTTGACAACAAACTCCTTCACGTACGTGGCTACAGGGAAGGGAGACAGGAGGAAAGCAAGCAAGCTGTTGGAGCAAGCAATGTCCACAGATGCTTCCTAGAAGTAGAGCGTTGTCTTGTGCTCTGGCACTGACTTTGCAGCAGCCTATAAAAGGTAAAGTTGGTGCTAGAGCCAGCCGTGTGCGCCACACAAATAAGAGCTGCGAATGTATTCTGCAAGTATTGTCAAAGGGGACCAGATGGGAAATGAGCAGCATTCGTCCTGATCTGACAAAGACAGCTCCCCCAGAATATGCATTAGCGCTAGCGTTTTCATCTGCCTCCTCTCGGCACAGACTCTCGGTGTCGCTTCCAAGGGAAGGAAGTGGAAGGAATACTTGCTCCGGGGTGGATTGCTTTCTGTCATCGTTGGAGCAGCTTGGCGTGCAGGGCTAGGTGTAGTGTGTTTTGCCTGGACACCGAGCCCCGCGCTCGGGCGTGCGGCCAGCCCTGCGCGTTCGGCCTGGCTGGCTGAACCCGGGGCTTTATTGGCCCTGGGAATGCTGCTGGCCCGTGGAGGGAGATTCCACACAGCACGGCGGCAAAAGCAGGCTGCTGCCCTTGCACGGTGCGACCGAGAAGTCTTCACCCAAACGGGGTTGGGTTTGCACGCTCAGGAAGCAGCAGGATGAGTCCTTGTTTCCCCGCAGACACCCACCACAGCCCGTGTGCAGCAGATGCTTTGGGCACTCGCCCTGGGGGCTAACCCCAAATTCAGGGGTTACCAAAGCCCACACACACATTGTAAAAACACCGATTGGGTTTGGGCTCTGGCAGGACTATTTCCAGCTGGTGAGCCTGCCTGAGGGGAGGGATCCCAGGATGCAGTGAGCTGCGGGGTTTCCTTACACCATTCCCATTCCCATTCCCTCTCTCTTTTCTTGCATACTGAGGTGAGATTGACCACAGAACAAGGCCACAACTTTCGCAGCATGGACCCAAGGTTTTTATTCAGACTTGTTAACTACTGGAACTTCTCTCCCCTTCCCAGCTCCTTGAGGTAACAGCCCCTTTCTTTGAAGCCCAGAGCTGCTGCAGCCCCCCTGAACATCCCAGCCTACTGCCCTGCAAAGCCACGGCCCCATCACACTGTGCTTGGTGGAGCTCTGCGGTTGAAACACACCACCAACTGCCCAGCGCAGCGCGGCCGCAGCACAGAGCTAACAAACAGCTATCGGCTCCTCTCCAGAGCGCTCCTCCTTCTTCCAGGAGAAGTGCACAGGCACAACCTGTGCCAGGGCCCAGGGCTTGTTCTCTGCGGCTCGGTCTGTCAGGCAGCCCCTGGACCGAACCCTGCAGTGAGAGGCTCCTCCTGAAGCGCTCACCGGGAGCCTGGCTGCAGAACCTGCTGTCTAGTAACAGCGAATGGAGCGGAAGCCTGGAACCAGTTGAGGTCAGACCGGATCACCACCGAGGTCCTGCCTGACCTTGACAGCCTGATCAAAATGCACAGCTCTACCGTGAGTTGACACTGTACACAAAATGCCTTCGAACGGCTGAGGCATCTGGTCCAAAGGATCCCCTCAGCGACTCAGGGTTTGCTCTGTAGAGTTGCATCTGGAGGGGCTGCCAGTGATCTGTGTCTGCAGGGCAAAAATCCTTCTTCTATCTCAGTAGCACTCGGCCTCAAACACACTCAGCGTTCATGTGGGGAAGCCACTTCCAGCGGCAGAATGGGGTCTCCAGCTTTTCCAGGCAAAGGCTCTGCCCTTGATCCCAGGGACAGCTGTGCTGGCCGGACTCCACGGGATTGCTGGCACACAGCGGGCAGAGCAAATCCGGCAGCAGAGCCCAGCTAGGGGTTACAGCCAGGGCTGGACACGTCCTGGCAGACTCAACCAAATCCCTGCTCCCCCAGCCCCGGGACTGTCCCCACGTCCTATAGGGGCACTGCACTAACCTGTGCTTGGCGTGCGACTGTCCATGCACAAGGTGTGGAGAAACCTGCGGAAGGCGGTGACAGCCCATTCCACCTCCTGCTTCGTGTGCTGGGCAGGTGCAGGACTGGCTGTCGGTGGATGAAGAGAGACGTGCGCTTCGAGGCTTGCTCATTCAGGGCTTTGAGAGGATAAAGAACTACTGAACAGGGTGAGCAGCGTGTCGCTGGGCGAGCACGCCGGGGGTGGAACAGAAACTCGGGCTGGAAAGCAAACTCTTAACATGCAATTATGAGCCGTGCAGAGCGCCAGATCTTCTGTGCCCCACAGCCTTCCCCCCCGCTTTCAGCCTCTGCAAAGCAAAGGCATGGGTTGTGCCCTGTGCATTAGGGCTGGAATAATGACTCACAGGAGCTCCTGAAAGCACTGCCCTCACTGGTAAGGGCAAAGCAGGCGGCATGAATCTTCAGAGCCAAGGAAGAAGAATAATCTCCTTCCGTTCCTCTAAAATGCTCCCTTGCCCCTCCTCTCTCAGAGCAAACCTACTTTTTAAAAGGCTTTTAAATAATCTCATGTTCCTTAACACAATTATGGCAGCAGCTTCCTCCTTTAATAGCACTCTTCTTCTTAGTAATCTTGTTTTAGCTACGGTTCCTGGTGGAGAGAGCTGGTAGATGAATCATCTGTCACCCCTCTTTCGGCTGCCTTGCCCAGATCCAGGAAGAAGGAATTCTGGTTTGGAGCAAGACCTCTTGCTCAGAAGAGGAAGCTCTCGTTTGTGCCTGCTTTCAACCAGGAGTGATAACGATTTTGTTTGGATGGTTAATCAGGACATCAACAGATGAACTGGGAATGTGACTGGGAGCGCAATGAGTGCCGTGGTCCTGGCTCGCAGCTTCTCACGTCAAACAAATCGTGTCGTCCTCTGCAAGCCAGAACTCTGCCTCTGCGCGCTGTGTCTGGCAGAAAGTGCTGGAAGGCACTGGCTGAAAGAGGGGTCAAAGACCAACTGAGATTCAAGTGCTAACAGCCACGGGGGGCACACATATTTTAGTTCAAGGGCTCTGGGGGGGTGACCGCTTCTCCGACAGCTTCTGCTGTACTGAATCCCAGAGAGGATACTATAGCAGGCTGGTGCACATGGCCATCGAGCAGTAATTCCGATAAATGCATTTGTAACTGGAAAAAACAATGGGAATGTCCTAATCACGGAATCCTTAGGGGTCGGAAGGGCCCTCCAGAGATCACCCAGTGTGTTCCTGCCGCTCGTCCATGGCTGCTAAGATCTCACGAGAACTCTGTGTCCAGTTTGGGGTGTGCAGTTTGAAGCAAGTTGAGGGGCAAGGGCAGAAAGGCAGGGCCACAGGAATGATCCCAGTGCCTAGCTAATACCGTCTGCAAGGAAGCCCAGAACAGTGCTTCTTAATTTCATTGTAAAAAGGAGACATCAGAGGGAGCACAGCTCCAGCCTTCAAAGGCACGAAGGGTAGCGGCAGAGAGGGAGGAAATACACCCTGCTCCATGACCATTGCAAGGGGGTCGAGAAGCAGGATCAAAGCACAGCGTAGAGTAGAGTGACACTTCTGACTGGGGCCATTTTTGAGAGGGGTAGGATGATCATCTGCTGCGCGAGAAGCAGCACCATGTATCTTTCGGATACTCTCTGGTACCCCCTCTGACCTTATTTCCTGACAGGAAAGCCATCGGTAGAGGGGCTCGGGAGTGTGACTGCAATGAACCTTCAAGCAGGGGCTGGCTATGGATGCTGATGTGGATGTTCAGTGCCGAGACATCTCAGCCAGACTGCTTCCTGAAAATCCACTAAGAAGAGGAGCCACTAGGAGAGCAACAACTTCAGTCGGAGGGCACAGGTTGAGCTTCAGGAGTCAGATTAGCTGAGCTGCTTTTCTAATTGTTTCTTCCCAGTTGACACCTTCACCCTCATCCCCAGCGTTAACACTGTGGGCTGAGCCTTGAAACGCAGAAGGTGATCAGCTGGGAGGAACTCTCACGGAACTCCACCTTGCTGCTGTTGCTGGTCTTTAGTGCCAAGCTGCACGAGCTGACACCAGCTGACTCCTGGGCCAGACTGAGCATATGCTTCTGCTGGCAGCAGACCAGGCCTCAAAAGCAGAAAGCATGCCAGGCAGCAGAGTCGAAATGGTAGGAAACCTCCTTCTTTCTGCTCTGGAGCCCACAGAGATCAGTGCCAGCTCAGAGCTGGGCAACAACTGAAGTAGGAAAGGGTGATGCCAAGATCTCAGCTCCTTTCCTGGCACAACTTCCATCAAGCATAACTTTACTATCCTAGTAGTTGTCAGGAAGGAAGGGAAATACAAGCACTACCTTACGTCTCCTCCACTTGGTCTGCTCTCGGGCTGTACTAGCAGCTCAGCCCTAAGAAACCACTCCCAGGCCTTGTACTAGAAGATGCTTTAAAACAGCACTGCATTTCAAGTCTGCGCTGCTTCCACGAAGAGCAGGCACACACACACACACACACTCATCGAAGATGCTACCTACAAACCCAACAGGGCTCTTCAGTCAAAGTCGGGGGGAAGGTCTGTCTCTACCCTGCCAAATTCATTGCGAAGCTCAAAATAGTCTGCCAGCCAAGTTCCACGAAGAAAGGAAGAGCAAATCATTCTGCTCTGGTTACCCTCCAGCTTTCTTTCTGAGCCGTCTTCTCCGTTCACAGTCTTAGCCACAGCCCACGAGACTTCTCACAGAGAGGAAGGAGAGAAATTAATTCTGCACAGCTGGTTCTGTCCTGCAATGCCTTGCACTCAGGACAGGCAGCTGTAGCCTTTTGGGCCAGAATGGGAGTGTTAGCTCCCAGCCTGCCAAGTTTCAGATGGACAACGTCCAGAATGATGCTCTTGGCCTTAACTTTCCCAGCCAGACACGTTCTGGCCTGGGTGAATGAAAAATACGTCCACGTCCGTGTGCACAGTGGCAAATGCATCCCTATGCCTCTGCAGTCTCTAGGGTGAACAGGTACGCCCTGCCCTTCCTAGCTGCTCTGATCCTTGCCATATATTATGCAAATGATTCGATGGTAAAGCTTGCAAAGAGTTTGCATAAACTTAGCACACGTGCACAGCCGGAGAACAGGAGCAAAAATCCTGGCCCAGAAGGGCTGGGAAAGAGGAGGTGCAGGATGCCAGTGCCTCACCCTGTCTGGGGCTGTTGGTGAATGTACCCCTCCCCTGCCAGAGGGACCAATGTTCTCCACTCTAACCTCAGTTCAAGTCAGGCAGTATTCTCAGCTCAGTTTCCACTCCTCTCTCTGCACATCCCCTGGTTCCACTTGCTACTGTCAGCAGGGACTGCCAGAAAAAGGAGAAGCAGCAGCAGCCAGAGGAAGTGAGGTAGCAACAGCGGGAGGATGTTTATACATTGCTTTATCTGGGTCCCAACAGCCCTTGTTTTGGTGGGGAGCGAGGGAAAGGACGCCTCAAAGCTTGTGCTTGGCATGGGGAGGGTTATACGGACTCTCCCTGGGCAGTCGGCAGGTGCCTCCCTGCACGGACGGCACCACAACTTGGTGCAAAGGCCACTCTCTGGAGGAGGCTGGAGGTGGAGGACCTTGCAGCAGGGAAAGGCAGGTCCTGGCTTCATCCCCTGAGGAAAGGCCAGCTGCTGGTGCAGGGTGCAGCCAGATGCAAGGTGGCTGGGAAAGGCATCCAGGTGGGGGACAGCAGGCTGGGCTGCAGGTGTGGGTGTAAGAGGAGACGCGGTACCCTTGGCAGCCAGGGCTCAAAGCAGGCCCTGGGGAGTGCAGCTGATTCGGAATGAGTTTCGGAGCCAGCCACCTCCAGCTCAGAAAATGCTGCAGCAAGAGAGGAACAGAACCTGCCGCTGCCTGGCCTCAGAAGAGCTCAGTGGCCTGTTGGGAGTGACCAAGGCACTCCGGAGGGCTGTGCGGGACCTTTTTGTTTGCCGTCAGTCACATAACTTCATCTCCTCCAAAATGCCAGCAAGAGGCAGCCTCTGTGGGAGCGCTGGGCAGTCCGTCATGGCTGGTCGTGCCGGGAAGGTCTGCTGCAGGCTGTGCAAGCTGTGAGGATGGCTCTGCTTAGCCTTGCTCAGCGTTTACCTCCAACTCTGGCAAGCAGGCCTTTTGAAAAGCTGAAAGATGGCATCTTAAGAAGTATTTTTGCTGCATTTATTGACAACCATCGTTAACTGTGCATAACTGTAGTGAAACACCTTTCCATACTTGAAGAATGGAGTGAAAGTACACAGCACTTGAGAAATAACAACCACAGCGAGAGAACTAAGCAGTTAAGGCTGGAAACAGCACTGCAGAACTAAGAATAAAATGAGAATTTCCCTGAGCAGAGGGAATGACTAGAAATAGCTGAACCCTCCCTCTGTGCTCCTGTGCAGTGGGGTTACAGCAAAAGGCACCAGCGGTTTTGAGAACAGTAGACTCTACAAAGCCAAAGCACAGGAAGGGCACGCAGTGTGCCCCAGGTAACCAAGGAAAGCTGTGGTACAGGAGGTAGAGCACAGGCTGCATCTCTGCCCTGCACTGCGTTTGCCTAGCTCAGTGGTAAACTACCTGTCTTCCTCCACAGGCACCCTGAGTGCACAGAGCTGGACCTAGACTCTGAGGCTTTCTGTTTGTGTGCGGAGATCCATGCAAACAAAGTACCTGTCTTGCAAAACGTTCTGTCTGCCATGCACTGCAAAATAATCATTAGGCAGAAAGCTCGGCTGAGAAAAACTCCCTGCCTTCAGCCACCAGAGAAAGTAACCAGAAACTAGAGAGAGAGCTCTGCCTGCCCGCTTGGAAGGCAGCAAGAGCACAGCTGGGCAGGGCTACGGGACCACTGGTTTCTGAACAGCAAACTGCTGCAACTTGAAAACAGCACCCCAAACAAAGGTGCTGGCCCTCTCTCAGCTCCCCCTGCTCTCCCTTTGCCACCTTCTGACGGTGGCTCCACCAGAGCTCATCCTGTCCAACAAAGTGCTTGAGTGCAGTTGAGTTGGGAGGCAGTTGAGAGGAGGACGTGGAATCATTCAAGCAATATTCAGCACTCCGCCTCAGAGACCTCTGTTCTAGCTCGGGAGCCGCGAGAGAGAAAGTAAGGGATGCTTCCTGCAGAGCAGGTAAGGTGAAAGAGGACAGCAGAGGGGTAGGCTCAGGACAGTGGGGAGCTAGGAAACTGGAGCAGGCTGTGTCAAGCGGGAGGTGTGGGTGGGGAAGGAGAAGCAGGTTTGTAGGTGGGGAAACAGGAAAGCTGTGGGAGCCGGGTGGACAAGAGGATTTTGGCAAGTGGCTGACCAGCTGGCACACACAGAGCAGCTGCTGCTGTGTCAGCCTAGGAGAAGAGCTGCAGCTGCACACTGACCATGAATAGCAGAGAAGCAGCGTGCAGGCTGGCTGTTGGAGGGATGAGGGGCAGCGGGGATGCAGAAAAGACAAGGGGAATCTCTGTGAAAGGTGCCACTCATGTCAGGGGAACGTGACAGCCCTTTGATTTCAAAGCTGTTTGCACTCCAGTTGTCCAGTCCAGTAGATGATCCACACTAAAGTTAAAAGGGGAGAGGAGGGAGAGAAGCAGAAGGAAAACTTGGGTCTGAAGCGTAGATCCAGGCTCTGACAGCATCTGTAAAGCCTATAGTTGCCTGATGTACAGCCTTCATAGCTGTCAGCAGGGATCAGGATCAGGGGGTGTTTAAAATAACCAAGTCTCTGCTTGGTTACTCTCATGCTTGCTTGAGCTGCCACTGGAGGAGGACGTGATCCCATCGTTTGGCCATCTGCTCTGTGTTCCACACACACCATCGAGAGCACTCTGCAGCGCTCCTGCGTCACCTGTGGCTGTGCGCACCCTTTGTGCCTCGATGAGTGTGGGTGTCTCCACCCCATGGGCCCCCGTGGGCAGCTGCAGGTGATCCCACCTTGTGCACTGCTCCACAGCTGTGCTCTGGCCTCTGTGCTCCTCCACAGCTGCGGGTGCGTGACCTGTGGGTGCCCCGATATCAGTGGGATGCTCCCGCCCCACCCGAGCCCTTCCTTCTAGACAGTGGGTGCTCGCCTCGCTGGAGCTCTGCCGTGCCCCTACGCGCACGCACCCTGTGCGGGACCCGCTCCGTGCGCCCCTGCACAGCTGCGTGGGCTCCCGTTCCCCAGCTGCTCCTCCAGCGCCACGGGTGGGCTCGCACACCCGAACGCTCTTCCGTGGCTGCAGGGGGCGGGGGGGTGGTAGGGGCATCGACCCCGTCCGTGCTCCTCCACCGGGGGCAGCCGAGCCTCTCGGCGGCTCGGAAAGGGCAGAGGCTGCCGCAGCCTCCCGCCGCCCTTTAAGAGCGGCGTCGGGAGCGGCGCTGGCCCCACCCGCCGGCCGCGGGGCCGGGCCGTCCCCCTCATTAATATGAAGACAGCGGCGTCGGCGAATGGGGAATGAAGCTGTCATTCCGGCACCTACTTGTTGGCTGTCCGCGGAGCCCAGGCGCACAGAGGGCGAGCGGAGCCCGCGGGAGGGCGGNCGAGCACCCCGCGCCGTCGCGCTCGGCCTGGCGCTGCTGCTCGTCTCCTGCTTGCAGGTACGGGGGTGCGGGAGGGGGGCTGCGGGGAGCAGCCTCCGGTCCCACCTGACGCCCGTTTCCCTCGCCGTGCACGTTATGTGCTGGAGAGATATCGTATGGCTGGATACTGGATGCGGGGTTGAGCCCGCCGCCGGCGGCAGTTGGAGGGGAGGGGCGGGAGGTAAGCGGGGAGCGCCTCGCCGCTGCCCCCGCCGCTCTAGTAACGCGCTTGTGTCCCTTTCGGCTTTTATTTTTAGGTGTCCCGCTCCACGGGCTATTTCGAGCTGCAGCTTAACTCGGTGCGGAATGTAAACGGCGAGCTGCTCAATGGGGAATGTTGCGATGGCATGAAAAGCCCCCAGAACCTGGGCTGCACCCGGGATGAGTGCGACACTTACGTGAAAGTCTGCCTCAAGGAGTATCAGGCCAAGATCACGCCGGTGGGACCCTGCAGCTACGGATTCGGATCTACCCCCGTGCTCGGTGGAAATATTTTCTATGTCAACAGCGACAAGCACTCGCATCAGGGCAGAAGCCCCGAGACGGGCAGGATTGTGATTCCCTTTCAGTTCGCGTGGCCGGTAGGTCGATCATCGCGCTGCTGTTGCCCTTTCCTTCTTGTTCCTTACTCGCTCCCACCCCGTGGGTCCCGCGGCTGCTGCCCGCTGCCCCGTTCGGAAGCCGGGAGAGGCTCTGGTGCGCTGCTCGGGCGGGGCCGCCGCCTCCCCAGGCTGCGGGGCACGGCCGGCGGGGTGGGAAGGGGAGGTGTGCGGGGATGGTTATTGCCCTGATCCCACGCAGGAGCTCGGGGGGCCGCAGCAGAGCTGCAAGGGAAGGCGCCGGGGGTGCGGGCGTCAGGGAGCGGCTGCGGGAGCAGCTAGCGGCCGCGAGCTGACCGTGCGGCGGGCTCCCACGCCGGCCGCTAGTACGGATCGGGCGCGGACGAGTGAGAATGAAAA
>VZRI01012356.1:275862-330728 GCA_013397515.1 Upupa epops
CCGAGGGAAGGAGTTGCAGGCACCGTAGGGCTGGGGCTGGGAGGCGGCTCTGCAGGTCGCCTGGCGCGGGTGAGCCAGAGCGGATCGCAGAGGAACGCGTCCAGGCTGGCTTGGGGTGCTCGTCAGACCTTCAGCCCTCCTGGGCACCCTGTTCCAGGGCTCTGTTGCCATCACTATGAGAAAGGTTTTCCTTGAGCTCGCACTGAACCTCCCGCGTTCCAGTCGGTGCTTGTTGCCCCCTGGGCTATAGGCTGGGCTGTTCTTGACGCTCTCCGTGTTGCCAGGGGCTTTCCACCCTGGAACTCCTAGACCTCAGATTAAGAGCTGGCTGCTGTTTGAAGAGCTTCACTGGAGTTGGGTGGCTAAAAAAAAGGCGGTGACTGGTAGATGTCCCTGTTCAGAGGCGCTCAGCAGCCTCACGGCCAGGTCTGTGTGTTTTGCCTTCAGTGCCCTGTTGAATGTAGAGAGTTTCTGTTCAAAGGGTTAGCAAATACTGCAGAGCCAGCGCATCTGGACCTCTGCTCTTAAGTTAGAGCAAAGGGAAAATTACAGTTCTCATCTTTCTTTGCCGTTTGGTGGCAGCTTGATGAAATCATAACCTCTTCAGGAGGTGACTTTGGTAACCTTCAGTTTTGTATGTGAACTGCGTGAGGAAGTAAAGGTAAATTAATGAGCTCTTTTATTTCTCCAATGTCTGGTGTTGCTACTTGAAACGAGAGTTTGACCCTTACAATAGGGCTCCCTAGACCTGGCCCCCTTTGGCTCTTTCCTCCCTCTGTTGGAATAAGCACATCCTTACCTTGCAGCTGCCGGGTATTGTTCTGTACTCATCAGATCCTAAGGTCTGTTTGACCTACCTCTTGCAGGTAAATTACCACAGTGTCTGCTGCTCTTTCTTGTAGTGTTGCCTGTGGCATTTTAAAGGAATTGAAATCTGTGCTCTGCCTTTTTTTCCCATTTGCAGCTGTTGCAGAAGCAGCCTGTAATTTATTTAAATGGTGCCACTGCAGTTTAGTGGGTGGCTGGCTGATTTTTGGAAGGTTTGCTGAGTGCTCTTCCTGCCCACCTTCAGTTCTAAAAATAATTCATCTGAGTAGACATGCTTTTAAAAACAATCTCTGCTTTGTAGCCTGTGGATGCACTTAAGAAGTCCCTCCTGCATGCTGTAGTTACATCCTAAACTCAGAATGTTCAGCCTATTAGTAGGGGAAGCAGTATCTTTGTCACAACCATCTGTAAGCCCTACGGACTCCGCAAGCAAAGGCTTAATTGTAAGGCTAGTTTAATGCAAGGTGGTTTTGAAGTCACTGAATTGCTAGACTGGGTTTAAACTGCCTCAGGTAATTTCAGAACTATTCCCGAGTAATGTTCTCTCTCTGCTCAAGTTGGACAAGAAGCAACAATATGGGCACAGACTTTTCATAAACCACCTTCTCCTGTGCTCTGCAACAATACTGAGATGAATATTCTTTTGCCAAACGTACTGGGAAGGGACAAAGCTAAAAGAGAGGCAGAAATGTTGTGGAGCAGATTTGCTTTGATGGTGGCACTGAGCGAAGAGCTCATTTCAGCAGTTCTGGATTGTCTTTCTGAGACTGGAGAAATCCAGCCCTAAGGAAAGCCAGCACTGGTGTATGTGGACTGCTTACTGACA
Source organism: Upupa epops (assembly GCA_013397515.1). Lineage (NCBI taxonomy): Eukaryota > Metazoa > Chordata > Aves > Bucerotiformes > Upupidae > Upupa > Upupa epops. The sequence continues at coordinate 277,517 of VZRI01012356.1, forward strand.
TCATCTAGGTGATAATATCCTTGCTTAAGGAGGCCACCTTAGTGTTTAAGTTGCTCAGGGGAGGTGTTCTTGGTGGCTCTGAGGCAGCAGTATCTGTAAGACAAGTGGTTGCAAAGTGCTGCTCTGCCTTGATTTTTGTTTTGCTGTTTTCTACCTTGTGGGCTTGGGGCGAGTGTCTGTTCTGTAAGGCTCCGGTGCCAGAGTTCAGTAGCTTCCACTGTTCGATAGTGTCAGTTATCGAGTTTAATCCTATTTCCTGTCACTCTTTTTTTAAATATCATTAGTCTGATCTCTGATTTGCAAGAGCAGCTTGGGATGTTGCCAAAACTTCTGTACAATTGCTGCCTTGGGAAACACCATCCACAGAAATCTGGCAGTGGGAGAGCCTGAGGAACAGCTAGAACAATACAGCTGTCTTTTTCACCCACCTATCTAACATTTTTTCTTTGCCTCCTGCTGTAAAACTTGAAGCTTAACGCTCATTTGAGATGAACAAACACATGATGCAATCAAACTTCATGTGCAGCTTTTAAGCACAAAGAATTCAAAGAGCTTTGGGGATCTGACTTCGATCACTCGCAGAGTTGAGGTTCGTCCCTCACTCTCAAGTGTCTTCTCTGCTTCAGACACGGAGGTTTCAGAAGTAACTCGTGGGGCAATATTTATAAATAGTAGGCTGCTGAGTGTATTTTAGATTGGGGTTTAGTTGATATCTGCTTCCAGAGATGGTGCAGTTCTAGGTGTTCTGTGAGATGGGTTTTGTGAAACCCATTTTAAGACTCCTTTGCGTGATGGCTTCAAGTGGAGTTGTGTGTGTATATATATATATTTTTTTTTTCCCCTCCACCCTGTTCCTTCCCTCGGGGAATTCAGGGCTTTTCCTGCACTGTAAATATTGGTATAGCATCCATTGCTTCAGGTAATTAATCACATAGAGGAATTGTTCTGACTAGTCATGGGTGGTGAAATCACGAATTGGAGTATGCATCATCTCCCCTCAGCACCTCTGCTCTTTCAGGCTCTAGTGTGAGTGCCAGCGCATTATATGTGTGAGTACAGCATACTCTGAACTCCATAGCTGAGCTTCAGAGTCCAGGGCCTTGGGGATAAGTAGGAAAACCAAGCATTTTCACCTCTTTTCTTGGTATTTAGCCAGGGCCCTCTGTGCTCATCTGAAGGTTCAGGTAGCCCTTCTGGCTTACTTGGGTAAAGGGAACCTTACCCACTAGAATGTGGGCAACTAATTTATTTTTATAAGCACTGAGCTTAAGTTTTTCCGGTTTAAATTGCGATTGCAGCCCCTCTCTAAGGTACTGTTAACTTTCAGGAAGATGAAAACGCATGGAAGCTTATATACACTTAGTACTTGGGCTCTGTGTGAGCTTCATCCGCATGCGGTCACATGGGAGTCTTGTCCAAATGCCTTGAAGGATTCAGTGTTGATCTGAAACATACCCAGGAGCATGAACCATCAGATATGCAAAACTGTTGAGAGGATAAACTGACTGCAGCAGTAAATCTTTCATTTCTTAGAGAGCAACCCATCCCCTCCCCTGGCAAAACCTGGGCGGGAATGCTTGATGTTTAGGCTTTAATACTTAATGGTCACAGTCTTTGTTTTGTCACTGCCAGATGTTTTCTACTTCATGATAGGATTCTGCATCAAGCTCTCAATCCCTCTTATTTGAAAAGTGGAGGTGGTTAGGTCCGTTGAAGCATGCAGCCTGGGATGCTCAGTGCCTGGAGGGACCTAGATAGCTTGACTGTAGGAAGAGTTCTCCTCTGTTTTTTGCTTGACTGGTAGATGTACAGTTGGCCTAGCTGCTGCCTTAATATGGCCATCACTGCTGTCTGATCGGGTTCTTGAGGCTTTGTAATGAAAATATCCTGGATTAGGTTACCCTGTGCTCTCTGATAAACGTTTGTTCTGTCAGCTTGGAATGACAACCTGAGGAACACTATGTACACTTTCCATGTGAAAAGGACTGAGATTTCACAAATGAAGCATCCTCGAAGGATAATACAGCAAGCTTCACCTCTCAGTAGTTGTTCTTTACTCTGCTGCAAGTTCCTTTAAAAAACGTGCATGGGAACACAGTCCCAAGCAAGACCTGTGGGTGATGAATGGGAAGTGAGAGCAAGATCTTGGGCTGAAATCGCCTGGTACAGTGATGAATTGTGCCTCGCCAGCAGGGGAGGTTAGCACGGGGAAAAATGTAGTTGAGAGCTGTGTATTGATGAACTACGTAAATGTTTAATGCCTTACTTGCCAGCAGCTGAACCCCTTCTTGCCAAGGTGGAAGGCTCTGCTGAAAGAAACAAAAGGAAGCCTTGTGCTAATACTTGAGCATTTGTTGTCACCACCGCGCTGACTTACCGATTTGGCCCGACTGGCTTGCAGTAGACTGGACTGCTGTGGTAACTGCCAAGTCAGGCTGCTGCTTGTTCTGACAAAACCTCCGTGGTCCTTGTGCTCACGAAGCTGTCTTCTGCCCGTTACAATTCATGGAGATGTACTGTGGGTCTGTTCTTCCTTGGTCTTGGGGGGCAGATGAAGGAATTGTGTGCTGTCACTTCCTCAGCACTGTTTGCCTTCAGAACCCCCTGACTGGAAATGGACGGTTGAGGTTGGGGCGATGATGTGTCCATGTATATGCCTTCAGTTTCAAGACACACAAAGGTAACTGGGTGCTGACTGACTTCAGCAGTGCTGCGCAGTGACAACTCCAGTTGATTTCAATAGCAGCTGCAGGTGTCACCTCTAAAAGAGAATCAAGGCCTTAATGGTGAGCATTTCAGAAGCACTCTTTGAAAAAGGGATTTATTATTGGCACGCTGTGTGTGCCAGCAACTATTTGCAGCTTGCCCAGAATAGAAAGGCTAAAGACTTGCGTTTCATGTAACTATAGAAAAATCCATCTTTTAATGCTAAGCAGAGATATTCTTTGCACTTTTAATCTTTCCTACATCTGGAATTTCTCGTGGCTTTGAAGGAGATGTGCCTGGCAGGACAGTGTTCTGCTAACTGTTCAAGCTTTGGTACTTTAAAGTTTTTGGTGGGTTTTTTGAATGGTATGAAGATGCACAGATACTAAAGAACACTTCTGTTTGCACTCCTTGAAAGCTTCCTCAAATAAATGCTTGCTTATTTATTAAAAACACTGAGCCTGAGTTCAGAACTTGCGGACAAATAACCCTTCCTGCCAGACACTGAGAAGGGTGTGCTTGGACACCTCCTGTCAACTTTCTAATCTGTATTCCAGAAGGTACCTCAGGCAGCCTATCAGTGAAATGCTACACTCTTAGCCACGCAGCTGGTGCTGGCATTAAATCTTTAACTGAAAATGAAACAGGTATTAAAGTAGACAGGATTGCTCTTACACTAGAGGATGTGGGCTGGAGAAGGGGGATGAGGTGGAAACTGAGCATTTTCAGGTCACTGGGAGGTGACGCGGGCTTTATTGCACTGCCTTTAGACTATTAGATCTGCTGAAAACATGACTACCTGTAGCTTTAGTCTTAAGTTGTCAGGTTTATCTCTACTGTAGTTGGTTGGGATAAAACTGTAACTGCTGGGTTTTGGATCAGATGGTGATGTTTGGCCTAATTTGGCCGTGTTAATATTACATTGCTAACTTACCGAGCAGTTCTTGCATTGCTAACTTACCGAGCGATTCTCTGGAGGTGTCGGTGTTGAGAAGCTTTCTGTTGTAAAAGCTGTCTCCTGTCTTTGCTGCTGCTCGTATCCGTTCCGTGAGTTCAGCTAGTTTAATAATAGAGCTCGCTGTCAGCGCAAAAACTGCGGACATTGAAGCTCCTGTCAAGTAACTGATGTGTAACAACTGTTTTCTGGACGTGCAAACACTAAAAGCTGTTCAGTGCATTTCTAATCTGTGACTAATTGGTTGCCACAGAACTTTTCTGGTATGAGAAGGGTTGTATTTGGGACGGACGTGCAAGGTAAGCGACGGTCGCTTTTTCCACTTTTACGTTGACTCTTGTGCAGTGCCTGCGTGTTGGCGGCTGCCTGGCTCCTCTTTGAGCAGTACCATGGGGTTGTTAGGTGCCAGTGAGACGAGTGGGTTTCACCCTTTCTGTGTAGTCTGATTCCTTTGCTTGTTTTTCCTGTGGGTGTTGCTTTGTGTGAGTGTTGGCTCAGAGATGCAGGCTATGATCGCACTTTAGAAACTACTTTAAGTGCACAAAGCAGCTGTGATCACGTTGTACACTTAGTCATCTGCAGAAGCTTTAAATTGCCATGTGCCTAGAAGCTTCCCTCCCAACTCTTCTGAAAACAAGACTGAGATCTTGTCAACTCTGTGGGCCAGTTTGCATTGCTTGTTCTGGTTCAGAGCTGCTTAGTCTCCTGAAGAGGCTGAAAGGGAAGGTCACTTTCCTGTTAGCACATCAACTTGCCTTTCCTTGGTTTTCTCCAATTCTACCTGCTAGTGATCTTCTGATCTGCAAGAACCTTTGGCCACAGCAATCTGGAAGGAGTAAGGGCTATGGGTATACTGGCATTACTCCCGTCTCCTCAATATTTAGCCGGATGCTTACCCAAGGGTACTTGCCCTGCTCCTTGGCAGTACCTCCACCATTCTTTTCTGCTTCAGAACTCTGATACACTTCCGATGGGCGGCTTGCTAGAAAGCCTCTGGCTTCTGGTTAGTGGGTGCCTATATAATGGATCAGTCTTTGGCCAGACATGACCACTGGTATATTATCTGACAAGCCTGGTTGGTGGCTTCTGAGCTGCGTGTTCCAGTGTCACATGAGCAGGAGGTGGATCTGTACCTGGTCACTTCCCACTTCCCTCTTGCCCTGCAACTGTCCCCAGGATTGAGGAAAGAACTAGTATGGAGATGCCAGGTCATGCTGGACACCTGCTGAACTTCCATCTCCTATGAGGCAGTGGGGCTCTGTTGAGTGCTGCTGCCTTGCCCTGCTGTACACCCAGGGAGGCCCTTTTGGAAGGGAGGGGACTGTGTAGTGGTTTCCGTGTAGATCATCTAGAGTCAGGGAGGGGTGGCTATAAACTTCTGACGCCTTTGCTTACTGTATAAGAAAAAAATACTCCTTACAGAATTTTAAGCCAGCAATAATACTTGTTGTTGTAGAGGAACAATGAAGGCAGACTAGGATTGAAGAGATCAGTGTGTTTTTCAATTACTCAGGTTTCTTTTGGCTTCTTTGTCCAGTCTGATGGCCAGAGCTTTACTGGAAGATGCTTGGGTTTAGAGAGTCATTGTGTGCTGTATAGAAGATGTGTTCCAGTATCACCAAAGATGTAACTACTCTCCTGTCCTCTGAGGTGTCTCTACAGCTACTTATGATATTAAGCATTTGACTTGTAGTTACAGTCAGAGAATGGCTTACAGTTAGAAAATGTTGTTCGAGAGTTGGACTATATTTAGAGTTGCAGTTAGTTACCTATACAAAGGAGGACATTCAAAGGTTTGTTTTATTAATTGCTCTTGGCTGAGGTACACAGCAAGTATGGATTCTTTTTTGTGGTTGAAACGACAGTTTGCTCCTCCGTGGCAGTTGGAATGGCGCATTAGACAGGAGCGAGGCATTTCAGGGCTGAATGACAGTTTCAGATTGACTTGGTTAGAGCTTGCAGGGGTTGCTAAGAAACAGCCTCGTAGTCCTTGAGTAACCAAGTACATGCCCTTTGGACAGATGCACAGGTGCTCATTCCCTGAAGGGCTTTTTTCCCCTAAATCTGAGATAAGACTGGAGTATTAGTACATAAACTGCAATCTGTTGACATCCTGCTTTGGGCTTGAAAGTCCAAAAGTGATTACATGTCTCTTGTATATAGCAGGGTGTCTTCTGGAGGCTGTTGTTCAGTGAGTTACTGCATTGTTTTTGATTATTATTACACTGGTACTGTTCCTGCAATACCCTTTCGGACAGTCCACTAGGTCTCTGTTTTCTCCTATGCTTTCTAGTACTCCAAGCATTTCAGCTCATACTAACTTCAAGCATTTAATGTTAGAATTGGATAACTGCTTACGCTTCCAGGCTTTCAGTGGGTAGGCAATATCCGTGTTCCTGAAGTACCCTGTGATGGGGTAGGAATGCTGGTTTCAGGTGAAGCTAACTTAGTCCTTCGGAAGCAGTTACCTATATACAAACTGATGAAATGCTGTGAGCTGGCAGTTAACTCAAATCTTTATTGGACTATTGCCATCTTTTTTCCCCTCTGAATGTACAGAATACTGGTTATAGCACTGTAGAGTCAAAATGTCTGTGGTAAAGCACCATCTATGCTTTTAATGGTCCAGGATCTCAGCTAGAGAACGTAAGCTCTTATTGGGGAGCCTGTTTGTACTCGGAAGGCATGTCTGATGTGCGCTTTAAGCACTAAGTTGAGAAACGCATGAGTAGCCTAATGATTGATCTTCTGCAGTCAAGACCCAAGTTTTTTAGTGTCTTCAGTTTTTGTTGTCATTTATTGGTTTTCCTGTTGATTGAGGAAAATGTTAATAGCACTGAGCCGTTGCTTAACAGACTTCAGTGACAGTTCCCTTCTTTGTACCAAATACATGTATATAATGTCATAATGAGTCCTTTTGAGAGCTGGAATTCTCTTGTGTCACGACAACATGGTTTTCCTTAGCACTATGTGGATTTTTTACTGTAACTGTGTGTAATCAGCAAAGTGTAAAAGCCAAATCATGGTTACTTGGACTATTCGGAGCAAGTATAACCATCTGCTCTCCCTCGCTAATTGCTTCTTTTGTACACAACAAAGAGCTGATAGCACCTCTTCTGTTGCTTACAGACCGTTGTTCAAACTGTGTGTGTATATATATATATGTGCATGCCCAAAATGTTTGTGTTGTACTTGACTGTTGGATAACTTTTGGAAACAATACTCTGTCCTATGATTCATCCCCACAGTCAGAAAGAGGGGAGCGGAAGGAGGTAGAGAAACTGAAATGTTTGGACTCGCGTACGTGCTTCAGAAGTTGGTGGTTCAATATGCAGTGTTTCTCTAAGTGCCTTCTGGTGTTTGTTGTTAAGCAGTGATAACTTCAGCGTTGTATGGTTTATAGCTTGCAGTGACTTCACATCTCTAAGAGGTGAAGTGTAAAGTGGTTGCTCACACCTGCTGGCAATCCTGTAGAGGATGATTTCCAGAACTCAAATCCCTGTATTTCTAACGCCAGATTTCCTGTACTTAAACTGTGGCCTGTCAGAATGTCATTATCACAGGGTTTAGACAGAAGAACTAACTTAACTAACTAAACTCCAGTGCTCCTACATATACTGATGGAAGTAAGCGTGTTTCTGTGTGCAGAATTCCTGTCTGAGCCTTTATTCAGGTTTCCTGTGTGTATTGACCTACAGGAGAGAACTTCACTTTCACCTTACAGAAGTCACTGCTCACATTACTCCTCCAAATTTAGAGGAAACAGCAAGGTAGGGCTATAGCTTTGGTTGTGTCTGCAGCCTCCTGATTCAGAGAGCAGAGGAAGTTGTGAAGGAATGTGAGGGGCTGTCTGTGAAGCTGAAATAAGGTGTCGTCGTTTGTTTCTCTGTCGACCTCTTTAGAATAAGCAGAGATTCAAAAACTGAGCCGGTGTTCAGGTCGGGGTGGTTTAAGGGCAGTTTAAGTGCATTATCCCCTTCTGGATTAATGACATCTCTGTTGCTGCTGTGAAGAAAACTATCATTTATTTGTAATAATAATATACAGTAATATAAATGATACTATTTAGTAGTCTCTTGTGCAGATATGGAGTTCACATTGACTGCAGCCTTTCGACAATCCACGCGGCAGTGAAGCCCAGATATTTGTTTCCCTTGGTGTGAAAAGGCCTGTGGCAGTACCTGCGCTCAGAACTGATGCCATCGGAGGGAGATCATGCATCTTGTTTGGAGATAAACAAATGTTTGATCAGGCAGCTGTCGCTGTCATTGCACGCCAGCAAAGCCTTTGCTTCACATGTCGTCTTTCAAGTGTGAACTGATACTGCCCAGATAGATTCTGAGTGGGACTGATAAGAGAGGGGAAGAGAACTTAGAAAACAGTGCCCTAACCTCTGTTCCCTTAGGAATCAAGGTGGAGTATGGGCCTCTTCTCCTCCTAGGGCAAGACATCTAAGCTCATTAGCTTGAATTAGTTTTGTGGACATTTGCTTCTTCAAAAACAAAGGGGAAGGCTGCAGCGCTGTCGACAGCTAACATTATTTAAAAGGGTTATGATTAAAACATGCCTGTTCCTGGGAACTTTGCATAAATGGAACTTGGGGGAATATCCTTTTTTCTTTATTTGCCTAGCTCCTCAGTATGCAGAGAGAGTGCGTGCAGGTGTTCTGTATTTAGAACAATAACCCAAGTGGTGTTACGTAGTTAGTTTAATTCCCTCTTGACTTCAAGTTGAAATTATAATGATGCATGGCTTGAAGTGCCTGGAGGACACAATAATACCCATGTTGTGTGGAGGGGAGGAGCAGTATTTATTGCTATTTCATCCGTGAATTCTAAATATTAGCATAAAACAAGTCTTGCATTAACTGTTAATGGGTCTTCATGGCTGTTCTGTAGACTTCAAAAGAGACAATCTAGCTACACTTTCATTAATACAACAAGAAAGTGTGTGTGCAGTGGGCATAATTTATCTTGGACTTCTTCCAAAACTTGAGGAAAAGAGAGAGCAGGGCATGGATACTTGGTTAATACCGAGTTTGTCTGGAACAGTTCAAAGGCAGCACAAGGCTGAAAGCTTCCATTAAATCTAACAGTGATGTTAAGATGGGACCCAACTGTCCGCAGGGTATTGTGCTCGTGCATGTCTCTTTCTAAAAGGCTTTTTTGCCTCTGTTCTGTAATTTAATCATTACTTCTGTTCTCTGCTGTTGGGTTAACCCAGTGGATTTCTGCAATCTGCTAGTGGTAGATCCAGCTGTGGTGCAGTGAAGTCCTGCAAGTATCTGGTGATGTAAATGGCTCGTTTATTTCCTGATACACAGTCGGGGAAAGCGTGTGCTGAAACTTACTCCAGTCATGACCCTGTCAGAAAACACTGGTTTAGACTGCTTTTTACTTTGCCTGCTAAAATCGGTTACTAGCAGAGAAACATCTGCTGGAAGTGCTGCTCTTTGCTCTGCTGTGTCTTTTCTGATTTGATCTCCACTTGTACTCAATTAAAAACACGCTGTGTTCTCTCTGAGTAGGATGGAAGGAAAGGCTGTTATCTGAGGTTCTAGCAGGCTTGCAGAGTTCATTCATCAGTTTGATCTTGTTTTTCTTTCTACTGCTGTTCCTTTAGAACTGTCAAAAAGAGAAACAAACGCTGGGGTAGGTTACAGTAGGATCTCTTGTTTGAGAGGCACGGGTACTGTACAAAAGATGGCACTTGTTTGGCTACCCTCAGGTGATACCTAGTCGGGTGTTGTCTCTTCTTGTGTGGTTGTAGTACAGCACACCAAAGTCTCTTGCTTTGGTAGCTTTTATGATAAAGTAGTCTTGCTTTGGTGGTTGACTGGCTTTTCTCCTGTCTGTTTTCTTCTAAGGTGTTGAAGGAGAACTTGCCGATGCTGTTTTACAACCTAATTTGCTTTCCAGAAAACCTCATTGGAACAGACACTTATTTTCAAACCGAAGTGATCCTATTAGTAACACCTATAAAAAGGTTATTTAAAAATCAGTTATGTTTTGATCTGATTGCATAACTATTTAGTGTATACGGATGTGCTGTGTAAACTAACTAGCACAGGAGAGCTCGTGGCAGCAGGAAGAATGGCTGATGCTGCTTCTGAGCACTGGATTAGCCAATTGCATTAGCCCTGTTAGGTTCTGTACTCATATTTAGCTCTGATCGGCTGTTTGAAGCAAACCCAAGTGCTCAGGATGGTGTGTTGAGGCTCTGTTTTCAGGAGAATTTAACGTGTATGTGTCATCCTTTATTGTGTCTGCTGGTCTGCAGTGGTTGTCTGGCAGCGTGTTGCAACTGTGAGTGAGCTGGCAGCTGGCTGAAGCTGTCATTTTGATAACTGCGCTCCATGTGCCTATAGTTCTTGCGGGATGATGGGCCCCTCTCCAAGAAGTGTAAGGATCACCTCCCTCTGCCATGTGCTGTGTTGCAGACTGCAGTAGTGGACTCCCTTAAAGCAGATTTACTCAGTTGTGGCCTGAGTTTTTGGGAACTTTTGTGTGTGATTTATTAAGGCACCTGAAGGAGAGAGTTTTCTGTGGGTACTGACAAAAATGGTCAGCACATTTTGTTCCCTGTTGGAGAGTGTGCAGTGTCCAAATCATTCAGCTCACTTGGAGTGGGTTTATCTCTACAGCTATGGCTCCAGAAGGCCTGTAATGGTGTTTCCCCACCTCTGCTTCTTCTGGTCTAAAACATGTTTCCTGAGGTTGGTAAGGTTTCTGATCTCAGCTCAAACTCACTGTCAGCTCAGCCCAGGACTGATTTACACTGTCTCAGGTGCATAAGGTACTGAGGCAGATCAGAAGGGCTAAGTGGATATATCAAGCTCTCCATTATCAGGTGTACTCCAAGTATCCAGTAGAACATCTAGAAGCATCCTTTAGAAATCCAAGTAATTACTTGGGCTTGCTCTGAAGAGACTGAGTCTTGTTCCTGTAGTTTGTTTTTGGGATCGTGAGTAGTGACAAGGATTCCTCACAATATGGGCTTTGCAGATGGCAGTGCTGTGTTTGAGGTGGTTCGGTCGAGTTAGGGAAATTTCAGCAGTAAGTCTGTGACTTGTTTCACTTTTCATTCCCTTCCAGATTAAAGTTCTAACACTTCTTTCCTGTTAGCTGGTATTTCCAGACTGGCACAGATGCTCTTGCCTTCACTTTTGTGTCATCCTGCCAGCCTACTCCTCACCCTTTCCATTCTGCTCTCCCCCTAATTCTTCCTGGGCGGTGTTGGTGATGTTCTGAAAGCTGTTTGTGCTTTCTTTGACAAAGCTGGTCCCTGAGTGACTGAGAGGTCAGATTTTAATGCAGAGGCATTTCTTGCTTTCCTGTGGCAGAATGTCTGTCTGGAGCTGTGATACTTGTCCCTGAGACACATCCACAGTGCAGATCCAGTTTCTGAGTGGAGTTACTAGGTATAGCATCAGTAGAGTAACTAGGTATAGCATCAGCCTTCATCTGTGTTACACAGAAGCCAGCAGGGGTTTGCTTTAACTTTTCTAGGTAGAACACAGATGAATTTGGGAATTAATTGCCGTATTTCAGTTGTCTTTCCGTGCAAACCTCAATCTAGTCTTTCCCCAGACAAATGCTGTCTTACAGCAAAAGCAGCGGTTTTGTCACAAATGTGCTGATGATTTTTTTTGTGTGAAAAATCGCTATAAAATCAGTAAAGTGAGAATTTCACTTGACACTTGTAAGTTAGTTAATTGAGAAATGCTTGCTGTAATAGTGCCTTTCTCTTCCCTTGCCTTGGATGACAGTATGTTCTGCTTCGTGTCACCTGGCAATCATTCTTAAAAGACTGTCTGGGTTCCTCTTTCCTGGGGGAGGTTTCAGAAGCCTGCAGTCCTCTAGACTTTTATTCCAAACAGTGAGATTTCCCGGTGAATAGCTCTAGATCAGATACGGTTCTCAGTAGCATTTATTGCGTCTAGTGCAGGATGGGCAGGCTTGCTGTCCAGGTATCGCATGCATGGTTTGGGGAGTTGTCATCATTTCAGTAGTGCAGAAAAGAGAGTCTTGGTTAGATTCAGTGAGGGCTCTGTCTTGGCTTTCAAAGAGGAGTTCTGAGGTATCTAATTTAGAATTACCTTTTGCTTCCTAGCTTTGCTTGTATTCATCAAACATTCTCGTTGCTGTTTGATTGCTCTGGGATGTATGCTGATGGCTCAGGTCATGCCGGATTCCATAGTGTGATTTATATTCTTAGTTTGGTTGTTTTTGCAGTAGTCTCCTGTCAGATGTCAGAGAAAATGGAATACCTGCTTCAGAACAGCACGCATGCTGTGCCAGGTTTTGGTGAACATACGCACATGTTTGTGGAAGGCTAAAGGCAATAATAGAGAAAGTCTCATTCTCCCAAGCTTTGTTTTTGACCTGGAAACTTCCTGAACTGGTTGTGATTGGTCTCTCCTAAGCGTTTGTGCTGTTGGACCACTTGGCTGCAGCATTTTGCCAAGCATTGTGCCAAGTGCTGTCTTCTCTTGTTACCTTTTTTCTGACCGGGACTGCTGTTAGCTTAGTTTGATGCCCTCTCCTTATTGCCAAGAACAAGACAATGGGTGATCTATTCTGAATCATCCCCAGTGTCTTTTGTAGGCTTCCATCACAGGTACTTGTTGTCTCTTTCCAGGGGTTGGCCAGCTCTTTCACCCCTCCTGTGAAAGTTTGTTGGCTTTTTGTCCTTGCTGCTTTTCTCTGGACTTGGATTTCTAGCGTCCTTGGAGGATGCTCTTCATCCCAAGTACTGGGAGAGACAGCATGAAAGAACCACGCTGTTTTTTCCACTTTCAGAGTTACACAGTGGCCTAACACTAAATGTCTTCCTCCTTGTTTTCCCCACTGTTCTGTGTCTTCCCCTTCTAGCCAGAGTGCACTTTCCAACAGGCTTCTGATTAAGCAGCCAAATCATGGATGAGAGTGGGAAGCAGGTCTTGCATAGCTAGAAAGCTGAAGTGACTTCAGTGGGTTGAAGGAGGAGCAGTTTATGGAACTGACAGATCAGAAGATGTAATTCCTGAAACCTTGCTTTTGAACACAAGTATGCACAGAAGACAATCATAAGTGTCACTGGCTTGGTGCTGTGTGAGCCTCTCTGAATACATACTTGCATCCCCCCAGGTTGGAAGCTCAGATGACAGATTTGAGTCGCTGTACTGCCGGTTTGAGAACTGTCACAAAGAATTCTTGAAGGTACCGAGGGAAGGGAATTCACTGTGTATGTGTTAGTCTAAGAACTGGTTCCAAGAACTCCTAGAATACCTCTTTGCCAGTCACTAGAACAGAACTGCAGTTACTACGATTAAAGCGGTAGTTCCATTCGTGAGCATTATGCTTGCTCAGCCGGTTGATGAAGAAGAATTATTTGATCTATGTCACGTGTGATGTATTAGTTTATGAACCAGTGTGTTTGAGACTCACATAGAAAGTGCCTAGAGGTGGCACAGGCAGAAAATGCATGTGGTTAAACAGGTGTTGTTGAAACAAATGTGGTAGCTGATGGATTGGTACTTAAACTTCAGTGTTCTGGAAAACGATGTCATCAGCCGGGTTATCAGAGGAGCCCTGGTACCAGCACTGATAAGTCTTCACTGACGATTCTTGGTTGGTTTGCTTTGCTTTTTGTTGTTTTGGTTTGGCTTTTTGCAAGTGACTGCAATTAACAGCTTGGACTACAGCGCTGGAACTGCGTCTGCCCGAGTGCAGCAGCAGTACGCGTTCGCTAGGATCGGAGGAGGGTGGGGAGGAATAGCAGACACCTATAAATAGCAGAGGTAGGAACTGCTTCTGTTCCACAGTCTGGCATTGTTGCTATGCATGAAAGGCACCCCTTTAAAATGGGGATGGGGTTTTCTTGAACCTTTAGTATCCTGTGGGCTAAGAGCAGGTCAGCTTGTCTACAGATGAAGCCCTGACGTGACTCCTGTCTGGTCAGGTCTCCTTGCAGTTTTTCTAAATGAAAAGCTGATTACTTGCCTTTGGCACTGTAAAGCACTGAAAGATAGTGAGGTGCATGATGCCCATGTACTCCAGGATGCTGCTTCTGTCTGCAGCAGCTCTCTGACAAAAGGTGCCACCAAGTGTCAGATCCAGTACTGAGATCTTAGAAACAAATGCTCTTGTCTCGAAGACACCATTGGTCACAAGGTTGAATCGGCCAAAGCTTGCTTTGAGTTTCTGTCTAGGGTACTAAGTTACTAGCAGCCTGTGAATTCTTCCTTCCAGTGGTTTCACTGAAGCTCTGGAGATCTCCGTATGCTTTCTCTTCTCTCTGCAAGCTGGCTCATTCACCTGTCGGGTTGTTTTTTGCGCTCCTTATGCAATGAAATGAGTCTTGATGGTCTAGACATACAGATTTCCCTCCGCCACCCTGTGTGCGCACACTCATCCCTCCAGTTATGGCAGGAGTGGAATGAAGTGTTTGAACTCGCATAGGTGGAGATATCAGCCTGTTGGCTGTTAACCACAGCAAAAAATAACAGCACTGCCCTCCGCCTGGTTTTGCAGACTTCCTAAGAACTGTCAGGTGGTGCTAACTCATTCTCCCTGTGCAGTAGCTAAGGCTCCAAAATGTGTAAACATCATCCTGCTCTTGTGCCTGGGCCAAGAGGAGTATAACTGCAGTAATGGCTATCAAATAGGAGGCTTCAGCTTACACAGTTACTGTCTACTGTGTGCCGCCGGCGTCTGCGGAACGCTAACCCGGTGGGGGACAGGGCTGCTAGCAAAATGAGTGTGTTTTGCTTTGGTTTCCAAAGGGAAGGCCTTACTGAGGACTTGCTATGCCATTGGTGCTTTCTTCTTGGGTAGAACCCTAGGCGTTTGCTTAGAGCATCAGTATCTATGGTTCTGTGTGCTGCGGTGGCTCATGCGTGTTCAGCAGACCGGTCTTTGCATGTAGGTGTGACTGAAATATCCTTCAGGTTTCCACAGCCAGCCTGCTCACTGCCCCCTGCTTGAGGGGGGGTGGGGGACACACGTTTATTCCTTTGGTATCAGTTTCCATTGTGGCTTTCTAACATCTGCTGCTAACAGATCAACCCTCAGGCTTATTCTGTCTTTCTGCCCTTAAAATCTGTGCTGGCGGAGGGTCCTGGACCGTCTCAGAATCTTTGTTCATTTCCTCACTCCTGCTGCACTTCTGGGTTACTCATGAGGAAGTTGTGAGAACTTGCTGCAGGCCTCCTGGGGAAGGAAACGGAATAAGTTTGCCTCCAAGTCAGCTTTTTCGATGGCAAGCGGGCTGCTGGGGGGAGGGGGAGAGATGCTGAAAAAGGGAAAAAGGTTGTGTTGAGTGTGTGTGAGTGTGTGTCTGTGTCTGTGTGTAAGCCTGCAGATCTTTGCCTCACTTGTCTAGAAGGGTTGTAGGAAAACAAGTTCGAGAGTTGATGATGCTGGCCAAAACTAACAGGAGTTGGTCGCAAGAAATACTGGCAATGACTTACTCCAGAGTCTTAGAAAAGATGGACTGCTGGTAAGATAGGGATGTGCCACTGCTACTCGACCTGCTTTGGTAGCTGAAATGTTCAGATAGAAAGGTTGATTATTCTTGACTGACATTGGAAAGGAGAGGGTATTGACTGGTGAGAAGACCCTGCGTTTACTGTGTATGTGGAACTGGAAGATAAGGTGAGCCAGGGGTTTGCTGAAGAGACATCTTTCTTCTACTTCATAGCTGGTTCCTGGTCTTTCACTGTAGGAACTCTTATCAGCCCGTTTGCTCCCACTAAATGTGTGATTCTTCGTCTATTAGAACAGAGGCATTTAATAAACAATAGCACATTGTTGATGCAAAAAGCATGGGGTCTGGATTTCAGCTCAGTCCTAACTGCTTGCATGTTTTAGACTTCGAGTTGGAGGATGTAAGTTCCATGCTTGACTGAAAGTGTTGTCACCAGATAGACCTTTTACCCCAAGGACGATTATCAGGCTTGTCTGGTTTGCCAAAACCCCCCACCTTTTGAGTGAGGACTTGTAACTCTAAAGGGAGTAGTGATAGTTCATGAGAAGTCAACGTCAAACCAATATTACAGGTCTGGCTTCCCTCTTCCCCAGAAAGGAGGTTGTTGGGATAACAGGGAGTGTTGTGTTTGGTGTAAACAGTGCAGTAATGCTTTGAAGTTGCTTTTTGTCAACAGCAGTCCTGAGAAACACAGCCGAAGCAGCATCGCTGGGATAAACAGGCTTGGCTTGTGTCTCTCCAGCCTGCTTGGCATGCCTGCTTCGTTCGCTCCTACCGAGTGGCCCTTCCATAAGGTCGTTCTCTCTGGCAGAAGTGTGCTGATGCTCTTCTGACTCACAGCCTTTAACGTCGTCTGGGTTCGGTCTGATGGGCACCACTGCTGTCCTGTGTGAGCTCCTTCCAAAACGTGGATCCCGGCGCTGAGGTCAATAGAACCACGGGTGCATTCGGTGCTGTGTGTCCCCCCCTTCTCCCCTGCCCCATGCCGTGCTCACTCAGTTTAAAAATGTTTTCTAAATGTTTGTTAGCTCTACTTAAACAGCTCTGACTTGACAAAGCACCGTTAATAAACTGGAGCAGACTGGCGTGCGTGTCCTGCCTCTGTGGGGCCGCAGCCATAGCAGTCTGCAGCAGGAGCTCTGTGCAGATTAGAAGAGCAGCAATTCATACAATCATCAGGGCAGGAAAACACCTGCTGATCACAGCCCTCGCCACCAACCCATATTCCAGAACACCTTTTTGGGAGATTATAATCCTTTTTTTATTCTAACACCTCCAGGGGACGGTGCCTCCACCCCCCTCCCCGACCAGCCTGTTCCAAGGCCTCGCTATTCCTCCTGTGAAGTTTTTCCTAATACCCAGCCTGAGCCTCCCCTGGCACAGCTTGACCCCGTTTTGTCTTTTCTGTCGCTGCTCACTATGGACAGGAGGCCAACACCTGCTTCACTGCAGCCTACCTTGAGGTAGCTGTAGAGAGCAATGAGGGCTCTCCTCAGCCTCCTCTCCTCCAGGCTGAACAGCCTCAGCTGCCTCAACCTCTCCTTGTCAGACCTGTTCTCCAGACCCCTGACCAGCCCGGTTGCCCTTCTCTGCCCTCAATGTCCTTCCTATCCTGCGGTGCCCAAAGCTGTACCCAGCACCCAAGGCGTAGCCTCACCTTGTTGGTCCTGCTGGCTATGCAGTTTCTGGTGCAAGCCAAAATTCCATGGGCATTATTGGCCAGCTGAGGCACTCTGCTGGCTCCTGCTCAGCTGGCTGCCAGGCAGTGCCCCCAGGGCCCTCTCTGGTGGGCAGCTCTCTAGCCGCTCCTCCCCAGGCCTGTAGGCTGGGGATTGTTGTGGCTGAGGTCTGTCCTTACTGAAACAAGGGCAAATGACTGACATTTCATGCCGGTGTTCATAGAACAGTTTGTTCACCTCACTGCCCTGGTTGGGAGGTCTGTAGCAGACTCCCACAACACTGTCTGCCTAACTGGCCTTGCCCTTAGTCCTGGTCCAAATGCACTCTATCTTTGTAGTCTAGTTTCAGGTATTCATAATTCCTAATATGCAGGGGTGCCCCCACTGCCTCTCCTTCCTGGTTTGTCTTTCCTGAAGAGCTGGTAGCCATGAATAGCCAGGAGCTGTGGCACTTCAGTTGTGTGAGGTATCCTACCATGTTTGTGTGATAGCCGTTGTCATCGTTCTCTTGCTTCATCGTGGCTTCCATCTCCCTTTGTTTGTTGCCCGTGCTGCGTGCGTTGTTACAGGTGATGTTTCAGATGGGTTAGCAATACTGACATCTTTTGTGGCCATGGGCCCTGATTGCTGCCTGTCCCTCCACAGGTATTTTTCATGGCCTCTGAACCGTCAATAACCCTTGCCATGCTACTTCCCATCGTATTTATATTCTCTGTCTCAGTTGAAGTGGTAGAGCATGAGCCTCTGGCACGCCATCCTGCCAACCCCAGCATTCATCCCCTAGGCTCATTTACAGCAGGTGCTGTTTTATTCCCTTCCCTCTTCAAATCTAGTTTGAAGCTCTGCCCCTGAGCCCCCCAAAGTCCTGCCCCAGGATCTCTTTCCCCCTGGGGCAGGTGCATTGCATTCGCTGCCAGTAGGTCTGCGTTATTGGTGAAGCCTCACGAATTCGGGGCATAGGATGGTTGCTAGCAAGCTTTAGAGTCTTCTGTTAGGCTTGTGCGGGGACTTGAACACCCACTGCTTAAACCCACTGGGGTTTAAGCCAGCTCTCATTCAAAAGAGATGGAGTGAATGCGCTGCTGGACAAAGCGAGTGGTTTAAACACCTTCAGCGTGGGAAGACAAGAGCTAAACTATTGCGAGCTCTGTAATTCCCTTTCCGAGCACAATTTAAGAAGGGTGTTACCTGGTGTGTTTGTGCTGCTCAGGAGTTACTCTTAGCTGGTGCTGGCAGAGTGCGTGCTCTGCAGTCTGTGTTAGACCCGCTGAAGAATGCAGCTGTGACTAGTGCAAGCCAGTGGCAGAGCTTTCATAAAACAAGTGTGTCCACTGCATAAGCTAAAAATACTCCTCAGAGGTTGTGTTAGCCAGCCTGTGTCTCCTGCTCCTGATGGAGCGGGGTTTGCAGTGTGGGTGAGTTACAGACATTAGCGTTTCCACTCGTAAATGTGTTTTGAGAGTCAAACACGTTTCTGCCGGGTGAAAAATGCCTGGAAAGCTGTCAGTGCAGCATGTCCTGAACACATTCAGCAGCACGGGTGCTGCTTTGCAGATTGTCAGTTGTTTCAGAGTCAAGAGTGAAGAATCCAAGAGAATTTAGTAAGATCTACTACGAGACTTCATACTGGTGGTGCTGGTGGCACAGGAGATTTACTTGGCTAGGTTTTTTTAACCAGTGGAAGAAGGATCCATTTCCCACTCCGAGGTGGATCATCATCTCAGGATCCTGATGCTCCCGTGGGGAGGGATTCTTCTTTAGAGTTCCTGACTGGCGGGATGGAGGTGAGGAGGAATGACAAGTTGGGCTGGTAACCTGAACTGAGAATGACTGTTCTGATGGTGTCTTGCTGTGTTTGAAAGGGGCTTTTAGAGGGTGACCAGCTGTCAACAGAAGGCAGGAAGTGGCACAACTGAGAACTAGCCCAACTGACACTGATCTTCCAGTAAATGCCTGTTTGTCTATCAATCCTCTTTACTCCATTTGAATAAAACCTCGATTCGCATGCAGCTGTGACTGCAGGCCTCTGTAAGGTATTCCACTCTGTGCTTGCCCCTCTGTGGCCAAGTGTCAGCCTGTTGGCCCATAAGTAAACCTGGGGAAACTGAGGCATGGAAATGCTAGTAAATGGAAGTATGTAATAATCTGGGTCATGTTTCTGTATGTTCCTTCCTGCATTCTAGGTCTTGTCCGTCTGTATGTTAAGTGTTTTTATAGATGGGCATGTAGTTCTTCATGATGCTCGAGACCAGCCTGTGCAACCTGGGGCTAGTAAAGCCATGTCCTTGCCCTGCCTGCCACCAGGAGGCATCTCCATCTGCATGGGCAGCAGAGGTCAGTCATATGTCCAGAAGTTCATGTCTTCCACATAGAATCATCATGCAGGGTCATCAAGTCCAGCCTTCATCCCAACATCTGCCTCATCCCTAGACCATGGCCTCAAGAGCTCTAGCTACTCGTTTGGTAGATAACTCCAGGGACGGTGACTCCACCACCTCCCTGAGCAGCCTCTTCCAGTGCCCAACCTCCCTCTCAGTAAAGAACATCTTCCTCAATGCAAACCTCCCCTGATGTGACCTGAGGCGGTTTCCTCCCCCCCTATCATTAGTAACTCGGGAGAAGCTTTCCACACCAGCTTTGCTGTAACCTCGTTTTAGGTAGTTGCCATCTTGGCAGAAGAGCTGTACACCAGGGTCAGGTGTTTGTGATGTTCTCTAAGGTAGAGAGGTAGAAGAATATCTTCAATTCCAGAGTCTAAGCTGGTTTAGATGTCGTTTTTGTCACCAGAGCTATGGGACCCGTTACTTTAAGCGTCTTAAAACAGTAGACCAGTAGACTATCTCTTTATCCCAGTTCACACCTTCCAGTATGAACTTGCTGGAGTGGTGCATTGTGTAGAGCCCTGTTTACCCACAAAAACTCCCTGGCATCGTAGGCGAAGATGCAAATCTGCTTTCAGGTGGGATGATAGGAAGGCACAGTTGACTGATTTGTTTGCTGTGCCAGCAAGCCCAGCCTAATATTTCTTCCTGCCATCGCCTGCGTGGGCGGTCGGACGCAAAAGCCAGTCTGCAGTAGGAAACACCACTACTGGGACATCTGGGAGCACTTCAGCACTGTTTTGGACTCCTAATACAGATCAATGGAGCACTTGAGCAGCGAGGATGTAGAATAACAGTTGTTAAAAGCAGGAGAGGTGAAGGAGAGAGCTTAGGCCCATGTACTGAACTGCACAACTCTGACCAGAAGTTCTTAGTCAGAACAAGGCGGCTTGCGGTTGTCATACGGCAACTAGGGCGCTACTGCGTGCTGCTGCTTATTACCCGACAATATTTACTCTGTGCCTGTTTTTCCAGTAGCAGTTGAGTGGTGGCAGGCAGTGTTTTCAGAACGCAGTGGGATCCTATCCTGTTTCCTTTAATGCCGGGACTGGGGGCAGCCAAGGAGAGCAGGGAGTTGGAGCGATGGAGGTGTCCGACTGTGTGTGCTTTTCAGAGTGTTGGTGCTGCCATACCTTCACTGCCTCAGCTGACCGGCCCTTGTCCCTTTCTGTAGGCGGCTGGTCCAAGCTCAGGGGTGCCTCTGTCTGGTGTAGTCACCACTGAACCTCCTTCCTTCCTCGAGTGTAACCTGATGGTTTACCGCTAAACTTGCTGCTGTGTGTCACTGGTGGAAAATCCTCTTCCCTAGAACGAGTTGAAACTGGAGGTACAGAAGGTGTTTTGGAAGGTTTGTACCCTAACGCAGCTAGGCCGTAGAAAACCAGACTCTTCTGCAAAGACTGATCCCTTGCTGTAGTCTTGAAGGAGCTGAGGCAAAGAAGCCCCTTAGATTAGGGTGCCGCGCTGTTCTTTGCTGTTACTGGTGTGCTCCAAGTGCGGAAATGTCAGCGTTGCAACCAACCCTCCTGGGTGGGGAATGAACTGTATAGAAAGCTGTCTGCAAGTGGGCATCCTTTGGTGCAACAGCGGTCATAAGCGCCCTGGGAAGGACAGTCAAGTCCTTATGGGTTGGGTTTTGTCAGACACTGCGCTTCATTTCTTGTCTGAGTGCCCCAGATCCGTGTGAATCAGTAGATCTTTGTGCACTGAGGGTTTGACCCTGCTGTGCTGGAGGACCTTCAGTGTGCTTTGACTGCCAGCACAGATGTATACTCGAGCGCTTCAGCAGCAGCTCCTGGTTTTGAAGGCCTTTTCTTTGGTTTGAAATACGTACGAGGCTCTCAGTGTTCACTTGTTCAGCCTGGAAACTACTGAAGACGAAGCGTTTGACAGCTGCTCTGGTTAAACTCAAAACTGGAAATGTTCCGTGAAAGCTTAAGGTCACTTTTTCCTAGAGAAGTTTAATGTTTGGATATCGACTTCCCTCTTAGACATGTGGTCACGAAACCAAGAAAATGCCTGAAGCCTTGCTTCAGTGGAGTAAAGGCTCTGTGCCTGCCCAGCCATGTGAGAGCTGTCTGACTGTCTTCACTCTTTCTGAGGGATAGTCCTTGGGAATAGCGCAGCGCCACGAACACCTCTTCCAGCAGTGGTGCCACCCAGTGTGTTCTGCGCTTGTTTCACACTGCTCTTTTCATGGGAAAGAAGTACAAATTCATCAGAAATCCTGGCGGATCTTTGGGTTCTTTAGATGTTACTGATCAACAGATCTGTTGGTGATCTTTGTGCTTCCGAAAGGATGGGTCAGGTTCTGTTCTGGTTTTTTAGGTCTTTGGTTGCTTAAGTTCTCAGACATCCTAGCTGTTTATCCCTCTGTTGATCCAGGGATGCTCCTGCAAAAGGTGTCGGTGGCTCAGCAGTGAGAGGAGAGTTATTAATGACTCAGTCTTTAGTGTGGGTGTGTGGGGGGGGAATGTTTTTGTTTTGCTGCTAGCATGATTTGCCCCGTAATTCTGGGAGGATGCCTTGAGGGGCTGTGTAGCTGTAGGGGTTTATTCCTAACTAACTGCTGTCTCGTTTCTTTTCAGAGATCATTCACACTGATCATCGAGGCATGGGATTGGGATAATGATACGAAATCCGGTGAGTGTTTATGTAAAACTTGCGGGTTTCGCTTGCTCTCTGCTCTGTGCACAAACCGAAGCAGGAGGGGATGGTGTGCTGCTGCATGTGGTCGCCTCTGCAGGTCGGTCCGGGTGCAAGCCTGCCACCGAGTAAAGGGCTTGGGAAGTCCAAGCAGCTGGTACCGGGGCAGTAACTGTGAAAAATTACTGCTCATGGAAAAAAAAGAGTGGACAACAGTGAAGGAGAGCTGTGTAACACACAGGAGTTAATAATCAGTGCTTAAAAAGTGTTTTAAACTACGGGAGGCTCTTGCTGTGTTTTTAAAGGAAAAAGCCGTGTGCTGCGCAGTTGCCCTTTAAACTCTCCCCGGTTCAGCCACAGCCGCTCAGGCGACACTTGATGAGGTAAACAGACAGCCCTCTCGCTCCTTGGCAAGAGCCGGGCTTGATGGGTTTGGCCCTGTTCTAGCGCACGGGATGATTGCTGCTTGGGTTTCTCTCCAGTCACTGAATTTGCATTTCTGGGCTGTAAATACTGATGCTTCATGTTGGGGAGCACTGGTCTGCAGAGAGGGAAGATCACTCTAAACTCCATTGAGGTGGTCGCTGCCTTTGCTGCTCAAGTAGGAAGCCAGCTTGAGCCTCCTTTTTTGTGATGGTTTACAAACCTGTCTTAATCCTTTTGGCTACCAGTGCTAAGTGAGCTTCAGACTGGGATTGTGGTTAATGATGGGCTATTTGGTCTTGGCTAGGAGCAATACAGAGGAAGATAAGTGTTTGGTTGTTAAGACATTGAAAGTTCATGTCCCTAATCACCTTCTAATTGCAGGTTCCATTGTGTGCCTCTCCGGCCATCCTTACCGAGATGGTTCAAGCATTAAAAAAATTGCCAAAGCTCCACTGATGTTCGGGCTCTGTCAGAATTCACATTTACATTCCTGACAGACATTTCAAACGGGAAGATTTTCCTTGCTACTGAGGGCAGACAAAGCAATGAGGGGTTTGAACCTTGTCACTAAGCCTTTCCTGATAGAATGAAGCTTCTTTCTCTTAACTGCTCCCTCGTCGGCTCTCTTTGCTTCTCTGGTAGTTCCTGTTGGCCCACAGCCCTCATGAGTGGCACTTCTGGAAGCGGGGCATGGTATTCAGGATGAGATCTTTTGTGCTGAGTAGAGTAAGCCTGAATCTTGGATAAGTTTAGGTGTCCCACACAGCGACTGTAGAGGGTTTTCTTGATGGCTTTGTTCAGAAAGCACTACATGAATTTCCTTTAACAGTCTCCAGCTTGGGAATAATTTACCTAGAGGCAGCTAGTAGGGTGAGTAATTGGAACAGTCATGCCCTAGTCCTAGATGCAGGATGGCAGGCCAACTCAGGAGATGGTGAAGGGAGCGAAGATGAGCGTTTTCCGAGAACAGATCTGTAAACACTCACATGCCAAAGCGTTTTTAATAAGTTACCAGGTTAGGAGGCAATTATTGATTGTGTTCATGCCTTGGGTTTCTTCTGTGAAAAGGAGCAGTCACTTCAGGCTTGTATTAAGTATTTCTTTTGCTTCATAGGGGTTTTTAACATGATAGCATCTGTTTACTTGCATCGATGGAACTTTCTATTTGAACCTGTGAATGTATAGTGTCTTCTGGAGATGTACTGGGCAACCTTAATCTGACGATGTCCATCAACTGCAGGAGTCTTCACTGTCCTATTACAGGTTCATGGGAAACTGCTAACGGAGGGTGAACTTCCCTGTAGTACAGGCTGCCAGAGAGGTGTCTTCAAACTGTGTTCTGTCTGAAACGTGGAAGGCTTGTCACATAACATTAGGAAGTCTTGCTTCTCCTATAACTTGGCAGAGAAAACTAGTCTTGGTTAAATAATGTTTCTGCGAGCCCGGTAGAGGCGTGTTGCATTGCCATCCTGCAATTTAAACTCGCATGTTAGGTTTCTAGGAAGAATTCCTTAGTGCTGGAGGGGCTTTTGGGTTGGTTTTTTGTTCCTGGGGGTTTTTTGAGTGCTTTTGTCAGGGAGCCCTTCAGCATGTTTTGATGTCTTGTGGATCTGTCCAGATGCAGAGATGCTTCCCTTGTGTTTCTGGAAGGACTACTGAAGTGCCAAACAGGAACAGATCTATAAAAATTCACATGCAAGAAAATCGGCAAGGGAATGTGGCAGCTCCTCCCAGAGAAAAGACAACTGTCTGCATCCTAAGTAGCTGTGGAAATCTGAGCTCTCCCTATCATGTCCTGAACACTGAGCTGATCTCTGGATCAGATTACACGTCTCTTCTGTTGCTACTGTAAGAAAGATTCATCAGGATAATTGCCTGAGTCTAAGTTGATTTTTTTAGTTCCAAATTCAGGTTTTCTTTCCTTTAATGGGTGTGAGTAAGGCTGCAGGTTAAGAGCAGGACCTGTGCTCCAGCTTGGACTTTCAAGTGGTTATTAAAAAAATAAATCACACCCCACGAAAACCTGGCAACAGATAATATGCAAACAAACAGCGGAGCAACCAAGCAAAATCCCAAGACCTGGGAAGAGGGGTTTCCAGTGAACTCCTCAAACAGTTTCTTCCCTGCAGTCATGCAAAGCAAGGCAAGGGTGCTCAGAGCAGATCTGGGAAGCACCGTCTCAGGAGCAAGCCTGCCATGCCAGATGTTTGCCCATACTTTCCTCAAGCTGCAAGCTCTGCGAGGGGCTTTTAGACCCTGGTTCCCCAACTATCCTTGCAGTTTCTTCCTTTGTGTGCAGCAGGTTTGGCCCAGAGGGAACCTTGCGACAGTGCAGCCTTACCACTTGTTTGCTTTGGGAGGGTGGAGGAGGGCGAGAGGAAGCTGCCTTAAACACGAAGTCAGTGTGAGGGGTCTGTTCTCTGTCATCTGTCGCAGCAGTTCGTGCTGCTTTGCCGATAAGTCATCTGACTTGGCAACCTGCTGGCTGTGTGGCAGAGGTCTTGGCAGTGCCTAACCCGGAGCTACCATTACAAAGCAGGCTGGCATCTTCATGCGTGCTGTAACTTTCCACTTGCCTGTGTGTGTGCTGCAGGAATGTAGTGGTTGCCTTCCTCTCTCGTGTTAGTCCATAAGAGACTACTAACCTGTCCCTGCAGCTCTGTGAAAGGCTGAAGAGAATGGGCACCTCCTGTTCTTCAGCCATCGCTACACACGTGCCCCCACGCGTGTGTTTCCTGGCCAGCAGTGACTGGCATCCCCTTTTGTATGGCCTTGTAAGTGGCTTGATGGGAATGTTTGGCCTCTGCTCCAAGTGAGGATGTTAACGAGCGCTGTTGATGCTTCAGTGGCTCCTGATTGTACAGTTACAGTGAAATACTCTTCAGGCACTCCTTCAATCTCAGGACTTGTTCCTCAGCCTATCTGGTGCACTCCAAGACACGCTTTTATAACACTGGCTGTTGCAGCTGCTTCTGAAGAGTCTGTGTTGCTTATAGCTGGAGAGTAGCTCTCTAATGCAGACATTCTGCAAACCCCTTGTCCACCCACAGACTCAGCATTATTCCTTAATAGTTCTTCAAATCAATAGACATTAGAGGTGAATAAGATTATGAAAGGATGTCGAAACTAATAACGAAGCTCTTAATGGCAACTGGTCCTGAGATGGATGTCCTGTTCGGTCAAAAGCAAAACGCAGACAGCCTTGTCTGCCTTGCAGTAGCTTTGTTGTCTACTCTTCCACTCGCCACAAGCTGCTGGATGGCAGGCAAGTTCACTTACAGGAATCAGTGTTGAAGAGTGGGGACAGACTTCAGTGTGTCTCGGCTAGCCCTGCAGGGCTTTATGCAGGCTAGTCCAGGCAAGCATGGACTGTAGCTGCTACAGGGCAGTACCACTTTCCAATTAAAGCCGAGAGCTACTCCAGGTCCTTGGTAATTGGAGAACTTTTTAATGATTAATTAAACCAGATTATTTTTTTTAGTTCAGTATTCTTTGCTTTCAAGAGGGAAGATTTCATGGTAGAGGAAAGCTTGGAAAGAAGGTAAGATAGATTGCAGAGCTACTGCTTCTGTAACTTCCCTTCTTCCTTTGACACCAGAGTGGCTGAAGGTTGTCACTGGAGCCCTTTCCCTGTGGAGGGGGGGTGCAGCTGTAGTAACAGAGGCACAGGGTGTCTGTGCTGTAGCTTCCTAGCTGGGAAGCAGTTACTCCTTTGGTTTTATTTTCTAAAGAGATTAGGTTAATGACTTCTAGAAAGTAAGTAGGTAAAATCAACACGGTGAAACTGATAGTTTAGTACTGTCTGCTCTCAGTTCGGAGGGGTTTATATTATTAGTTACCTGAGGTGTTTTTAAGAAGTGGGTGCTGAAGCTCAGAGCTGGCAATTCTGTAGTGATTTCAGGAGTAGTATGAAATCCCTGTGTACGAATGGAGCTCTGCACCTTTTCCTTGCCTCTAAATAGCGTTTGGAATCGCAGCTACTCACACAGAAAAATCCCCGCAGTACGGTGTTAGCAGATTTCAGTAGTGCAAGCACTTAGACTCCTCTCACTAGGGTTACTCTATCTTTACTCCTGCTGTGCTTCCTCCTAACACTTACTGAAGCAACTGTGTGACTAGTGATGTCTCATCTCCCAGTACTGCAGCTTCTTATACGGAGGGTAACGTGGATAGAAATTCGAAATGGAAAGTCATGGAAACGAAAATACTCGGCGCTGGCAGCTCCACAGCCTGATTCTCTATAATCCTCTTGTTCCGTGTGGTAGATAATACCCTGTGCGCACTGGAGTTCAGTTAATGGAGCCTGGTAGTTGCAGTCCAGCTGCTTTCTGCGAGGGCAGGATGCTGGCAGTGTATTGCAGCAGTGATCACAATTATCAGTGGTTCCAGCGGGGATTAAGGATAAGCGGCTGCAGGGCTGAGAGTGGCCCCTTGACAGTACTGCCTTCATTGTGTTTTTATTTTCTCAATGTCAGATGCACAGACTCTTCTTTGAAATGCTTGTTACGGATTATTTGCCTTTCCTGTGTGGAAAATAAGCTAATTGTTTTGAGTTGTGTCATGTACATAATACAGGCCTGCCAGACCACTTGCTATTCCCTGGTAATTTTGCAGCGAACTGAGTAGACTGCGCACTTAGCTTTGCTTTGCTTTGCTTTTAAAACTTAGCTCCCACCAAGAACTCTCCTCTCTGCTTCTAGGTTGTGCAGATCTTGCAGTTTTATAAGGGCAAAAAGAGCCTCAGATCAAGATAAGATGGCGAGCTGTCAACGTGCGGGTGTGGTGTGCGCTCGGCTGCCTTGGAAAATCAGCTGTTTCCTATGGATTATGTTCCAGGGGTTCAGAATACTTCCTCTGGGACACGTTTCCAGTCGGCCTTCCTGTAATGAACTTTGCAAGGCAAAGGAAAATTCGGTTGTGCAGTAGATCTTTATCATCCTAACGTTTGCTTCACTAGGTTTTCTCTTAACCAGTTGAGTGCTTCTCGCCTGACTGTGCATGCTCTGGTGTCCTGTCCACTGTGTGTTGAACTGATCTGGTCTTTTGGCTTTTTTCAAAAAGGTGAAGACTTGTTGATAGAACGAGTAGCGCACGCTGGCATGATCAACCCAGAAGATCGGTGGAAGACACTACAGTTTAACGGCCACGTTGCCCATTTTGAAGTACAAATACGAGTGAAGTGTGATGAAAATTACTACAGTGCTCTGTGCAATAAATTTTGTGGCCCTCGAGATGACTTCGTTGGTCACTACACGTGTGATCAAAATGGAAACAAAGCCTGCATGGAAGGTTGGATGGGAGAAGAATGTAAACAAGGTAGTACTGTTTGCTTAACTGCAGATGAGCGTTAGTGATAAATAAATAATGAGGAGCGGTCGGTATTTCTGCGGTGCCTGAGCTGTGGCGCCTTGGTTCTAACGGGTACCGGTCAGGCTCTTCCAATACAAATGTTTGGAAAACCCCATCTGTGAAGAGCACAGCACGGGGTGCAGGGCTGGTAACGGTGGGTGCTGTAGAGCCTGCGAGGGTAGGATGCAAGGTGGGGCAACAGCTTTGTGCCAGTTGAACTTATTCAGCGTTGGGGTTAGTTTACAGCACAATGCTGCATTTCATCTGTTAGTGCAAGAGTTTATTGAGCGGTGATGGCATCGGTGAACCTGTAGGCTTTAATTCTGCGAAAAATTGCCTCAGAACGTTCTTCTTGCAAATGAAAAAGTTTTAAGTGTGATGTATGCGAAGCTGAAAGCTCCTTGATAGCTCTCGATGCCAACAGAAACTCAGTTGACTCATCCTTTCTAAAGCACCCCTCAATCAAAGCTCTTTGCATTTTGTCTGCAGTGTCGATGGGTAATTAGTGCTAAATTTACTTGACAGTGCTCTTTTCTCTGAAGACTTTCTGGTTCTGTTTTCTGTTTCTCTTCAGAGAAAAGCCTGTTAATGACAGGGGAGACGGCTTTTAGGGTTTACTCAAGGTCATGTGTATCTTGTAAAGCCTGGGACTTCTAGCCTAATAAGACTTCCAGCTTAATACCATTCTAATACACAGCTCCTTTGTAAACCTGGTTGAGAAGTCCCCGTGCTGTTGCTGCCAGCCTGTTTGATCGCGATGTTTTCGGTGATGGAAGGCGTGGGGTTTTTTCATAGAGCTGTAAGGGGGTGGTGCTTTGGGAAGCTGTTTTGCTTTGCACAAACGACACAGGGGCTGAGTGATGTAAGCCCTGACTGTGGCTGTACCAGCAGATACCTGCCTGCCCTGACTGGCCGATACCATTTTCTGTTTACAGCTGTTTGTAAACAAGGATGTAATTTGCTCCACGGAGGTTGCAGCGTACCTGGGGAATGCAAGTAAGTCTGCATGCTTGAATAACTTCTCTGTGAGTACTGATCTCTCTAGCACTTCGTTTATGCTGCTGCTTTTTAAAGGCCTGCTTGAAATGAAGAAGTTTCTGTACAGGACCATGAAGAGAAATAGACGTTAAGTAGAGTCCAGACGGATAAGCACTGTATTTACTTGATGCTGTTTCGCAGTCCTACTCTATGTGGGGAAACGGGGGGTGTTTCTGTGCTGGCTGTTGGAGAAATGGGGCAGGTCTACTCGCAAGGTTGGGATCCCACATCAGTTGAGTTTATCTGTGGTCAGACCTGTATGCATCAGGAGAACGTTAGATTCGCGCATGGGTTCCTCAGTGAGCTGTATCTGATGTGCTTGCTTGGTATCACGTGAAATTGAAGTGGCTACCGGGAATCCTTGAGAGCTAACAAGTGCTGTTTGTGGCAAGCTGTGACAGTTTTAAGGCGCTCCTGTTCCATCCTCGTAGTAGTAACTACTACAGCCATCCCAAAAATGGCAGAAACAAGATGCTCGTCCTGTGCAAGCCCCGAGTTTAGCTCTAAGCTGGGGTTGAAGTGCCGAACTGTGGCAGCTGGCGTGCAAGCGAGTGCCATCCTGCTGGAAAGCCTGAAGCTCCTGTGGCGGAGTGTGGTGCAGGTAACAAAATCCTCGCCCACGGCGTGTGTCCTACTGCCCTGGAACCTCCGCGGAGCGCAGGTGCTGCTGTGGACACTGGCTGTGCTGCAGCTCGGGTCTGACTGAAAGCTGCCCGTTAGTGTACCAAGTGCAGCCCTTCGCTGCGTGAGCGCTTCCACGCGTGAAGAGCTGTAAACCCTCCCACTTTTTCGAGGCAGATGGCTTGGTGTATTGTGTGCTCCTACTGCTGGCGGTGGGTTTTTTGGGTTACAAATAGATTGTAGTTGAGAGCGGGGATGGCATCACCTCTGCCTGAGTGAGAAGTGTTTCTTCACTTGAGCCTTCCAAGAGCACTTCTGCTCATAAGAAGCTGCATTAATGAATTTGGACTCATGCAAGCACTTTTGGAGTCCTGCAGTTACCGAATGCGTGTCCTAGGAGCGTGTGAGTGTTTGCTTTTTGGATGCAGGTGAAAAAGCAGCAGGTGTAAACGCGTGCACAACGTTACCTGTGGAAGATTTGGAAGTCTTACCTGGGCACAGAGGCGGGCGGCACGGGTTTTGCTTTAGCTTTCCTTTCGCTGTGATACCAGCTGTGTCTGGGGAGACAGAGCTTGGAGAGGAAGAGGAAGGTTGAAAGAAGGGGATAAAAACCTTCGAGTAGCTGGGTGGCTGTGGTACCTATTATTTTCTAGAGGGGTCTGTTTGTAGTCAGTCCCACATGAGTCAAGTAACGCTGAGCCTATTGAAAGACTGACCAGAAGCACCACTGTTTTGTTGGAAGGAAGGACTGGGGAAAGTTAAAATCTGATGCTTCAGATGGATTGTGTTCATCCTCCTGGTTTCTGACTGACTGCTGAAGCAGTGGATCTGTCACCAGCGCTGGAGGAGATCAGCAGCCACTATTTGCTGGTATAGCAGAAGGCTTCAGCTGCTCCTTTTAAATGTGGTTTGTGAGCTTGGGGGCTTCACCCAGCGTTCTGTGGCTTGCACCCCGCACGGTTACTCAGCGGTATTAGGAAAGTTACTCGTGATCCAAACGGCTAATACTTTCTGCAGAAAAATTACGCTGAGCTAAAAATAGGCAGCACTCACAGCCATGACCTTTATCTTCGGCGGCGAAAAGGAAGCTGCTATTTGAAAGAAACTGCTATGTTTGGTGCTGTGGAATTGTAATCCAGAGTCCTTCCTTCTGGCTTCTGGACAGTGTGGTAGCCACTGTCAATTCACAGGTAAAAACAGTGTCCTTATTTAATTCAGAAAGAAAATGTGAGGAAAAACATGAATGTGAGATGTGTGGAAATGGCCTGGTGCCCATAGCGACTGGGATGTCGATGCCATTGATAAACAGGAAAGGTGGAAACGGGTTTCCATCTTCAACTTGTATGAACATGCAGGTAACATCAGTGGCTCTGAGGCTTTAGCCTAATGCTCACTGAAAGGATGTATTCTCCCTGCTTTGATGTTCCAGTGTAATTTAGCTGCTCTTGGACTAAATGTTGTACCAAAAACAACACCTAAAAGGAACTGAATGACTGCAGACTGCTCAAGCATGTGCCATTAGCTCTAAGCGTGCATCTGCTGGGCAAGTTCTGTTGCTCTTAGCAGGCTTGTGTTAGGAAGTTTGCCATTTGTTGATCTTTCATCAAAGGCGTAACAAATAAACAGATGACAACCTGGTGTCTCAAAATGACCCGACACAGAAAACAACTTGATGGTGTGGCTGGACCTGTGCCACAGCTGTTTGTCATGGCAGAGGCAGTTCAGCAGGAATGGGAACGCACTGAACGATGACAGTTACCTCGTCGAGGAAAGCAAAAAGCAACACTGGTAAACTTTGCCAAGATGGGAAGTTGCAGCCTTCTTAAAAGAAAGCTAACCACCAAACTTTCTCCATATCTGGACTCAAAGTGTTGGACCACTGTGTTTTCAGCCTGCAGTGGCACATCGCATGGGCTTGGTGCTTGGCTCCACCAGCCCAGAGCAGTAGGAAGGGCTGTCAAAGCTGTGGGGACTGGTGCTTTTTGGGTGTATTTGCATCCTTTGAAGCACTTCAGTGGGATTTAACACACTGTTGGAGGAGAATCGTTTGATCTCTAGTGGCTTAAGCTCCAATCACCTTAGGAAATCATCTAAGTTGAATATAGAGAAACCCCTATGAACAGCTTCCTTCATTGATGAAAACTGCTGACTCGAGTATGTTGGGTACCACTCACAAGCAGTCAGAAGGCTTAACACCTCGATCTCTCACTTCCCTGTGATCCAGAGTGCTATGGGTTTGGCAGACGTCTAGCCATGCCTCACATTGTCATGTTCCTGACAGAGTGGTGGTGTTTTCAGACGTCTTTCTAATTCTCCTGTTGCCTTTGAATGCTTAAATTTGTCTTCAAAACCAAAAGAAAGGGGTCCAATCCCTAACACTGCTCAGCTTTGCTTTTTCCGGAGCTATGGTAGGACCTAGGTTGTGTTCTCTTGCTTCACACAACTGTAACGCAGAGATGTCCCTAGGATGTGTAGAGTAAATGCAGCCAGTTAGAAAAGGGATCATCGGGAGTACTGTAAGGTCAGTTCATGCAGGGGGACTGAGGTGGGCACACGGGCTTAAACATTTGAAGTCAATTATGTGTTCAGTCTGTGTGCTTTGAGCTGATTCTAGAATTACTTGACACCTGCACCTGACAGTTCGCTTTAACAGTGGCGTTTTGTTTGGTGTTATTTAATTACCTATTTTGTTTGTCCTGCTGGAGCAGACTCAGACCTCCCGTCTAGAGCTGTGCCTTTTGCAGCCCTTGCACTGCACTTCAGCCCTGCCTACATGGCTGAGCTCTTGTGTCCAGCTGCACCTGCTGATGCTGTAGGCTTCCCCCAAGTGGTGTCACTGCTTTAATCTGGCACTCCAAGGGCCAGAACCTCTTCAGCAGCCCTGTGGTTGTCCTCTTCAGCTTCCCTGTAGTTGTCCTTTAGACAACTACAAAAGGAACAAAAGCTTGCATCACTGTGGTTTTCCCTTATTGTGTGACAAGGTTGAGGTCAGGAACTGCACCTGGACTGAGAAACCCTAGAAAAATAGCTGTGTCCTTGCACCCAGGAGTGAGCACAAGAGGATCCGGAGAGGCGTTTTAAATGGGTGGTTG
The DNA here is from genome assembly GCA_013397515.1 of Upupa epops. Classification (NCBI taxonomy): domain Eukaryota; kingdom Metazoa; phylum Chordata; class Aves; order Bucerotiformes; family Upupidae; genus Upupa; species Upupa epops. The sequence goes on from VZRI01012356.1 coordinate 309,879, forward strand.
CTGAAAAGCCTGCAGAAAACTATCAGAGGGTCACGCGAGAAGGAAAAGCGGGGAGAAGGGAGGATATGGGAATCTGATGATTGTTCCAGAGTGGAATTTTGAGGAATTTCACAAGCTGCCTTGGACAGTAAACTGGAAGAAGTCTTGTTTGAGTGGTTTGAGCTGCAGTGACACCAGACCGTTTCAGTCCCTGCAGTCTTGGACTTGTGTGTTCCCTGCCCTTAGAACCAGGACAGCTTCTCTGGTCTCTTGAATGCAAGGTGAGGCATCACAGCTTCAAGTTTCCAAGGACTTGTAAAGCTGCTGTAGTTGCTGAGTGTCCCCTTGTGTGAGCTCACGTGCCCATTATAACCAGTATGCTTTTCTAAAGGCGTCTTACTGGTAACTGGTCTGGGACTGCTGGGAAGCAGTTCGCAAGTGGAGAAGTTCCAGAGGAATCCCGTGGGGTTTTACTGTATCGGTCAAGGGACTGAGGCAGCTCAGCACTCGCTGCCTCGGATGGTTGGTGGGCAGGAAGGCACAGGGTATATCCTGACTGTGCGTCTGGGCACGCGTACGGGAAGGAGGAACGTGTGCACACCTCAGCCTGTGCCTGCTGTGGTAGGTGGTGTGGACAAATGAGAGGGGCACGTGGAAGCGGCTGGAGAACTCAATACCCTGATGGAGAGACCTGCGGGTTTGTCATGGTAGACTAGCCCCTCGTGTGTGCCTGTGGCTGGAGGGCTGTTGGCAGCTGTGGCACACTGTGCGAGGTGAGCTCCTGGCGGACGTTGTCTTACACTGTTACCTTAGCTTAACCTGGAAAGAACCCGGTTCCTTTGTTCCACAACAGCTCTGTGACTTGACCCAACACCCTCAACAGGAATGAAAGAGCTGTTCACCTGAAAAGCTAGCTCCTGCTGTGAACTCACACACATGGAGCTCCACTACAGGTTAACCAGGCAGAGCTTTCTGCTGTCTTATCCGAGCAGTTTGTAACCATCCCTCTATCAGCTCCTGCACAGAGCTCTAAATCGAGTGCTGAAGTGGGAACGTCATCATCAGTAACTTCCATTATTAGGGGAAAGAGTTTATAAGGAAAGGTGAGTGTCTTCTGGTTTATCGAACGCTGGGTGAGATGAAAAGATTACAAGACTCGAGATAAATCATTTGAATTCCTTAATGAGCATCTTTTCCTTCCCTGTGCACAAAACCGTGGTGCCTGTTCCAAAGGCAGGGGAGTGGAGGAGAGCTTTGTGCGACACATCTCATGAGCAGGTGCTGTGCAAGCTATAGCACTGAGTCCGGCTGCTCAGACCTGTGGGATCTCACAGGCCATACTGCTGCCTGCTACGCAACGATTAATCTCTTGAAAGATTAAACAGACTTTCTTATAGTTATTTTAAGTAAATAACTAATATAAAGCTATTGTTCTGGTGTGTGCAACGCCATCCTGTTCACGTCACTGGAGAATTTAGTGGTTTTCTATTTAAGAGGGTTCTTTCTCCCCCACCCCTGAGTGATGCGTTTGGCTTCTGCTCTTAATGTCACTGTTTTGCTTCTTTTTCCTGTGTTGAGAGTTTTGGCCACAGCTTCCACTCGAAATAAGAGAAGAAGCAGCTTCCTCTGCAAGGCTGTTTAAAACACGACATGTGAATGTGTCACAACGTTCTTGGTGTAGATCCTTTGTAGGACGTGCAATGCACAGCTAAGGACAGAGTCTGTGGTCACTAAAGCCTTCTGTGGCCCTACCTGCATTGCCCTAAGATTTGTATTTTAGACGCCCTATTCTGACCTAGGCTTCAAAAGCAGTGCAGTCGCTTGGGTGGGTTAGTAAGGCAGACAAGGCTCTGTGGCGAGATGTAGCACAATTTCTGTAGGTACCCTCTCGTTCTCGTGGGTTACGGGCCCCTTTGTAAGGTTACCCGGGGGAACCGGGCTGGATGAGACCTGAGGTGTGAGGTTTCTCAGCTGAGCTTTCGAATAACCAGATGTGATCGAACCAGGAGAGTAAACTGTGTGAAGTTAGTTGGTAAAGTTGACTACTGAGAGCATCCTAATTTCTTGCCTCCTGGGTAAGATGTGAATCATTCAAGGTGCTGGGGGAACATGGGTTACAGCGGGTTGGGACCTGGGGACATCTCTTTGCTTTTCCACATAGCTTCAAAAACTGCTGTTGTAGGATTTATCATAAAATCATGGAGTTTGGAAAGAAACTCCAGGGTCACTTAGTCCTGTGTCCCTCCCAAAGCAGATCCACTTAGACCGGACTCCATAGCCTTATCCTCACAGGTACTGTGTCTGTTCACCTGCAGCAGTATGGGATTTTTGAGCGTTGATTTTAAAATGCTTAGTTTTAATCGAGCTCTTACTGGAGAATTACAACAGAAGCATCCTCAGTGGAAGGCAAAGGCCGGTGTGAGGTTTTGTGCTTCATTATAGCTATTATATTTATATCTTGGTGTAACCCAGTAGATGCCATGAATTGAATTATTGTGGCTTTATCTGCTTGTCAATGACAGCTGGGTTCTTTTCCTGCAGAGCTGCAGTTTCTCTAATCTCAGGGCTGAAATGTTATCTAGAAGCTTTGCTAGCGTTAACTGCTGACACCTCCCCTTCCTCCAGCCTCGAATTTAAATCCCATGTTCTATTGCCACAGACTCTCATCTAAGGAAGCTCCGAAGGGTGCCTGCAGAATTATGGCAATCTTTTCTGCAAGTTCTCGGTTTCAGGAGTCGTCCTGCTCCTATTGCACTGTCTCTGTGTCAATCCTGACCTGAAGGGATGCTCTGCTTTGAGTGCAGCCTGTACTCCAGCCTCCCCTCAGGAGGTTCCTCACGGTAGCCTCTTTGTACCGCTAATAGCGGAGCAAGGGCTGAGAGTAAGCCCTCTCTGGTTTTGTTTTGTGTGCTTCTGGTTGTAAAGACAAGCTAGAGCTGATGAAGTCAGCAGAGGGAAGGACAGAGGGAGTGGAATCTTGATTCTAGTGAGAATTTTCTTTGTTTGCTGAAGGCTGGAGCATTCAGTTGCAGCCAGCTGTGACAAATTGAGGGTCGCAGAAACTTCCAACAATTCATTCGCAAGTGTGGGGTGGGGGGAGCAAGGAGTCAGTAACTGCAACCTACCCTTCCCTGTACTAACAGTGTCCTTCGGGCTTTCTGCACAAGTGATTCCCTGAGAGGGAATGCGGGTCGGGTGGGGCTTTCTGTAGATGTTGGGGGGTTGTGTCTGTACCTCTTCTGCTTTTCCTAAGGTACCATTAACCCTTCCTCACCGCCGTGTTTTGCCTGGTGGTCTTTTTCCCACGAATGGCAAGGTACCCCTTTGCAGATGGGTTTCACCTTGGGGATCGTGTCTGGCTCTGGGGCGGGCTGAGATCCATGTAAAAGCTGTCTTTTCAGAAGGAAGTGGAGTTCAAGCTGCTCTAGCACCTGCTAATGTAGGATGAGCCCAGACTTCCTGTTCTAGAGGAAATCCTAATTTACTCTTCCTTGTAAACTGAGGCTGATCAGGTTACCACCGAGTCACCTTCTGACTTGTAAACACTCTGTTCCTTTGCACTGCTTTCAGCTTTCAGAAATTACTTCCCTTAGGCTGGGTGACAACTTTGGCTGACTGAGCAGCACGAAAGAGCAGCCACTTGTCTCAGCGGACTGATCTTTAGTGCCGTGAAGCGTGCCCGTGGGTCACGTAGGTGCTCAAGATGCCCTCAAATTCTGGGAAGGTGGCTGTGTTTTGCTTCGCGCTCTCCATCACCCAGCGCAGCGTTCAACCAAGGGACCTGCTGTCCTTTGGGTACAGAAAGCGAATGGGGTTGCTGCGATGCTTTGCTTTGTGATGTAGACTTCCAGGCTTGAAAACACTTGTTCTGTGTGGGTGGGGATTGGCTCTGGCTCGGATAGTAATGGTGAATCACTGGCAGTAGTGCCAGGGTTGGCATGGATGGAGGTTTGTTTGGGTTGGAGCCAGTAAAGAGAGTTGGAGTGCTGTGTTTATTATCAGCCCTGAAAAGGTTCTTTCTGTCTTGGAGGAAGAAGGAAAAGATCAAATTTAGCAGGAACACTATTTGTTTCCTCTGACTGCTAATACAGCAGACGAAGCTGCTGCTGAAATACGCGTGTCCTCTGAGGTTCTGACAGCCTTGCTTAGATGAGTGGTCAGAGGACTAAGGGTAAGGCTCACAGCTGAGGCTCTCCTTAGGGATCCCTCAGCTGTGAGGTTGGAATGGGCAGCAGGTACTGTGACTAAGCACTCAAAGCCGTTTTAGACATTTATTTTGAGAAGGGTTGGCATCTAGAGTTGTTCTGCCTATCTGAACAGCATGCTGACAGCATAGAGTGCTCTGTTTGCTGGGGATCGGGACAGCTTTCTGAAGGGGTGGAAGGGGATGGATTCACAAGGAACCAAGCCTCCTCTGTCATGGTTTTTTTTACTTGTCTGTTCTCACCAGTATCACAAAGACTCAAGAATTTATGTTCTGTTCTTTTACGGCATTCAAAGTGGGTTGGTGATGGAGCAGTGGTGTTACAGCTGTAGGATTAATGTTCTGTTCTTTCATGGCATTCAAAGTGGGTTGGTGATGGAGCGGTGGTGTTACAGCTGTAGGATTAATGTTCTGTTCTTTTATGGCATTCAGAGTGGGTTGGTGATGGAGCGGTGGTGTTACAGCTGTAAAAGTAGTTTCCTTTCTTTTGCTCCCCCCAGGCGTGAGGGCTCCACTGGTGTGCCTGTTCCCTACTCCCGTGTAGGGTATTTTTATGCATTTCTCTTTTGCTACTTAAAACAACAGGCAGAAGGATTTCTGTTGGCCAAAAAAAGCAAGCTTTCTATGCTTTATTATTGGAATGTGTGTGGAAATCTGTGTTCAAAGAAAACATGAGAGCACTGGCCTCTGTCTTTTCTTTTCGCCAGAGTCCAGGCTGTAGCACACGTCCTGTCACATGAACGGTTGTCTTGGGCATAACTCTCTAACAAATAAATTAAAGACACTGGTCTCTGAGGAAACCCCATGACACAGCTTCAGCTGTTCAGAAGAAATGATAACTGTCCTTCCCTTCCCTTCTCTCTCCTTTCACCAAAGAGCACTTGTTCCCACACGTCACTAGCCAACACCAAAGGTAGAATAAGGGCTCTCCTGAGAAAAGGGCCAAGACAGCTGCCTTTCTGGCTACCCTAGCCTTTCAAGACTTGTAATGCTCTAGAGCAAACCAGCTGATACCTTGAACACTGTCCTCATGGAGAGGAAAAAAGCCATGTGCTGTCTGCAGTGGTATGCAGTATGGTTGAGCAAGGGGAGCTCCACTGAGAGTGCTCAGCATCTTCGAAAGAAGATAAACAGAAGTAAAGTTGTGTTGTTTGCTGAAGATTGAACTGTGTCCTTGAGAATGTTAAGGTTTAAAATGCCTATAATGCTGATAACGAAGCATCGCCTTGCTAATTCTGAACGTGTAACTTCCATCTTAGGTGCCATTATGGTTGGCAAGGACAGTTCTGTGATGAGTGTGTCCGCTACCCAGGCTGTGCTCATGGGAGCTGTAATGAACCGTGGCAGTGTAATTGTGAAACCAACTGGGGCGGCCTGCTCTGTAACAAAGGTACTTGATATTACTGCGTAGGACAAATGATAAGGGCTGCATGATTGACTGGCTGTTAACAGTACTCTTTATGTTGGTGTCCAACTGAGTAACTCAGTTTGTCTTCACGGTGAGGACAAAGGGCTTGAAATGGCCCTGACACCTCTAACGCACGCCGTTGTCTCTTGTTCGTCCTTCTCTGTTCATGGGCAGGTAGCGGATGACAGGCTAGAGAATGGAATAGGGGGGTGTTGTGGTGAATGTGATGCTCAAGCCAGAAAGGCTTCTGTATTCGTGACTAAGGAATGGCAGGATCCCTGTTCCCCTCTAACTGAGATTTTTCTCTGTGCAGATCTGAACTACTGTGGAAATCACCATCCCTGCCTGAACGGTGGCACCTGTATGAATACCGAACCGGACGAATATCGCTGTGCTTGCCCAGACGGCTACTCTGGAAAGAACTGTGAAATTGGTACTCGGGGTGTTGCATGTGTCTCCAGAAATGGGAATCTCTGCTAGGAAAGCCACCTGGAGTAGCCGGGTGGCATTTTCGTGTGTCACTGCTGTGTTTGGGTTTTGAGAGTAAAGGAGCTGTTTGCTCTTTTCCAAAACCCAGCTTGGTTTCTGAGCAGGGGGAGCTGTGGAAAGCGACCTGATCGCTGTTCAGTGTGACGGTGAGGATATGCCAGCTCGGTCTGCCCGTCTAGTGTTTCAGGCTGAAAAAAACAAAGGCAGAACCCCAAAACACTGAAGGGGACACAAGTGCCCTGCCAGCTGGCCTTGGGTTTAGATAGGGCTGAGAATATTTCTTCCCCTTTGATTTCTTTACTTCCTTAATCCGAATGGGCAACTGGGCTGCAGTCCCACGGACATGGGTCGCAGGTGTGCCGTTCCCTGTTACCTTACCTCTGCCACCCATTTCCTTTCCTGGCGTGCTTGCCAACATAGATGCCTGGAATCGTTCGTGTCGGACTGGGCTCTGAGCAGCCTGATCTAATTAAAAAAGTCCTGGTTTATTGCAGGGGAATTAAGCTAGATGGCTTTTAAGGATTCCTTCTGAACTAATGCAAGCTGGGGACTAAGAAAGGTAGTGGTGATGGACACCACAGTTTTAACTCTGGTGTAGGATTCCGGCCCCGTTTTCAGCTGCCTGAATGTGGTGACTGTACTTTCTCATCAGCTGAAACAGTCTTTTTAAACTGATGTTTTAATGTGAAACTCTTAGAGTCGTGTTTCTTGTGAAATGCACCTTCTTCACTGGAGTCTAAGAGAGCTGTGTCTGTCCACAGTGAGAACTTGCTTCCCTTCTCCAGCACTGTGCAGTGGTGCTGTACTGCTTTTGTTGTTCTGCGTGTTACGCAGAGACCACAGTTTTCACGAACTGAGACCACTGCACACTGGGCAGCTGTGCAGATTTGATCCCTTTGCTATTTTTCTTTTAAAGGTTGGATTGGTGGAATAGGAAGGCGCTTGGTTCAGCTTTGCTACCTGTAGTGTTCACAGTTTGCACTCTAATGCCAGCCTTTTCAAACGCAATCCCCTCAGTCTTCTCACTTGGAGTTCTTGCTGTTCTGTGGTAGCTCTAAGACTGGATAGAAACAGCTAATTTGTCTTCATTACTTTAAATTTTTGCCTTAAGATCTTCAAAACTAGAAGAAGATTTTCATATGTACCTGGATGTAGTTCTCGAACTTCTGTAAAGAGCTGTGTGTTACTAATGGTCCTGTCAAAAGGGAATCTTGCTTCAGCTGGTAGAATAGAGTGTGATTTCTGACAGGTTAGAAATAGTTCTTTCCCTCTTTCTTCCTAGCGGAGCACGCCTGTGTGTCTAATCCCTGTGCTAATGGTGGCATTTGCCATGAGATCTCGTCAGGCTTCAAGTGTCACTGCCCATCAGGGTGGAGCGGACCAACATGTGCTATCGGTGGGTATGCGTCTCCTGATTGCATTGGAAGGGCAGTGTCAGGCTTTGTGGGGATGGAATTTGGTGGCAGAGTTACCTTGCGTGTCTTTCCACAGCTGACAGGCTCTGGGTAACGAGTGCTGGACCTTTGTGGCCAGTGTTAGCTGTTTGATGCAGCCGAGATCTGCAGGCTGTCAGAAGTGTAGCCGGAGCTAGGGCTTGTAGAGCACTTGCCAGCTCGTCAGACCATCTACAGCCGTGAATTAGTTTTAAGCAGTGACGTGACAGGCCGTTTCAGAAATGGCATCAAAAGACGCTTAAGAAACGAGAACGATGGTCGCCTTTTTCAAGTGCAAGGCTAGACCGCTCGCATGCCTGACTGTCTGATTTGGAGCTGATGGGAATGGACCTGTGTGACTGGTCTGCAGGTCAACTCTGATTTGGAACTTGGGATTTTTGATCCATTTTTAAACAGCAGCATCTTCAACAGCCAAACCAAACCCATGGCCTCGGTAAACTTGTGTAATGACCTAGGAACACAACTGACATTGAGTGAATCTGTTCAGTGCTGGCAGATAAAGTGAAGCTTTTTGCTGTGCACAGACAGAAAATGTCAGACTTTGCCTCCCTGATCTCAAAGGTGTGAGACAAACTTGGTAAAGATTCGGTTAGAAATGTTGGTCCCTTCCTAGGCTTTGTTTGCACACTTTCCACCTTTGCCTCAGAGTACCTTTAAGAAGTTAACACAGCAGGTTAAGCCAAGTTTAAGCCAGGTAAGGCACGCTTTGACTTTGGTTTTCCAGATATTAATGAATGCGCATCCAACCCTTGCGCTCAAGGAGGGACCTGTATTGACGGTGTTAACTCATTCGAGTGTATATGCCCACAGCAGTGGATCGGAGCAACATGTCAGCTAGGTAAGGAATTACCTCCTAAGGCTTCGGAGATCACTTGAGATCATTTGTAAATAATAAGTAATAAGTTTAATTGCGGCCTTGATGCGATTGTTATTTGGTTTTCATTTGATAAGAAAACACTGGAGATGTGTGTTGCTGCTGGCATCCTCTTCAGCGGCTCATAAAGCCAGAAGTTTCAAGTGAACTTGTAATTGTTTAAGCCTGAGCTTAAGCTTGCTTATAATAGTTCTTCTGGAGTGCCCAGTACCATTCCTGTTTCAAAATAGAGCGTGGGTGATGGTGGCACAACAGTGGCTGGGAGTTGATCAAGGCAGGGAAGGGGTTTGCCCTGACTAACACGTTACCTTTTCAAGTTCTGGCGAAGGGGAAAGGGAGAGAGCGTGCATGTGCTGCCACATACAAGTGCCTCGAGCCCCTGTGGTTTACGAGGGGGGTTAGCGCCCTGCCCTGCCAGTGTATAACTTGAGCTTCTGATGCTTGGATTGCATGGACACTTTGCTGGGTGCTGCGGTCGGCTGTTTCTGGGTTTGTTCTTTATTCCCGTCTCTCTTTTATCTCCTTTCACAGATGCTAATGAGTGTGAGGGGAAACCCTGTGTTAATGCTTACTCTTGCAAAAATCTCATTGGTGGATATTACTGTGACTGCATTCCAGGATGGACAGGAGTAAATTGTCATATCAGTTAGTATTTCATTAGTTTGTATGTTGACCGTAGGATGCTTTGTTTGTTTTGAACAGTTTTGTGGTGAATGATAGTACCTATACAAGAAAATGTACCCCTTGTCAGGGGTTCTCTAACTTCCAGCCCTGTACATTGAAACTCTTGTTTGGACATGTGTTTAGATAGCAGCACTAACTGGTGCTGGTATAACTAATATTAAAATGAACTTATTTATGTCACTCTACTAAATCTCTCCCTACTCATTCATCTCTGGTTCTGGATGCTGTCCTGTGCTGATACCATTTTAAATGTTAGATATGCAGTTAGCTCACTGTACTTGATTTAACTCCTGTGGTGCTGGAACATGTAATTTTTCTATCGCATATTCCTTAAAATAAGCAGCTCTTAAGGCATCAAGCATCCTTATTTTCCACTGAACATGTAGAAAACTCCCTTCTGAAAATCGTTTCCTCTCAGTTTTATGCTAGACCTGTACTTCACAGCCTGTCTTCCAGTACACAGTGTAATGCTTTGAATGTTCTATCCGTAGATATCAATGACTGTCACGGACAATGTCAACACGGAGGCACTTGTAAGGTAACTGAAAACTAATCTTGCTCTGGCTAGCTATAAATTCCGGGGTTTGGGTTTGCTGAGAGGACAACATTAGATGTTAAAAGGATGGTGTTGAACTCCAAGACTCAAGAGTAGTTCCATGTGGTGCTACTGCTCTTCACGGATCCAGACTTGAGTCTTGAGTACAAGCTCTTCCATCAGTGCACTGATCTTTCTATTTTTGTTGGTTTTCTCCCCTGTAAAGGACGAAGTGAATGGTTATCGGTGTTTGTGCCCCCGTGGTTTCACGGGGAAGAACTGCGAGACAGAAACCAACGAGTGCGAAAGCAACCCCTGCCGAAACGGAGGCCGTTGCAAAGACCTGGTGAATGGATTCAGCTGCCTGTGCTCGCAGGGCTTCTCGGGAGTCTTCTGTGAGGTGAGGGCAGTGGCAGCGTTACTCTAATACTTCTCACAGATCAAATTCCTGAAGGAAGCATGTGTCAGGGTTTAAATGGGAGTAACCCAAGGCTAAATAAAGCACTGCTGTCTAACGTAGCTGTTACTTGATACTCTGAATAAGTAAATTTGGTGTGCGCTGCTGTTCGTCCTTATAAGAACATAATTGACTTCCCTTTCAAGGTTTCTTGCTGCTGTGGGTAGGAGTAACGACATAATTAAAGGCAGACAGACTTGCACAAGTATTTGCTCTCGGAGCTTTCTGTCTGAGATAATTTAGTTCTAGTGCTTAGGTCAGTATTTCAGGTCCGAAGCGCTGAAATGATAGCGATAATTCGTTAGGTACACGAAGATCCTCCTCGTTCTGGGGAGAGCATTAGGCTACTCATTTTACTGCTCTATGTACGTACGTTCGTGGACAGCCAGAATGATGTAGGTGTTCTGGTCAGCGAGACAGCACCAGCTGGATGCATTATGCTAGAACGTTGCTGGATTTGCCCCAGACTTTCCTGGGAGATAACCTTGCTGGAATGTTGATGTGACGCTGTGGTGTGTTGTTAAAGAAGCAATGCCCTCCTTTTATTCGAAACTCAGAATGGTTGCAGATGCTCACTAAAGCTGCTGCAGCACCTAACAGACAGCTCACCTGCCATCCCTGCGGAAAGGTGTCTTTTGAGCGCTCTCTGCCCCTAGCTGGTTCACAGCATGCTGTGCAGTGGCAGTTACAACAAACCCGTTTGAGCAACGGGGGAAGTTGGCCGCCTGCCTTGTGTGCTGCAGGAAATACCCACCATTGATCCCAGGTGCTAAAGGACCAGCTACCGAGCTCGCACTGGAGAAGGGAAACTTACACTAATGGAAGGAAGCAAATGGAGACATCTGATAGGGGAGATCTGAGACTCTTCCTCAGAGAGAAGTCACTTTCTGCAGTTTGCCGTGGAAGTTCTGTTTAGGAGCATGAGAGAGCTGGCTGAAAATGCCTTTACTGCAACTGAAGTGTACGTGCTTCTACAAATGAAATACTCTGCACCACTCGTGCTCCTGTGTAGGTTAGCGTTGAGCAGAGAAACTCTGGTTAGCTGCAGAACTAGTAAAACCTCCTAAGACTAATGATCAAAGCCGCTCTTGGATTTGAATTTTATGCCTGTAAGGTTACGAATGGGATCTTTCTCACAAGAGTGACATGAAGGAAGAAAAATGTGCTTGAGGGCAGGAAAGCAGTTCTTGAGAGCAACAGTTTGGAGAAGAGATGCTGTGATGCAAAAATCTCCCTTCTGAGGCTTTTGACACACATTGCCTTATGTGTCAGGCTGAGGATGCAGGAGAATTGCTGTGCTGCACTGTTTGTCTGCAGGGTTGAGTTATGAAAGCTAGATTTGAACTTGGGGAAGAAGCATTCTAAATACATCTGGGTTTTGTGTGTAAAGTGCTGTGCCGAGGGGATTTGTGGGAAGAGGGCCCTGAGCATCTCGGGCTAACTAGACCTACTTAGAACTGACCTCTAGAGGCCCCTTCCAGGCTATGTGGTTGTGTAATCAATTCTGCCTGTCAACTGAGGTGGGGACAGAAGTTGCACTCTGGAAGTTGGACTTTTCTCAGGTTCAGTGTGTTTATCAGTAACTTGTAGACCCAAAGTTGACGAGTGCACTGGTGCTTGACTTGCGTTACAGCAGTTAGTGTGTGGATGTGAAGGACAGAGAAGTGATTTATAGTGACCTGGAACAGGCCCAGTAAAACGTCTTCTCATGACTTGTCTTTGCAGACATGCTTACTCAGCCTGTGGTAAAGGAGCATCTTATTAGCAGTGTCAGAAATGCTTTGCATTAACATTGGCTGAAGTAACCTGAAGTGGGTTGCAGGATGGGAAGCAAAGTGCAATTCATAATCACTCTTAAAACTCGAGGTTCCTTGTGCACAGGCTTCGTCTGTGGTTTTGGCCACAGAGATAATGGTGCTTACTCCTGGGAAACGAAGCAGCTGCTGCTAACTGTGGTGGTCTCTCTTACAGATGGATATTGATTTCTGTGAACCTAACCCTTGCCAGAATGGGGCTAAGTGCTACGATCTGGGAGGAGATTATTACTGTGCCTGCCCCGATGACTATGATGGAAAGAACTGTTCTCATCTCAAGGACCACTGCAAGAACAATTCTTGCAAAGGTACCTGCTGTTGTCCAGACGCCCAGCGTGTGGGTGGGAACAGCGTGATGCTGATTTAGTGAAATAATGAGGCAGTAAGAATAAAAGCTTCTAGCATACAGTGTGGAGGTTACCTTGGAGTTACCTTCAGCACTGCTATTGGTCTTAATGTTTATAACTTTCACAGAGAAGCTTTCGGGTTTTGTACAGGTCATGAATCTATGTACTTCTCATTCCAGTAATAGACAGCTGTACGATAGAAGTCTTCACTAACGCTACCCAAGAAGGAATCCGCTTCATTTCATCGAACGTTTGTGGGCCGCATGGGCGGTGCATTAGTCAGCCAGGAGGCAACTTTACTTGCGCCTGTGAAAGAGGCTTTACTGGAATATACTGTCATGAGAGTAAGTGGGCCTTTCTTCTGATTGGTTTTGCTCCTCTGAAACTCCCTTAAAATTTTGATGAAGCTTTACAGCCCGAGCGTTAAGACCTTAATGAGGTTGCTTACAGCCTTCTTTCAGCTGTACTGCTTCAAATCCGATTTCTTCTGGTATCGCTGTCTCGGTGCTTCCTCTGTGAAAGCAGTGGGTTCAGTCCAGCTCGCTGTGAATGTGTCTGTGCCCACTGTCTTTGCGTACAGCCTTGCAAGAAACCCTGGGCTTCTTCAGTGCGGGAGGGATAACGAAGGGACAGGCACGGGGCATGGCATGCGCGTGGCTGTTGTGGTGTATTTTGAGCACCTGGGTGTTTTTGCTGCGTAGACTCAGTGCCCTGGGTTGACTTATTTCATGGGAGAGGATACTTCTGGGTACCTTACCAGGCTCAAAAAAATGTTAGAGCTGTTCTCATGCGTGTACAAAGACATGAGTGACTTTGTTCTGCTTTTCCTACACACAAGTGTAGATCATTCCTCTAGGTAGGTAAAGACAGCCTTGAGCAGTAATTATGGGCTCTTTGTCACAGATATCAATGATTGCCTGGGGAAACCTTGCAAGAATGGCGGGACATGCATCGATGAAGTGGATTCGTTTAGATGTTTCTGCTCAAGTGGCTGGGAAGGAGAACTGTGTGACACGAGTGAGTACCGCTGAGCTTTGCTGTAGCAGTTACTCATGGCCAGCACGTGGTTAATAACCAGGCAGTCGTTTCTCTGTTCTGTAACTGTGGTCTGCTTAACACTGTTGGCAAAAGTGTTCTGGAGAAGGTTCTTGCATGGCAGCTGTAAGGGCTCAGTTCCTTTGGTAGGACCATGATCTGATTCTTTGACATGCTGCAGGGTATAACTCGGGAGGAGAGAATCTCTTGCTTGAGGGAAGGCAAGAGTTCGTACACCCTTGTGGGGGGGTCTGCTTGTTATACTGCTGCTGTTGCTGTCGGCGTGTGTATTCCTTATTGTCCACAGAAGTCTGTCCCTTAGCCAGTCTATCTACTCGCATGCAGTAGTTTCCAAACTTGAAAAGCTCTTTAGCTTTAGGACAGGACAACCTGTGCTGTACTTCCAGCTGATTGAAGAAAGGCATAAACTTACCTGTTCCTTCAGGGAGAAAAGGACTGCTGAACCCTAAAGTCTGACACCATGACGGTGAGGCAGTGTTTTGAATCCTGGGTTCACTGCTACCCTGACGTAAGCCATACTGGTCCTTAGTTCAAAAGTGTACTAGGCCAGTTAATATTCAGGTTACCTCAGGGGTGACTGCAGTTGGTTCTTTTCCTACTCTGAATGAAGCCCCTTCTAAAACGTTGGTTCAAGGACTTGCTAAAGCTTGTTATAGGACATATATTAGCTGAAATCTGAGAGGCTCTTAGCAGCTGCTGCTGTTAAAGAAGCCTTTNCAGGACATGTACTAGCTGAAATATGGGATAGACTGAGAGGCTGTTAGCGGCTGCTGCTGTTAAAGAAGCCTTTTGTGCACTGTAGGTGAGGTTTAGCCTGGAATAATTGTGTTGTACCTATTAAAGCATTGGTGTCAATGGGAAACCTCCTCTAAAATTCAGGTGTGTGTGTATAGGTGTGATGTGTGTGCAGACTTACACATAGGGTGAAGCCATCTCACGGCTTTAGCTATCTGTGTTTGGAGACGCAAAGCAAAGAGTCGGTCTTAACCGTCTCACATGGATGTTGTGAGTCAGGGCTCCTTTTCAGGATGTTGTGGTCCCTACTTGAAAGGTCTCTCTAAAGCTCAGAATACAGCTCAGGCCAATCTCGTGCTCTACTGGAAGTCGTACTGAATAGTACTTGTTCTCTTAACTGTCAAAACCTTGTGTAACTCGTTCTCTGGGTTGAATCAGAGTCTTTTCCTTGCTCACACAAAGGTAAGCCCATAACCGCGAGCAGCCTTAAACAGCACATCCTTTGTTTTGTGTATGTGGTGTTTTCTTTCGGCCTTGGCCAGGCCAGATTACCTAACTCGAGGAATTGTTTTTCTAGACTTCAATGACTGTTCTCCTAACCCGTGTCACAACGGTGGCCGATGCATTGATTTGGTAAATGACTTCTACTGCGAGTGCAAGAACGACTGGAAAGGCAAGACTTGCCATTCACGTAAGTGGTCTTTTCTCCGCTCTTTAGCGACCCGAGGACTTCTTTCATCCTGTGAGACTAGAGTTCATGAAGTCTGAAATGGAACGACTTCAGTGACACAATGAGCATATCTTCATTACCTCTCCTAATTTGTTGCTGGGTAGCTGGAGCATTTAAAAACACAGTCCTCCATGCAGTGAAGCAGCAGCGTAGGAGATGCCCTAGAGTTGCATTCTTCCCCAGTGCGTTGAAATACGAAGTCACTTTCAAGTAACCCCGTGATGAAAAAGTTCTGGGTATTAAAATTCAACCAGACCGATGGAAATGAAACCCCTGTTGTGTGATTTACAGGTGAATACCAGTGTGATGCAAACACTTGTAGCAACGGTGGGACGTGCTATGATGATGGAGATACATTCCGCTGTTCGTGCCCTCCAGAATGGATAGGCAGTACTTGCAACACAGGTGAGCTTTCTGCGTGGTCTGCAGACAAACAGACAAGTGCTTGAGGAACACTTCACTCTCAGTACACAACAGGCTCGCTTCTTCTGACCGGCTCTTCCAAATCTGTTGTGCTTGGTTGGTGACTGAGATTCAGTTTCTTCTGTTCACCTGACATCACGCTGGTTCTCAGCTGGCTCTTCTCAGTCTGCTTACAATGATCTTTGACATAGCTTCTCCTAAGCAGACTTGGAGCACTTGGGTTTGAGTCTTGACTTCTCGATTAGAGACCCAGTGGGCTTTTTGGACTTAGTCCCCCACTTAGGCTCCTAATGTGAGTGAGTTTGTGATCAGGAGGCGTACGAGCAGACGTAGCTGGGAAAACAGAAATGTGTGGCTCTTCCTGGGAGGTTTGCAGGGTTGCTGCCTGCTGCAGGGAGCTACTCCTGATCCTTTAGATGGTTGACTGTAGACAAGATGGAGTGTAACGGTACGCTTTTCAGAGCATGGAGATGTAGACACAGTTGTGGCACTTGATCAAAATCTGAAATGCAAATACCAGTATTGACTGTGAAGCACACCCTATGGACACGGTAACTCCATGCCAAGGTAGGGACTCATCAGTTTTTGAAGGATGCTTCTGCACATGGGGAAGTAGATGAGAAAAACAAACCCCAAAACTTCAGGTTTCAGTCAAACAACTGAACTGGGATTATGGTGCAGGTAGCTGTGAGAGTCCCCTGCGATGTGACTTGCTGGAGTCTTTTGACCTTCCTGTAAGTCTTGCACTGCTCACTCAAATACCTCTCAAGGCTGTGATATTGATACGCCTGGATGACAGCTTTTGTTTTCTGTGCTAAATAGCATCCTCCTCTGTTTTCAAAGCTAAAAACAGCACCTGTATTCCAAACCCCTGCATGAATGGTGGAACGTGTGTCGGCAGTGGAGATTCCTTTTCTTGCATCTGCAAAGAAGGATGGGAAGGGCGTACGTGCACACAGAGTAAGGTTCTTCTCCTTTCTTCTACTGCATTCCCCCGGGATGATGTTAGGAGTGTCTGGCACAGAGCTGTTAACTGAAGCACAGCAAGTTACAGAGCTCATGAGCTGAACCATCTGAATCATTTGGGGGAGGGGGGGAAGGTAAAGGTGATGATGCTCCAGTAATGAGTGAAGAGCTTTGTCATGCTGCTTTTTGCTCCTAGTCTTCTGCTGTATAGAACAAAAAAATCCACACAGAAGCACTTTAATTATTCAGCGTGTGGCAGGGCAGGCAGGAGTCTGTATTCCCTCATTTCCTCTGAGGACAGGGGCTAAGTGCTTTGGGCATAGCCATAACAGTGCACTGGTTAGGCGGAGTACGCTGTGCATCTTTGGATGGCTTCACCTTTTCTCCCTGAGGTAAAACAGAGATAAGGAAAAAAGTGTCAATCTGAGCTCTGTGAAGTCAATCACTGTTGCATCGATGTCCTCATCAAAGCTGACAGTGCTAGTGTGAATGCTAACCATTCAGAGTCTGGCTGGTTGCACGTATTCATATCGAGGGCCAAGGCAGTAGTAGTTCTTTAGAAGGCTTTTAGAGCCTGCCTGAATTATCCCCACCCACGCAAGTGATACCCTGGTGTGTTTCTGTTAGGCTGCCCCTGTGCTGTGTACCAGCACATGCTGTTGATAATTCAAAATACTCAGTCAGAATTCTGCATTTGTTGGCCTGCTCATCATTTAACCTATCTGAAGGTGTGAGGTCTGCTAAAGGTACGAGGTCGGTTACGTCTGCCTTGGCTTTCATGTAAGCATCAAAGAAAACACTCAGGTCTGTGGTTTTCTTTGCTTGCCTTATGAACTGTGGTGGGTGTTACGAAATCAGTATGCCACGAGTTACACTGGGCTCTGTTCTTCTCTCCGTAGATACCAATGACTGCAACCCTCACCCATGGTAAGTGTGCAAACTCGAGGTCTGTACCTACTGTGAAAATAAGGCTGACCTTGGTAGTACAAGTTTCCACACCAGACGAGATCCAGTTCTGTCCTAACCTAACGGAACCTAGCCTCTGCAAAGAGAATCTGAAACCAGTGCTTCATCTGTTCCTTGACAGCAACAAAACCCAGAAACCAACCCTGAGTCAATTCATGTATGAACATGGATGATAAGAATCTAGCGATAAAGTGTCAAGCATCTGCAATTGAGTTTGGGAATAGAAATGAGAATGTACTCTTGGATCAAGTACTGCGTGTAAATAACCAGTCTGGGGTTGGGAATAGAAGTGACAATGTACCGTTAGATCAAGTACTGCCTGTAAATAACCAGCGTGAGCATTTTAAATACTGAGGTTGGGGTTTGTTATCGAAATGTGTACGGCAACAAGCCAGCTCGGTTGCCCATACCGGTGCAATAACCCGTCCTTCGTGCATTTGAGAGACCCAGACCACCTTTGCGAGCTCGCGGTTTCTCCGTATTCATTTTACGGTGCTAGAGTTGTGGGTTCTGGCGATAGTCTTCCCCATGCACGCAGTCCTGTGGATGTTCAAACTGTATTGCTTGGTAAGCGGCCTGTTGTCTAACCTTATGCTTCCTCTGTTGATGGGAGTGGGTCAGCCCCCTAACAGCAACAGGAGGTTTGATCGAGACATTTATTGGAGTCCAGTGGAACCAGTAGGAGGATGAAGTCGGCTTGTCTTACCGACTCACAAGGCCTTGTTAATCCTGCTTTATTGAGGACTGTGGAAGTGCTATAGAAATTGCCGTTTGCATCAAGCTCAGCCTGAGGAACCCGTGTGCTTCACTCGGGTCTGGAGCAGTGGGTCTGCCCTGAGAACACTTTTGATTGTAGGTTTGCTGTTTTTACAGTTACAACGGAGGCATCTGTGTGGATGGTGTGAACTGGTTTCGATGTGAATGCGCTCCTGGGTTTGCTGGTCCTGACTGCAGAATTAGTAAGTACCTGCGGGGTCGAACCATTCTGGCACACGGGTCAGAACGTCCCGTGACCCGTGTCACATTAGGTTAGCTGAATTCCAGATAGCGCGGCAGAAACCCCCTGTTAGTTAGCAGGGAACCACTGATACCCTGCAAGTAACGGCAGCTCCTCTTCTTTTTGCTGAGTTGAGGTGGAACTGGACTGAGCTGGGTGAATGGCACTGTGATAATTGTTTGCTGGGATTGTCAGATATTTCTCAGGGTTCTGGGGCAGTGGCTTCACAGAAGTTTGTGAAGGATTTTTCTTGATGAGCCACTTGTCATTGAAGGTGGTGTTATCACCAAGTGTTCCCTTGGACGTTGACACCAAAATCTACCGGGACATCGCTCGAGAAGATGACGTGAGGAGCGCAGTGCTGACGTGTGAATGATGCAGAGAAGCTATGAAACACTGCAATTACCTTGAAGGATAGGGAGCAAAAATAGGGGGCCACAAAAGCTGCTCAAATGGCACTTAAGTGATGTGGAGTAACTGCCTTTGTTAGGGTTGGGGTTGAGTTTTTTGAATTGGATTTTTCTTATTTTGACCTGCGTGTGACCTTTTTGGAAGGTCAGACCTTGATTAGGTCCTCCCTAGCCTCGAGGCGATGTGGCTTGGTCCTTCCTCTCTGTCGGTGTGTTGGTGTGCTTCTAAACTGAGGTTGCATGCTCATTCTGGCGGACAGTAAGTGAGCCAGAGCCTCTAGCCAGAAGGTGATGGTGGCACTCGTGGCAGCAGCAGCAGCTTGGTGATCTCTTTATGTAGAACCAAGGATGTCGGATAATCGTGTCTCTAGACCCAGACAGATCTCCTTTTCCAGACAAGACGTGCAGGGAGGGCTGTATGTAGTTAAAGACAGCTACTTCATAATGGGACTGCAGGCTTTTCCTTCTTGTTTAGACTGCTGTAGGAACAAATGCAGCTCTGACAGCAGCCCTTGGAGGCTGTTAACACAGTTGGTCACTTTTCTCAGCGCACAGGGACTGCAGAACTTTAAAGCAATATAGCTTGAAGCGAGGAGAAAGGATAGCTAAAACCTGTAGTACTTTAGAAGCTTCAGTATTGGAGTGAAACTCTTCTGGAGGAAGCTGCCACAGAAACAGGAAAACTCTCGGTGCTTTCCGTTGTCTGTGGATGACAGTTTCATTGCTGCCATTTATCACACTGAGTCCAGTCCTTTAAGCACAGAAGATGAGCTGATACTGTGCATCGGTCAGGAACCGGTGTTGAAGCAGCGTTTCTGAGGGGCTGGAGCGGGCGTTCGTTGTCCGTGAGGGAAGCCATGGGAAAGATGCTTGGGAAGAGAACGGGTGCGGTTGAGAAAGCAGCAGCTGGTGCCATGGCTTGCAGCTTGGCAGCCTAGTTTGTTGCCTGAGGCTGCGTAAAGCAGTGCTGGTCACTTCCTCAGGATGACAGATCAGACCCTGTGCACCTGGATGGACTGTGCTTCCCTGCCTTTCTCGATTCATTTCTGTGGCTGAGGTTGTTTCCAAGAGGCTCCTGTGCTGTGTGTCCCTAGCAAACGCATCTCCTCGCTAGTTCAGGGTTTTTCAGAAGAGTCGAGTTACTCTGCTTCCTTGGTGGAGTGCTGCAAAAAGTCACTTCTCTTCTTGAGCCAGCTCACTCCTTGGCTCTCGCACTGAGAGCTTCCCGTGTGCACGCGCTTTTCGAGGAGACAGCAGTGTCTGAGATGAGTGCCACAGCAGGGTCTGGAGCTCCAGGTCTGTAGCTGAGTGTGGAGATGACGTCTGTACTTTCAGCTGTCTGCTCTGTGAGATGAGTCAGCACATGACCCTTGCCTTGATCACCAGAGCTTCAGTCAGAGAAATCTGCTGGAGATTACTGAAGCCAAACCGTTGTGTGCTTGCTAGGAGAGCAGGAATTGTCAGACTCCGTCTCGGTGACTGTTGGATTGCAGTGCCCTCGCCGCTCAGCTTCGCCTGTTTTCTCTGCAGACATTGACGAGTGTCAGTCGTCCCCCTGTGGATACGGTGCCACTTGCATAGATGAAATAAACGGATACCGGTGCACTTGTCCCCCTGGAAGGATTGGTCCCAGATGTCAAGAAGGTATTCCTCTATCGCTACCGAAAAGCTGCAGGGTACAAGATAGCAGCACAGAGTTTGCGTTCGGTAGCCAGTGTGTGTTTGTGGTTTACGTTGTACGGCTCTGGTAAATCCAGAGGTGAAGGGCCTGAGTGTGCTTTTCTGTTTCTCAGTGATTGGAATTGGCAAGCCCTGCTGGCTTAAAGGAATGACCTTTCCTCACGGCAGCAGGTGGGATCAAGAATGCAACAACTGCCACTGTTTCGACGGCCGTATCGAGTGCACCAAGGTAGGCGCTGCGACCTGTTGCTTAAATCCTAACCCGTGAAACAGAGGTTCTTCTCGCAGAGCCTAGCTGTGGGGGTTTTCCCATCTGGGATTCTGCATGGGTCACCCCTAAACTGCCTTCTGTAGTACTCACGGGATTGTCTGTGTAACCACCTGTCCCGCTGTCCCCCTGCCACACGAGCTCTGTGGAGACTGGAAGACATGGCTTGCAAAAAGGGAACATGAACTGGGCTGTGGAAGTGTCCCAGTTAATGAACCGTTCATCCGTGACAGAATTCCATTCCTCCAACAAAGTTTGCAAACACAGGGTCAGAGCTTCTAGTGCAGCGAAACGTTGGCTTCAAGGTAGAGAAGGCGTAGATGAGCCCTGGTTGCCTTTCCGAGTTACCCTTCGGTGATGGCAAACTGCAGCCC
>VZRI01012356.1:338852-349172 GCA_013397515.1 Upupa epops
GGGTGGGTTGGCTGGTTGGTTGGCTGGCTGGCTGGCTGGGGTTTTTCAAGGCTTTATGACTGCTGTTAGCTGGGTAAGCTGTAAGTTAATTTCAGTTAGCCAAGAGGGACACACTACACAGCTAGTTCCCCTACCGGAGACGGGAGCGGGCGTTTGAGGGTAGACACTGGCCCACAAACACTGTAAACGTGAATGTTTTGAAACCACTTATTTTATACAGAAACGCGGGATTTGCTTTGCAGGATCTTCTGGTTTAGGACTTTGGGGTTTTTTTGACATGTTCTTAAGAAGAAAAAAGCTTTCCGAAGAGAAACTATTTATTAAAGCATTTTATAATGATGTTTGNAGCATTTTATAATGATGTTTGTTGTAACTTTTTTACTTGTGCTAAATATTCAAAAGTTATTTTGATAACCTGGTTAGGATTTAGTTTAGGAAAGGGTACTGTCCTCCTCATGTTCCCCGTGTAATCCCGAGTATTTAAACCAAAACCACTTTTTTTCTGCTACTCTTGTAATTTTTGTACTGTAATGCTGCTGTCTTCCATACTCTAATAAAATGATTCCCTCATGGTGTGTAAGAATCTTCCGCTTGCCTTTGCTTTCTCAGTGCTCCGACTTCCGCTGCCGTGAGGCTGCAAGGAGCCGAGTCCTAACGGACCGCCAGCTCCTCCTGTACCCCAGGCGTGCAGCCTCTCCAGGCGCTGGCACCCGCCGAGACCCCCAGCGCGGCACTGGTGCTGCGCCTGTAGGAGCCGGCGGTCCGCGCGTGGTCCCTAGCGAGGGGGCTCTTCCCCACCCTGCCTCTGCAGAGTCCACGGTGCCCGGCTGACCGTGTGTGTGATGACCCCTTGTTGATGCGGCTCTTTTCCTGTCTGAGTCGGTGCCCAGAGCCACATTCTGTGGTTGTCGTTGGATCTCTGCTCAGGGTCTGCCTCCTGCCCGGCAGAAAGGCTGGCGGCACAGGGGGAGTCCAGAGCGGGGAAGCGCTTCCACGCTTGTTTCAGTGATGGCTTTATCCTGCTTGGGCACCGGGACTGGGGCGAGGTGACCTCTGGAGCTGATGGCTCGGAGGTGCCTCGGGAAAGCTGAGCACAGCTGTAGTGGGAAAGCTGAGCACAGCTGTAGTCCCGCAGAAGCGATGCTGCAGCCGCAGGCTTGGAAGACTGTGTGTTTGTCAGGGTGCAGGTCCGGTGCTGTGGGTGGCTGCTGCGCGGAGCCCCTTGTGACACTCGCAGTGCACCTAGCGGAGCGGAGGGAGGGCTCCCTGGGCTCAGGAAGGACGAATCCCAGCGCAGCGCTGCTGCTGGGCTGGAAAAGGAGTGCATTTGAGAGGGAGAGACGAGGGCCACTGCTGCTCTGCTCTGCTCTGCTCTGCCCTGCCCTTTGGCCCCAGCTGTGTTTTGTGGTTTGCCTGCAAACTAATCTTATGCCGCGTTTATGCGATGACCGGGGGGGTTCTGTGTCAGCTGAGCTGCACAAAGCGATGGGGAACAGAAGGGGATGAACAGAAGGGGAAGCGTCTCGACCTGCACGGTTCAACTCTGGCCGGTGTTGTGCAGACTTTGTGAGGGAAAAGGAGCAAACAGGATCTCCCTTGAGGTTTTTTGAAGCAATGAGTTGTTCCAGGTTGATTTTGCTTCTAGATGCTCCTCGGGGAGCTCCATTCTTGTCCCCTTGAGGTCAAACGGTACCTGGACCGGGAGTAGTCCATACAGCAAAACAGCTCGCCACTACCCAGTCCCTTTTTCAAGAACAAGCTAGAGTAGAAGGGCGTTGTGGCCACTGCCTTGGGAGCTGCAGGGGACAGTAGCTGCGACACCAGTGTGAGAGAGATGGACAATAAGGGGTTGCGGCAGCACGGGCATTCGAGTTGCTTCAGCTCAGTCACATGTGATGTCTCATGGGTTTTGGGTGCTGATGGGCTCTGGGTGGATGCCACGGAAAACGTGAGCCTGGAAAAGCGTTCGAGTCGCCTGTGAGCTGTCCTAGGCAGGTACAATCGTAGACTGGTGGCAGTTGGAAGGGACCATCTTGTTGAACCCTCTGCCGGAGCACATCCTTCTGGAGCACATCATACAGGAGCACGTCCGGGCGGGTTTTCAATGACTTCTGAGACCAACTCCACAACCTCTCTGGTCAGCCAGTTCTCCCCAGAGGGCACAGTTACCCTCTGCACAGAAGGTTTTCCCATGTGTTCCAGTTGAACCTCTTGCGTTCCAGTGTGTGCCCGCTGACGCGTGCCCCGTGTTAGGCACCACCTAGAAGAGCCTGGTCCCGTCACTGCCCTTTAGATGTTTATCTATGAGATGCCCCTGCCAGTCCCTGTTGGAGACTCGGATTCTTTTCCTTCAGTGGTGGATGAGACAGGCAGACAGACCGATGGCTTTGCAGCTATAGAGGCAGCAGCCTTACAGAAACGCAGGAACTTGACCAGGGAGTCACACAGTTTCCTTCTCCCTGAGAAGGTTCCCAAGAGAGACCGCTCGGCCTGTCAGATGCAAATCCCCTGGCCCTGTTTGGTGGGGAGAGAATTTTAACTCCTAAGTCTTTCTCAGCTCTTATCCTCTCTTTCCCCCCACCCATCCGAAGGAGGCTTGGGTTGGAGGAGCCTTCTCCCAGAGGAGAGAAGGTTTGCTGTGCCAGTAGGCTAGCGAGGAAAGAATGCGGAGCAGGCTGCTGTGGAGCAGGTTTGGAAGCTGCTTTGGCAGCGGGTGCAGCAGGCCTTTTGAAGGCTTGGCCTAGAGGCAGGACGCTGCTAATGGATAGGTGGGGCTGTGCCCAGAGCCCTGCCTGTGGGTGGAGGTTGACTCAGCTGACAGCCGTGCTGGTGCAGGTAGAAGGTCCATCCACACTAGTACCTCTGGTCCTGCAGTGACTACTGGAAGATGCTCAGAGAAGGTGCAAGAAAGCAGCGTCCCATCCAGCTTCTGCTGATCAGTGTAGGGGCTTCCTGAGGCAGATGCTTGATAGGCACCTCCTCCACAGCATCCTGTCGTCCTTTCCATGCGTTAGGCCTCCACTGCTGCGGCACAGTCCCACAGGCGCTGTGCTCTGGGTGGGATAGCTTCCTTCTGTTTGCGTGGACCTGTTCTGTGGTTAAGTGACCTAAACGCAGCAAGAAGTCGCTCCCTCTACAACCTCCGGGATTTACAGAGCACACAGCCTCCTTCCCTCCGGGGCCTCAAGGTCTCTTGTGTCCACGTTCACGGTGATGCTGTTCCATGTCTCCCACTGTTTTCCTGTATGAGCAGTGTGCTCCTTCCTCCTCGTTGTTCTCTGACCTTTTGAATCGGGACGACCAAACTGAAGAGCAGCTGCTGCGTGAGCACCCCACAACAGCCAGGACTGTTCCTCGTTCAGATCCTTTCTTGACAGTCCCTGGAAGAGGGGTTCCCCTTTGGCCACCCCAGCTTCAAGCCTGATGAGAGGGTGGGGATGGCTTTTTCACGCCTTGGCTTTGTGTCTGCCAGGTTCTTCCTCGAGCGAGGGTGCACAGTTGTCAGAGTCCCTGGAGAAACGCAGTCTGTCTGTGACTGTCTCCAAGGAGCTAAGCCTTCCTCACGCTAAGCCTTCTCCAGGATCTTCTCCAGGATCGTTTGGGCACCCAGGGTGCTCAGAACGCTGCAGCGTTTTCTAATCTCCCGTAAGCAGAGCGGGCAGTGCTGGGGTTGACACGGGAGCAAGTTACAAGGGAAGCCGGGGTCAGCAGGGTCTCCTCTCGAGTTTCCTCCTGTCTCTTCTTTTCTAAAATAAAATGCCAGCCTGAGCAAACCCCAAACAACCTGAGCAAACCAGGCAGGGCAAAAATGTTGGTGAAGGATTCTGTCCCGCAGTGACAGCCTGAGCTGCTGAGCACGAGGGCGCTGCCTTGACTCCCCGGACCCCAGTGGGCTGCTGTGGGGTGCCTGGATGTAAAACTGCCTGGTGAGGGTCCCTGGCATGGTGGCATGGAGAGAGCCCTCACATGTGGCCTTGAGGTGCCACAGATGTGGCAGATGGGCAAGAAAGTGCCCCGGGAGCCCAGTGACATCGCTTTCCGTGCAGATAAACCAGTGAGGTTATCTCGAGTGCCACCATGTCCTCCGAAAAAGCCAGGAGGAGAATCCGCTTCACACGGCGTCACCGTGGATGGAAACCTGCTCGTGATCAGCGGTGCTGGGAGTGGAGACCCAGCACCTTCCAGAGGCATCACGTGGCAGCAGCCCGGGCGCACAGGACCCACGGTGGAAGGACCATGTGGCCAACATTTTCCAGGCTGGGTGTTTCAGTGTTGCTCTATACTTAGTGCCCTGGAGTGCTTTGATTTGCAGCGTTTCCAAGCACCTGCTGCCTCTTTGAGTCTGGAGGTCTATATGGGTCCCAGCAATCCCCGGGGTTAAGCTGCTCTGTATACATGCCTAAATTTGGCTACTCGGGCTGGGAGCTGCTGCTGCTATATTCCGCTTGGCTCTGTGCTTCTCCTGCTCTGGGGCACCGAGCTAAACTGAGGTTTGTGGGCAAAGTGTTGTCAAAACACGGGTGGCTTTAACTTGGCAGCTTCTGTTCCAGCCCATCGGAGCCATGAATCGCTCATCGGGGCAGAGACCAGTCGAGACTTCTGGAAACAAAACCCGAACGAACATGGGCTGCCTTTCCTAGCAGCAGGTGCCTGGTGCATGCAGAGCTCGGATGCTGCCACCCTCTCTGGAACAGGAGGGTTTCCCTGGCACACCTCCTGCAGACCCGGTGGCAATGCCGAGCTCCAATGCTGAAGTCAACCGTCCTGCTGTCAAATGCTGGGGCTGGCTGTGCCCGCTCTGAGGCACCACTGCCACTGGAGCAGCGCTTGCCTTGGAGGAGCCTGCTCTGGAAGTGGGCAGAGGCGGTTCTTGTTTTGACGCTCCGTTCCAGGGCGGGTGATTTTTCTGTCTAGGTAAGCACTGGACACCGTGCCCACGTTTGTGTCTCTCCAGTAGTAACCTGCTGTCAGACAGTCAAGGTTTCTTCCTCAGCGTGCTCTGTGTGCTTTCTGGTCGATGGCACCTGCACTGCCCTGACGGTCCCTCAGGTGCTCTGTCCCCCCTGCTCTCGCACCCCAGGCTGAGCAGTAACTCCGCACGCTTTGCTTCAAGAGACCTCTCTTGGCTGACTATGGCCCCAGCAATACAAAGGGGACATGGAGCTGTGGAGTGAGGCCAGAGGAGGCCACGGGGTGGTCAGAGGGCTGGAGCACCTCTCCGGTGAGGACAGGCTGAGGGAGCTGGGGCTGTTCAGTCTAGAGAGCAGAAAGCTCTAGAGGGCCTGTGTAGCATCCTTCCCATAGCTGGAGGAGGCCCACAGGAAAGCTGTAGAAGGACTCTGTGCCAGGGACTAACTGATGGGACACTTCTGCACTCGAACCCTGCGAGAGTCGATGGGATCCTTCTGGGTCTTCTGCACTGGGAATGAGAAAAGGTTTTGCTCCATTCATAACTGGAGAACAACTCGAACTCATGGGGGGATGCAGTCAGCAAACACAGCTGGAGTAGCACAGAAACAAGCAGGCAGGGTCCTTGTTGTATCTTCCCTGCTATTTCCATCTCCAGCGTGCTTCCTCTCTCAAATTGCTTCTCTCCAGAGTCACACTCTGCCAGAGATAACTGGGTGGCGGTGAGTAAAGAAAGGAACGGTGCTGTCTGCAGCTTTGAACCACGAATAGCCCTTGGGAAAACAGCACAGCTAGAGATAGGGGTCCATGTGGATGCAGTGGGTTGGCAAGTGACAGAAGACTTGATGCTGTTTCACTGGGGCTCCCTTGGACATCACTTTTGTCGCTGCTCCCAGCCCATCCCGGGTACCGTCCACGGCCAGCGTGAGCAGAGCATGGGCAGAGTGGGGCGCTCAGGATTTCTGCGGGGATGACCCTGGCTTTGCTGGTTTAACATCCCTCTGCTGCAGGCACTGGTGCCGGGGTGACACAGGCCCCTGAGAAGAAAGGTAGGTTACCTGTGGCTCAGCACCATGCTGACGCTGTGCGGTGTCCTGTGGCTTTGTTCTGAAGGACCGAGCCCACGCTCATACGCCTATATTCTTCTGTCTGTGCTGGC
Organism: Upupa epops; assembly: GCA_013397515.1. Classification (NCBI taxonomy): domain Eukaryota; kingdom Metazoa; phylum Chordata; class Aves; order Bucerotiformes; family Upupidae; genus Upupa; species Upupa epops. The sequence continues at coordinate 344,920 of VZRI01012356.1, forward strand.
CCAAAGCCCAAGCTCCTCGGGTGGATGGTGCAGTGGGCTGGTCCCGTGCAAAGGGGGACCCCATCCGACCCCAGGCCCCCATCCGACCCATCGCTGCGCCTGAGCCAGGTAACGGAAGAGCACGAAGCGATTTAAGGGTGTTTCGGCAGCTCCCATCCCGCCCTGCTCTGCCCGCTCGGTGCTCCTAACGTGAAGCTTGGGCAGCCCTGGGGCGCATCGCTCACCGCTGCCGCCGAGGCCGTCCGTCACAGCATCATCCCGCACGGGGAACCCGAGGGCGCTGCTCCAGCGGCTGAACTGCAGCAGCCCGTGGATTTCGGAGGGGGAAGCGTGATGGGACACAGCAACAATTTGCTGGGAGGCTGCGGGGAAGCGCTGCTGCGGTGATGAGGAGCAGGAGAGGGAGTAACAATGGCTCCGGTTTACATTGTGCTGCTCTGGTGCTGTGATCTGCTGCCAAGATCAACCCGGCAGAGAGGAACTTGAAAATAACATGAGTAGTGTGGCAAGAGAGATACCCTGCAGCATATCCTGCTGCCTCCGGCTTCGCCTTTGAGCCAGGAGTGAAATATTGGAGCTATTGTAGTGAGGGGAGACTTAAAAATAGAAGGGCAAACTGCTGCTTTTCCTTTTGTTTTCCCTTCCCCGGTGGACGGTGACTGTTCTCGGGTTGTGCTGCCGGGTAAAACCCTCTGAGGCACTGGCAGGGCTCGCAAGCACCCGCTCTGCAGCTGCACTTTGAGGACCTCTCCTTATCTCCACTGCTACAGGGATGCTCTCCCCCGGGGGCTTCCCGGCACTGCTCGTGTTAGACAGCAGACCCTTCCATAGAGGCCCTGTAAATACCGTGACTCTTACCAAGAAGGAGCCCTGGGCTCGTGGCAGCGGGTCACTACCCCGCGTGTCCCCAGGGGAAGGGGGCATCCGCACAGGAAGCGATGCTGCCTTTCCAGGCGAAAGCTGGTGAGTGTCCTCTGTCTGGCACGAGCACCTCCCTGGACCCAGCCTGAAACCAGGGAGTAGCAAGGCTGCGTTCTCGTAGGGCTCTAACCTGTTGGGTTTTGTTGTCGCTGTGGGCTGAGGGGTCTCTGGGGGTCGGAAAACTGCATTTCCAGGGATGCGGGAGGAGGCAGATAGCCATGGGATTGGGTCACAGCCGGGCAGGTGCTGCTTCTCGGACATGCTGAGAACCTGCCCCTCTGTGTCGGGCTTCTGTCTGGGTGCTGCAGGCTGCTGTCGACACTGCAGTCCCAGCGGTGCCTTTCTGGGTGCACAGATCCCTGCCCCTGCCTCTGGGCTGGTCTGGGACACCAGCACCACCACTGACTTGGGACCATTGTGGAAGGTTTCCAGCCACCTTCCCAGGGAAGTGCCCCCTCTCCCAGGCCTGATGTCACCCTTCAGTGAGTGACTGCTGCCAAAGAGGGAAAGGGCTGCTCCCTACAAGGCCAACGCTGAACCCATTTCTATAAATATAGCCCTTGGCATCTATGTCTGGGTTTACCCAGCTCAGCCCTTTCCCACTGCCACGCTGTGAGAACCAGCAGTCACAGCTCTAGGGCTGTAAGGAATTGCTAAAACTGGGTTTCCCGAGACCACCAAGCTCAGTCACTCACTCTTGGAAGCTTGTTTCGCTGTAGCTCATGCTGCTCTGGTGGCAATGAGTGAATCTCCTGCCAGCAAAGCCTGACTCTCCCTTTCTGCAGCATCTGACCCAAGGGGGAGACTGTCACAGGAGAGGAAATGTGCAGGAGGCTTTTTAATGCAGCTTCTTTCTTCTGCCTTCCCCCTGTGCATCCAGAAACTGAGTTACGTGATGGAGAGTCAACAGACAGAGACACTCCTAGGCTTCCTCCTTGGGTCTGGGCTCGTACTTGGGTCTGAAGCCAGCTCTGGGGGAGGTATGCCCAGCCTGCCTGTGGCCACAGAGCGTGCCCAGCAACCCTGCTCAGCGCTGCCGGTGTGGCAGCAGCCCCTGGCATGGGCCGTGGCCAAGCACCACTGCTTTCCACAAACACTGCGGGGTGCAGCCCCTGTGTCCACAGCAGACCTCAAGTTTTGGTGGTGCAGGTACGAGAACCCGTTCGGCAAGTGCTCCGCAGCCCAGGAATTCGGGTCCCCTCTAATCTGATCTCCAGTGCATGCCCACACCGGTCCTGTGGCTGTTATCCCCACTGCAGTCTCCCTCCTCACAGCTGTGTCACTGCCGGGCAGACTGCAGCAGGGCTTCCCTTTGGCCCCTCTGGCAGTGGAGTCAGGCTGTGAGCAGCCAGGGCTCCTGAATGCTCTTTGCAGCTGACCATCCCCTGGGCCCCACTCCAGGCATCTATTTCCACTGCCGCCTGCACCTCCTCACAGACTGCAGCCAGGTTGTCACCTTCCAGGGGTCAGCAAGAGGTGGTGTGAATGCAGCCACAGCCCCTCTGACCCAGAGACCGGGCCACAGCAGCAGCGGGCATTCTTTGGGCCAGGCTTGACCCCTGCCTGCAGCCCTCTCCTCAGGGTCACCCCACTCCTCCACCTTTCTGCCTCCTCACACATCCTCCATCAGCCACCTCCCCGGGATTCCTCTGGTGCAAACCCCAGTGGATCTCCATGTGTTTGTGCCAGGAGCAAGATCCTGTGGCTGGCTGCTTCCAGGAGGCTGGTGCTTGGAGGGCTTTCCTGTTCCCCACAGACCAGGAGTAGCCACTCGCCGGCTCTGCGGCTCCTGGCAGTGGCACGGGCACCGGAAGGGGTCTGCAGGGAAAACGAGGACGCCTGTGCGGGACGGACAGGCACCTCCTCTGTGTGGGGGGAAAGGAAAGGAACCTGACTGTGAAATGCAGCTGAGTCTGAAAAACTGCTCCCAGCTAAAGCATCACCTGAAATCATTGTGGAATCGTGTGCAAACCGCAGCAGGCTCCACGAGCCCAAGAGCAGGCTCCCAGGTCTGGGTCGGGGTACCCCCAAGCACAATTCCATGGGTGGTGAATGGATTGGGAACAGTCCTGAGGAGAAGGGCTTGGGGTGTTGGTAGGCAGGAGCCAGCACTGTGCCAGAGGGCAGCCCAGAGGGCCAACTGTGTCCCAGGCTGGATCAAACACAGAGCCATCAGCCGGTCAAGGGAGGGGGTTCTACCCCTCTGCTCCTGTGAGACCTCACCTGGAATCCTGAGTCCAGCTCTGGAGTCCACAGTACAAAGGGGACATGGAGCTGTGGAGTGAGTCCAGAGGAGGCCACGGGGGTGGTCAGAGGGCTGGAGCACCTCTCCGGTGAGGACAGGCTGAGGGAGCNGTGCTGAGGCACAGGAACAGGTTGCCCAGGGAGACTGAGGGTGCTCCCTCCCTCCCTCCCAGGCAGTGTTTAAGGCCAGGCTGGATGGGCTCTGGGCAGCCTGGTCTAGTGAGAGGTCAGGGCGTTGGAACTAGAGGATCTCTGAGGTCCCTTCCAGCCCAATCCATTGCTTGGAAACAACGCTTGAAATCTCCTTGCAGCAGAACAAGTGGGACTGAGGCCGGGACGTTCTGCACCAGTGCAGTCAATGCTCTTTCTTGCAGGCTCAGGATTTTCTGCTCTGCGCTGCTGTCTGTCATAGACTGCCCATGAGAAAGGAGTGATTCATGTTCCAAAACCCCAACCCGAGACAAGAGAACCCCTGGGAAAAAGCTGAAGGGTAATTTCTCTGCCTTGCCTCCCCCCTGCAGTGGCTGTGCTGAGAATCACAGGTTTCCCCAGCACACTCCCCAGAGCTGCTGGGCAGAGCGTGGCTCTGCTGGGAAATTCATCTGGGGGTTCTGCTCCCCACCCAGGCAAATTGTCAGCCCGTTAGTCCCCTCTTAGAGGCCTCAGTGCTGCGCTGAATCTGACTCAAGAGGCTCTTGAGCAACAGCCCCTCCATAAAGATCAAGGGGGTGGGCATACCCTCTCTCTGCTGCTGTTTGTCTTCCTACGTGTGCATGAGCATCCCAGCGGGTGGATGAAGATCCCAGCGTGTGCATGAGCATCCCAGTGTGTGCATGAGCATCCCAGCCTGTGCATGAACATCCCAGCGGGTGCATGAACATCCCAGCGTGTGCATGAGCATCCCAGTGTGTGCATGAACATCCCAGCGGGTGCATGAGCATCCCAGCAGGTGCATGAACATCCCAGCGGGTGCATGAGCATCCCAGCGGGTGGATGAAGATCCCAGCGTGTGCATGAGCATCCCAGTGTGTGCATGAAGATCCCAGCGGGTGCATGAGCATCCCAGCGGGTGGATGAAGATCCCAGCG
>VZRI01012356.1:352284-367487 GCA_013397515.1 Upupa epops
GGGGGGTGTCCACATTTTAACACCTTCCTGGAAAGGGAAGGAGGCTCTGGAAAAACGAGGCAGTAGATGTTAAAGCCTGCAGTGCACTTGTTTCTGATCTACTTTGCTCGGGGCTGACAGAGCTGGAACAGTTTGTCTTTGCCTGAGCTGCCCCAGAGCCCAACCCCACCAAAGCAGTGGGGTGCCACACAGGGGTTGCCAGCCTGACCAAGCGGGGTAGCACTGCAGGTGCCCGAGGGTGCTGGGGCAAATGAGCTGCGTTTTGGCTCCCCAGGCAGCACATCTCCTTGTTCCAGACACACATGAGGAAGTGGTGGCAAGCCCCCTGTCCCATACAGGGTCAGTACCCCCGAGCCATCAGCCAAGCCTGCCCCGGGACCCACACTGAGCTGTGCAGGTGCATCTCCACAGCTGTACTGCCAGCAAGCTGCTGCACCATGCAACAGCGTGGCATGAAATGCAGGGAAGGAGGCGGCACTTGGTCCTTTTGGACTCCATCGCGTGGAGGTTTGATAGGGGGTGAAAAGGGGACCCCATAAGTCATCTGCCTCTTCCCAATTAATCACTGTCACAGCAACAGCAGGGCAGTTTCAAAAAGCCCCCCTAAGGGGAAAGGCCAGCTACAAGGGAAGGTTCTGGACCAGAGGTGTAAACTGATGTGATGTGATGTGATGTGATTGATGTGATGTGATTGATGTGATACCCACTGGGTCTCTCCCAAGCCTGTTCAGTGTTGCGGATGCTCTTACTAGTCGTGCAGCCTAGTAGCTACTACTCCTCATATGGACAAACAGGAGCAGAGAGGAAATTCACGCATGTCTAGATGCTTTTAATTGGATGCAATTACTCTGTCAAGGAAGCCAACTCAGCCCCACAAATCGTCAGTGAACCCGCAGCCTCCAGCCTGCAAGCACAGCTGCCCCAGGCAGAACAAAAATGGCCCCTCCTGTTGTCTGCAGAAAAGGCAAAGCTGCAAAGGGCCAAGCACCGCAAAACTCGGGCTCTGCAGGCGGTGATTTATAGTTACCTGCAGGGATGTGACTAAGGAGCTCAGGAATCTCAAGCGGAACAACAGTCCATTGATAAGCCCCGCGACACGGAGGGCCAAATGCTTGGCTACCCCCCAGCTGACCCCTGGCAGTGTCCTGGGCTTGCCCAAACAGCAAGAGTCTGCAGGTGAAAGGCACCTGGGAGCACAGGAGGGCACTGCTGTGAGCCAGGGGCAACGAGTACCAGGGCCGGTTTGCTTTTGTTAGCAGAGGATGGACCAAATCCATAGCTGCAGGCAAAGCGGCTTCATCGGCTTCATCGCTGTCAGGAGACCAAAGGTCAGAGCTCTGCTAATAGGGTGGGATGTTTTCCTTCCCACTTGCGCTCCTGGAAATGCAGAGGCACACAAATAGAACAGGACGGATCAATAAGCATTTATGAGCCTCGAAAAAGCTTTCTTCTTGCTCAGGTGCCACCGCAGTTGTGCTCTCTGCGAGGCTGAGATGATCCGCCGCGCTGCCCTCTCCCCCACGGGCAAGGCAAGCAGGAATAAACAGGAGCGCTTTCCAAATTCAGGAAGGGCACCCTCCCTCCGTCTCTTCCCCAGCACTGGTATAGTTTTCTCTGAGCAGCTCAGATTGTTCTCTCTGGGCGCATGGAAACCCCTGATCGGCGTGGTTTGCCGCTGCACAGCCCCGCATAAAGCTGACTGGTCTCTGGCCACGGACAAATCCCTGGACTACAGCGCGTTTCCCGTGTGTCAGAAACACCCGTGGTGCCCCGAGTTCCACCTCTGCTGCCGCCAGAGTCAGGAGCAAACCTTCCCACTGGCTCCAGCAGGAGCAGGTTTCACCCAGCAAATCCATGCACATTGCTGCGTGCTGCTGTCTCCCCCCAACGTTCAGTTCTGTTGGTCCTTCGGCTTCGTGGAAGGAAGGAAGCTGATGGTGGCGGTCTCGCGGGGTCTGTGCAGAGGTGGCAATGCCAGACCCAGCTCGGGCTGTTTTGGCACAGTAGCCCAGGCACTGCTTGCTGTTCCAGCTGACCCCTGCGCCAGCGCCTGCCTGGCCTCCTTGCAGTTGCAGGTGGCTCTCACACCAGATTTACCCCCTGTGCAGTCTCTAAAACGTTTTTCTTGTGGTGGCTTGGGGATGAAGAGGCTCGTGCCTGACTTCGCGGGACACTTGGAGGTCCTCCCACCACGCAGTTTGCACCCCGCGTTAACCCTAAGACCTTGTGAGAGGCTGAGAGGTGCTGGGAGCAGACAGCAAACCCCTAACAGTAAGAGTGGGTGCTGCCAGAGATTCGGCCTGTGTGGGTTTTTGCTTCGGCAAGGAGAGGCCCACGTTAGCCACCATCTCGCTGCACATGAGCAGGGACCTGGCCTTTGGTGCCTCCACCACCTCACACTGAGGACAGGCACTGCGATTCAGAGGCAGTGGACGCGAGCACGGAGGGAATCCTTGCATGCTCTCCTGGTTGTCCTTTGTGATGACCTGGGGCAGCGGTCTCCAGCCCTCTCTTTGTGGAGACTGCATTCTAAACCTGTCGCCAGCGCTGAAGATCTGTGTAGTGAGTTTGCTGGCCTCCAGCGGCTTCGGAGAAAGTGCGGGGTGAAATTCCCTTTCACTGCATACCTCAGGTCTGCTTCTCCCCACTGCAAGAAATTCCAGGATGGAGACCAGTCAGATCAAAGAGAGACAATCCCAGATGAAACATGCGAGATTTGCATATTCCATTAAAAAAATCAAAGGGAGGGTGTGTAAAATATTTGCACCCCGGAGCATACACAGTGTGTGCCCCAACAAGATGCGCCACGCGGGGCTTACACCTATTTACTCTGATGCCTAATAGCCTAAAACTAAAGAAAGGCAACGTTCACAGCTCAAAGGACTCCGGCTCATCTGACAGGCAGCCCAGCTCCTGGGAGGGGGTGCGGACACCCCGAAAAGCTTGTTCTGACTCTTGGCAAACTGCTCACTGCTGAAGGTCGCCCTAAATGCCTTCCTTGTGCCGTGGGAGGGCCCCTGGTGATAGAAATCTTTATTGCCCTGGTTCTGCCGTTTCATTTAACATTCGATAGGCCCCAAACACAGGGGAGAGAAGGACACACGCGCTTCCCTCTGCCGAACGCTGGCACGGCCTTGAGGAAAGGCACAATGGCAAGGATGAGTTTGGGTTGGGCTCACAAAAGCACGGGCTGTACATTTCATTCTGCTGCTGGCTCTGCCACCAGCCAGCGGGGTGACAGTGACAAGGTCACCGGCCCGTGCCCTGCTTCCCCGTCTATAAAAAAGCTTTTTGAGAGTGACTGCTGGAGAAAGGGCTGCCTGGGCTGTACCCACTGCTGTGAGCGGCCACTGATTTGCTATGGGCAGGACAAGAGGTGACGGTTTTATGCTGCAAGAGGGGAGACTTTGACTGGATATAAGGAAGGAATTTTTTATAACGAGCAGTCTGGTCTGGTTGGACGTGACTCTGCTCACAGCACGGGGTTGGCCTAGATGGGTCCCTTCCAGCCCAATCCATGCTGTGATTCTATAGCCTGCCTGCCTTTTGTCACCACTGAGGGGCCGGTAGCACACGCTCAGTGCCCCGGAGTTGGAGCGCAAGCACAGTGCGCTGCAGAGGCAGGGTGGTGTGTCAGACATGCGACTGACGCAGCTTATCCCGAGCCCAGCCTCTCTGTTCTTCCTGCTACCTGCCTTTTCTAGCTTCGGAGTCTAGGCTGATCCGCAGTGCTCTCCAGCGGGAGACAAACAATGCAAGAGCGACTGGTCTGTGCTCCCTGGGGAGCAGTGGGTCACGGGGCTGCTCTACTGACCCCCATCGCCAAAGCCCTCCTTCCAGGGGCAGGTCCGGTTCACACATCCTCATGCCCCCAGGGATGCAGTGAGGGCTGCGGGGCGGCAACAACAGAGGAGGCAGGGGAAGACCACGGGTCCCCACCCAGCTAGGAAAGCACCGGCAGGCAGAGCGGAGCAGAGCAGGGCAGAGCAGGGCATCTCCTCCCCCCTGTGGCTGCTCCATCCCTTCCCCTTGCGTCCCCTCTGCAGCAGAGCCCAGGCTGCTCCTCTTCGCTGCGGGGGTTTCTCGTGGGGAAACCCTCGTGTCCGCGGCCCCGCACTCGCCTGCAGACCTGAGCTGCCGTGTGCCTCTGCCCTGGTCCCGCAGCCGCCTCCCCGCGCAGGGGCCAGGCTGGGCAGCCGGGCACGGTAACGCCCGGCCAGAGGGTCGGGCCTCCCCCCGCCGCTTGGCACTGCACTGCCCGGAGGCCACGACTGAGCCCCTCATCGCCCACTGGCAACCAGCCGGCGGGCTTTGCCTGCCCCTGCGCCCCACGCAGCTCACGTTAATAACGAGCGGGTGCCGGCAACCAGGCGGCTCCCTGAACCCAGCCCCGCTCCAGAGCCTCTTCCAGCAGCGGGGGGAGCGCTGGGGACTGCGCTGGGGACTGCACGCGTGTCAGCGCCGCTCCAGCAGCCCCCCCGCCTCAAGGAACATCGCTCCTGGCATCGGGTTTCCTCACGTAGGAGCCATTTAAGTACTTAAGGTGCTTTCTGTGTGCTCAGCCAAATGTTTGGCCGCGAAACCTAGAATTTCTTTGCTTTAAAGGCATAAATTCTTCCACCTGAATCTTAATTACAGGGTTCAATACACAGTGAAACTGCGGCTAAGCCCCTACATGTATGGAATGCAGCACCACTTCGCTGCACCTCACCTGAGAGGCAGCTTGTAAAAAAGCCACGGGTGAGTAATAAGCTGGACGGGCACGAATAAGAAGAGGAAAAAACCCTCCAGTGAAGAATTAACTGTTTTCTGATTGTGCCGCTTCTGATGGAAGCAAAGCTCTCCGCCGGGAAGTGACGCCATCTGCGACTCCACTTCCAGAAGATGTGGGGTTAGTGGTCTGGACCATCTGCTCACGGCCCGGGGAGGGTGGGTCTGCACCCATCTGCATGCAGACTGCTCCAGCGCGGGTGCCAAAGCACTTCTGGGCTGAGCGTCCCAGGGGAGGCGGCAGCAGTGATGGAGTCCCAAGCCAGCCTGAAGAAGGAAGCCCAAACCCGCTGCTGTCGGGACACATCCCTAGTGCTGTGATTAGAGACCTGCTGTTCTGGAGTCAACCAGAAACTTGCCCAGGTTTCTGTGGGGCTGAGCTCAACCCTATCTGCAAGGCTCCTGTCGCACCTGGGCAGGGCTGAGGTGGATGTGGAGGCATGGCACATCCAGGTGCTCCTTCAGGGCTGCCCTGGCTCTCTCCAGAGCCCCCGCTGGTTGTGCCATGGGGTTTGATGCACTAAAACAGTGTGGATCAAAGGGGACTGCCAAGCTCCGGGGAAAAGGAAGGGGTGACTGGGCTCTCCTTTTCAGGAGGAAGGGATGACAGGCCAAGGCTGGTTCAGTGCATGGGGTGGAAATCCTGGAGCAGCAAGGCGACAGCAGTCGGCTTTGCTTTTTCCCTCACAGCGAATGACACGCTGCAAGGTGCAGTGAGCTGAATGGCAGGGAGAAGCTCCTCAGAGAAACCTCTGGCACGGCTGTGTCATCTGGCTGGGGACCGAGGCTGGGGACAGAGCTCTGCGGTGGAGTTAGTGCTGCCATTACTGGGGAAGAAATGTGTGCGGCACTTCTTAGCGAGAGAAGCCTCCTCTAAAGATACCTGAAAGGAGGAAGCCTGTTGCGCCCAGAGCACACAATCTTCATTTCTAATTTTCCATTTGGGAAATCAAGTGAGCTGCCTTAGCTCCATCCACAATTAAGCACTTTTCTTTATTCCTTCTTCCAAATGGCAGATGCCTGCGAATTCAAACAAGTTATATCACCTGGCAGCATTCGCTTTCAGTCAGGACATGCCTGTCATTCCAAACAAATTAGATATCCGAAGGGGTGGGATTAGCCACATTTCTGTGCACTAGCCAAACCAAGCAGCTACGACGAACACGGGGCCAAGACCGCTGTTCCTCAGGTGCCACCAGCCCTGTGCATAGCAGCACCCGCCAAACCAGAGTAAACAGCCACTGTGCCCAGCCTGTCCGCGGTGGGTCTCTGCACTGATGCTGAGTGACCTTGTCAGGGAACGTGTGTGCTGTGCTCTTACGTTCTGAAGAAAGCATAATGGTGCTTTTGTCTTCTGTTTTTTCCTGTGCAGCAAGTCGCAGCTAGTCTTCAAGCTCAGCTTAAACTCTTGGCTTATTATTTCTGGACAGTTCTCTTGCCAGTTCTGCGCTTCCTTTGCTGAAGCCTTTTCCTCCTCAGCTGGGTGTCTCAGCAGTTATTGAACTTTTTTTTAGGGCTGTAATTGATAGTTTGCAAAGCAGTTGTGTGTCTGTGCATGCGTCGATCTGCAGACTTGCAGTCTCCAGTTCCTTGAACAACCGTACAGCAGGAGCATAACTTCTGCCCGAAGACCTAAAATAAACACTGCTGCTCTGTTCAAAGGGCCCTGGAATCCAGTATCTCCCTGTTCAGGAGGGAAGGTCATTAGGTGGCTGCCTCTTGGCATGTGTCAAAGGCCCGCAAAATTAAAGACTCAAGCTCCCACAGACACGGGGAGCAGGGAAAACACGGGCGGACGGCGGTAGACTTCCTCTCCCCCACATCTGGAGGCTTTCAGGGGGAGTTAGAGCACTCTTTGCCCGTGTTTGGTTTGGTGTGGGCATGTCTGTGCAAAGTATGCTCACAGCTCACCCCCCTGTCCTGAATGCACAGCCACGCAACTGGACGCCTGCCGCTCCCCACACCTGAACCCACGAGTGCAGAAAGGGGCCTTCGTTCCAGGAAAGGCAGCCACACGGGACCTCTGACACGGGAGCTTCATATCGATTTCTCAGGGCCTGTCGTTTGGACTGGGGGGTTCAAGAGGATGTTTGGGACTAAGAGGTAACAGGACCTATTCATCTGGAGCCACCAGAGAAAGTCAGGGCTCTCGATCACTGTTTCAGTGCATCCATGGGGTTTCACCATTGCTGAGGCTCTTCTTTGGAGCTGCAATTGCTAGGGACCAGCCTTAGCGGCACAAGAGCAGGGTCCACTTCACCTTGGAGCTCCTTCCACAGTCGTGTCACACAGCCTAGAGAGAATGCACACCGGGAAGTTTGGGCATCTATTTCAGCATTAGCCAGATCCCACTTGAGGCTTCTGAGTCTAAAGAGACAACAGCAGAGTGGAGGGGGTTACCTGGAGCTCCTACGGGGAAGAGTTTCACCTCCGTGCCACTTACCTGTGCTCCAGTCAGTGGTGTTTGCTGCAAAGCTTGTAGGAAAATGAGTCAGGGAACTGAAGGAGTCTGGCTCTAGGCAAGGAACACCATCACCTCCTGGCAGGAAGGAAGGGCCTGGGAAGTGAACAATTAGGAAAGTGTATGAACATTAAAATCCCAGTGGCTCCTGAGGTGGCTGTTAACTCTGCTAACACCTAACGGGATGGAAGACACCCAGTGCGCCTTCCTAAATGAGACCAGTGTGAGAAGTAGGGAAACCTCTGAGTTTATGCTGGCTAATGCCTCCCTGGAGGCAGCAGCTCACTGGAGGGCAGCTTACATGGGGAGACCCAGGGCTCTGTGTCTCAGACATGGACAGCTGCTCTTCCCACCCCCCCGAGAACATCAAGCATGCTAACGCGAGGCAAAACCCTGCAAAATCACCTTGAAGGTGCAAGGAACTCTCTGATAGCCGAGCTGAGGTGATTTGTCAGGAGACAGACACATTTGCTTGTGCTCCTATTGCCTGGAGGACAGCTGTGCAGAGGGCAGTGAGGAATCGAGGTGGGCTAAAGGACCCCTCTCTCGCCTCACTTCTCCACACTTGCCACAAACATGGGTATGAAACGCAACCAGCTCAGTGGAGCAGGCACAGGAAGGAGATGAGATGAAGGATGGAAAGGCTCAAATGGGAGGGTGGGAACAAGAATGTGAGAGGGTGATTTACTAGACAGCATTGTGGGGAGAGGACTGGAGTTCATCCTTCTTGCCTCAGCTGAAGGGTTCGCTCCCCAAAGCCCTACTCTGCACACTGGATCAGAGTTACTGACTCCTTGCAGCACACCTGCGTGCTGCCCCACACCGCAAGCTTCCCAAGAGCTGCCTAGGGCACCATAGGGATGGTCACACAGCTGACCCTTGAGAGAGTCAGAAGTAACTGTGAGCGAGATGTGCCACTTCGCCCAGCCAGGATGCAGTGGGTTCAGCAGCTCCAGCATGCTCCCCGTGCTTGTTGGTCCCACTCCAACACTTCCCCTGTGCTCACGGGCAACCTTCCAGGGGTCCTGAATGCCACATCACCCAGGCTGCATGCGTGAGCTCAGGCTGTTGTACAGACAGAGATGTACAGGCTCCTGGGTGCAGAAAGACCCTGTCTTTCCTTAGTGCTGTACACACTAAATCAGGGGACAAGGGCTGGTGGCCCAGGCCCTGCACAAGTCCTCCACGTGAAGATGCTCCCTATCTCAGAGCACTTACAATTGAAACGCAGAGCAAGAGCGACAGGTGGACAGAGCCAGCCAGGCTGGGGGGCAGCACACAGCAGAAAAGGAACCAAGAAATGAGCGCGGTGATGAGGAAGCACCACATCCATCTTCTTGAATGGAAGAGCTCCACATGCTCCCTTCTGCGCTGCACAGACAATGGCAGAGATGCCAGTGGGTCTGGCAGCTTCCAGGGGTCGGTGTCCTTTGCCGGAGATCCCAAACTGACTATTTTTGTTTAAATGACACGTCTGCCCCTCCAGCCCTCCTCACCAGCTGTCCTAAGGAGAACTATGTTCTATATCCATTTGTTTGCCTACTCTGCTGTAGGAACCGTTCCTACGACAGCTCCTATTAAAGAGAAGACCTGCCTGTCTGCAACCCCGTGCTCCTTGGCTCCAGAGTGAATTGTTCACCTGGATGGGCAGGAGCCTGAGCCGTTCAAACAAGGGCAGAAGTGAGAGCTTCCAAAGAGTGGTTAGAAATCCAGTGGGAGCTGCGTCTCGAAGAGGGCAGCTTCAGGGAGCGATTTCTAAAACTCCCGTGGCCGCTGTGTTAACACTGCATCTGACAGGAGCATCCGCAGTCGCCCTCCTGATGATAGCTCTCCAGGAGCTCTGGGCTTGCTGCAGCAGGCACTGTGCAAACCTACAGGAAGGGCAGCGTTTCCCGTAACATCACAAGAGGGGCTTTTCATTCTGCTCTGCCTGCTGTTCCTTGTTTCATTCTGCTGATGAGTAATTGCTGGGAAAATGCTACTGCAGCTCCACACAGCTCAGACTCAAGGGGCAAGGGCAGCCCCGCAATCTGGGCACTGCTTCTGCATTGCTGAAACAAACTTGAGGGCCAATAAGGAGTCCAGATTCTGGTAGTGCTGGGCGCCAAACACTCAGCAGCAGACACTGTCAAAGCCACCCAAGGCTGCTGTGGCAGAGGCACTGCAGCATGGCATCCAGTTTCGGTGTAACCGCCGCTGCCCAGCAGACAAACACCCACTGTCAGCACCAACGAGACCACCCTGCACTACTGCGTCCAGAGCGGGACCTTGTTTAGCCCCCCTCTGTCTAGCAGAGGACTGCTCTTGGGCAGTGCCCGCCAGGAGACCTGGGTTAGTGCCTGGCATTCCCCTGATTTCCTGGAGTACCCCACCAGGACATGTACATCGGGGGCTGCTCATTTCCTGGTGAGGGGCTTTTGCACAGCTTCCGTGAAGCCGGTGAGTTCCAGACGCTGGCAGGGCGCTGCACACCCCTAACAGGATAGCAGGACACGGGCTTTGTCGTGCACAGGTGGCAGAACAAACCGGCTGCACACCCGAGTGACAGTCAGACAACAGCAGGACGGTGGTGCTCTCCTTGCCCCCATCACAGCTAGATGAGGACAGGCTGGACGTACTACGATGACTGCCTTGCTCCCAGGCCAGAACACTTACTGAGGGCTTTCTGTGCTCCCAGTTTAAAGGCTCTTCACCGCTTTGCTTGTCACTCCCCACGGCTGGTGAGTCCCGTGGAGGGAGTAAGCGGCAAGGAAATGCATCGCTCCCTTAAAACCCTGATTGCTGCCCTCTGGCCCTACCCTGGTGGGACACCGACACTGCTCCTCACCCTCCTGCCTGCAGCCCAGCTGCCAGGCCTAGGGCGAGCTTTGTGCCTTGTGCCAGTGGTGACAGCAGGTTGGCAAGCAAATGAAACAGCCCCCAACAAACTCCTTTGTCATAGAACCCCAAATCTAGGAGCTGGGCAAGAGGGAGAGCGGCACGCTGGGGGCAACCCCCTCTCATCTGGAAATCACAAGCTGTCTCCACCCCTTGGGGGTCAGTTTCCCCTGTGAAACCCTGGCAGAGCCAGGGAATTTTGGCTCTTGGCTAAATGCCACCCAGAGGAGGTTGTCTGTGTCCCTGTGCAAAGAGCAGGAGCCATGGAGGACCGCAGATCCCACAGCCCCAGGTGCCCAGCCTCAAAGGAGCAACATCCCCCCCAGAGAGTGTCGGTGATGGGGAGGCACCCAAAGGACTGTCTCCTGCCGGTGGAGCCTTCTCTGCCTCCCCACCAGGCACCTCCCCACCAGGCCTGGGACCTCAGAGCCCATGCACCAAGCAGTGCTGGAGAGCTCACGGCCCTGGCTTGAGAGCGGAGGCTCAGATGGGATCGGAGCTGTACGTACCCCCCCGAGAGCTGCCTCCCTGAGCCTTTCACAGGCTGCCACCTCACCGGGGTTATATTTAGTGAGGCATCTGTGGTGACAGTCATTTTTCCAGCATTTAGGAAATGCTAGTGCTGTCTTCTGGTTGGCTGCCAGGTGCTACTGGGAAACATGTGTTGGAATTATTTTCGGTGCTCCCACCACCAGAGTCCCCATCAATCATGTCCCCGGGGCTGCTTCAAGTCTGTCTGGACCAGGGCAGCCTCTGGGAGTCCTCCTGCCTCCCCAGGGCGGGGTGAGCGCCAGCACGAGGAGGCTCAAGGAAGGCACGCGGATAATCCCGTGAAGACATTCCTGTCACGCCAGGCTCATCTGAGCCCACCCGAGCCTGCTGCAAAGCGTGGGGAAAGGGGTGACGTTTGAAGGGAGTGGGGCGCACGCTGGCTTCGTGAGGAAGGCGCCCTCCAGAATGGGTCCCAGGAGCCGAAGCTGAGTCAAAGGCTCTCCTGCCCTGTGTGCTGGCTCACAGCAGCGGGTCAGCAATCAGGCTACTGCTTCACTTCATAGTGTCTCCTCCCAGGCAGCAGTTTGCTGTCTGCAGGAGACTGCTTGCTATTCAGAAAGCAAAATGCACTAACTAGCTCATTGCTCACAACTGAGTGGGGCACTGAGGGCCGGCAGAGCGGAGAGTTGAGTAAGAACTGCTAGTACCCATTGACAGGGTCTGTCAAGCCCTTCATTTTCTTCTAAACAGGGTTTCTTTCAAATGCACCTTGGTCACAGGAGCATCGGAGAAGAACAGCCGGCGCTGTTCTGCCAGCTCTGGTGTGCCTTGTCCCTGTTTCAGCAGCCCGCTCAGCGGTGTTTGCAGGATCCAGACCTGCCTCTGCCCCCCAGTTCTCACCACTTCCTGCTGGGGCTCTCCCGTCAGGCTGTCGTGCTCCTACAGTTTCCTTCTCAGCCTCTGCCCTTCCTCACTGCCAGGCTTCCCTTCCAGACGTGCCACACACAACCCCTACCAGGTCTCACCCAGACTCCCCCTGCTCTCAGCCAGGGCAAGCTCGCTGTCTCACCTTAGCTGCACACCACCAGCAGACCCCACTGCGGGACCCTGGCCGTGGGTCCTTAAAAACCCAAGAGCTTTATCCCGTTCTTGCCACGGGGATGCTGAGTAGCAACACTTGTGATGTGACCCTTACCAGCCTTGTCCTTGGAGGACAGCAGGGTGCAAGGCCAGTGCAGCTGCTAACTACCCAACCACCCTCTCGACGCTGGGGCTTTGACCAACTTCCGTGTTGCCAAGGCTGGTGGTGAAGACCCCCCTGACCTTGGGCACTTGGTAAGGCTCATGGATGGGAATTTCACCTCTGGAAGCCTTGGTCCTCTACAGCAAGAGGCCCTGCTCAGCTGAATTTCTCCTCCCCAGGCTATAGGAGGTGGGATATCTCCATGGGTCTGGGGTGCTTCCTTCCACCTCCCACCCAGCACCGTGCCAATAAACCACTTCACCTACGTCTACATTCACACTGGCCACTGGAGGCACCCAGGGAAAACCAGTTTCAAACAAGAGGCATTGCAAGGCTAGTGGTATTAAAGGGTGACAGCCCTTCTCCTGGAGCAGGAGGTCCCAAGACTTCATCGCTCACCCCGAGAGTCAGGCGTGTTACTGGCGTGTAGCTCGCTCATGGGCAAATTCAGCTCCTGGAAATGCTTGTTCCAGATTTAGGATCGGGGTCGCTCCTCTCAGGCTCGCTTGCTCCTAGCATGAGTGAGAAGAGGTTTTAATTTTGTGTTTAGCTTTTGAACACGAGTGTCTTCAGAAGTCCTTTCCCAGCTAGACAACTCAGCTTGATCTTGCAGTCCTGGGGGAGGACTGAGGGACACGGGCACACGCCAGCTTCCAAATCCCCTTCTCAGGTACGGGGAGGGCACCGCTCTCTGCATCATCCTTGTGCAGCACATACCTGTGGGGCTTGTTAGAGCCCACGTGGCAGCTGAGAAGCTGTACCACAAAGGTTATACCCAGAGGACTTCCCTGTCCCTGAGAAATGGCTCAACACAAAGGCAGAATCACTCAGCAGAACTACAGAGTCTCAAGAAGGAGGGTCCCTGTCTTCCTGAAAACCATCTCTGTTGCCTCACAGCTCCTCAGCAAAGGCACAACTTGTGGAGTGGGGCAGTTTTCCCTACTCGGGGGCATCTCCCCGAGAGGACAGCTGGACTTTCACATGGGTAGAAGTGCAGACTTCACCCCAATGAGGAAAGAGGTGATTCTTGTGATTACCTGTCCAAGACCCCTGAGGGAAAGGGACGGAAGGCTGTGTTCTCACCTGAAATGGTTTTCATGTCAGATCAGCTGAATTCATGTCAGGGACAGTCTCTGTGTGTCTGTGTGTGTGTGTGTGTTGTGTGTAACCCTGGTGACTGAGTGCTGTGGAGCCTACACATACGAAGGCTTCAATCAAGATCCCTTCAAATGTAATAAATCTGAGCGGGCAGACACGGTCGGCCCCGACTATTAATAGCAGGAGTGGGAAACTCAACAACTGCTGGTTGCTCAAAGGGCTTAAACGGATAAAAAGAGACAGAAGGTGTGTGTTTTATTATAGGCTGTCACAGCGTTATCAGATGCTTGGAAATCATCCTCGCAATGCTAGCGCACCACTAAATCTTGCGTGCAGGCTGAATGAAGAGGATTACTTCCAATATCCTGCTGCTCGTGCTGCTGCCCCAGCTTTCCATGTTTGACTTTGGGAAAAGAAGAAGAAAGCCTGCACAATGAAGAGCCAGGCAGCACCACAGCTGGAGCCAAACCAGATGAGTCCTGCGTTTCTCCTTGGTGCATCAGAAGTTACGAAGCCAGCAGAAAGGGCTGCAGATGCTTTTCAGAGGTCCGTTGGCATTTGGGTTTGTACCCATTTCAGAAGGAAGCTGTGCATAAAGCACTCCGTGGCCGACTGCCATAAAGCACTCAGTTAAGTAAGAGAGTAGGCCACTTTCCCTGTCAGAGGAAAAGTACTGTCTGGCTTCAGTTCAGATGCTGCTCCTTGATCCATGTGCACCTTCAGACTCCCATGGGCACTGGGGCTGCCCGTTGTGTGGCACAAGCACTGCTTCTCCACATACACCTGCTCAAAGGCGACTTTGATGTGCCAGGCAAGGGTTAGGTGGGATGTTAGGAAGCTCTTCCTCATGGAAAGGGTGACCAGACCCTGGAATGGACTGCCCAGGGAGGTGGTGGAGTCCCCATCCCTGGAGGTGCTTAAGAAAAGACTGGATGTGGCACTTAGTGCCCTGGTCTGGCTGATTGTGGCCATGTTAGGTCAGAGGCTGGGCTGCATGAGCGCAGAGGTCTTTTCCAGCCCCAGTGCTCCTGTGATTGTGTGACAAGATGTGCCCCAATGCTGAAGACAGACCTATGAGATGTAGAGGTTCTCACTACAGAAAGAACAAACAACCCACAGTCATTTTAAAGGCTGCACATTACCATGTTCTCCTGTATTCTCCCCTTTTGCTCTCCACCCCAACTCCCTTTATTCGTCTCTTGTCATTCAATGCCACCTTTTTTACACCTGAGGCTGCCTTTTCTTTTCAGCTTTCCTGCAGTCCTCTGCTTGCCCAAGTCTCATTTCTCTTCTCGTCACTCTGGCTGCAAATTGCCTGATGCAACTCAATCATTCGAATGTTAGCTGCTCGCTTGAGCTGGTCTCCTGGGCTCATTTTACAGAGCGAGGAGAGAGACCCAGCTGACAGCTTATCCCACACTCTCTAGGAATGGGCAAAAGGCTTAGCTTAACTTGCGCTAGACATCTGACTACCAGACAGCAGACAGGGGACGACAAAGACCTGTGGTCTGTGACTTTCCAGTAGCTGCATAGGACTGGACTTGGAAGGAGAAAAAGAAGGCTCAAACCAAGACAAGATATAAATCGAAGGGAAAAGAGCAATGCCTGACCTCCGCCCTGTCAAAGAGGGGACTTTCTGTGGAAACACACTCTATTGAGGAAAACTCACATTTTTCCACAATTTAGGGTGGAAAGGGCATCTTACAAAACACTACAAATGAGATCTAGTGACCTTGTAGGCTTGATTCTGCCCAGGACCCGCAGGGTGCAGTTGGGCCCTTTCTAAATGGTAAGAGGATGTCTCAAGCAGTAACTACCTTTAGGTGTGGACGAGCAAGTTTCTTGTGGACAGGATGCACTGCAGCAGATGCACCGCTGCAGGCTGTGCTGCTGCAGGGGCAGCCTGACGCAGGCAGCACACACACATTTTAACTGCAAGAGCAGTGCACGGGCTGGGGAAAAGCTGTGTAGACAAACCAGGCATTCAGGGTACCAGAGAATCTGAGGAAATGATCTAGACGTCAGATGTTTAGGGTTACCTGGTTGGACTGGGTGATCTCGAAGGTCTTTTCCAGCCTCACCTTTACTGTGAGACTGCGATACTGTGAAGTGCCTGCCTTTCCTTTTCTCACAGAAAAGCAAGCCTGTGCCATGTCAATGATATTTAAGTGGCTCTGCCTTTGCTTCCCTTTCACTCCCACAGCATCAGGGAACCATGGAATCGCTTTGGTTGGAAGAGACCTTTACAATCATCGTGCCATC
>VZRI01012356.1:371432-464485 GCA_013397515.1 Upupa epops
CCTCCCTCGACCTACTGGTCACCCTTCTCTTGCTGCAGCCCGGGATGTGGTTGGCTTTCTGGGCTGCAAGCAAACACTGCCAGCTCATGGTGAGGTTTTCATCAACCAACAACCACAAGTCCTTCTCCTCAAGGCTGCCCTCAGATGCTCTGCCCTCCACAGCAGCGGCCTCAATCTGCACCACAAACAGTGATCATACCTCGGGTGAAAAGTGGCAGTGGTGGCCTCGGTGCAGCCCGCGGCACGTTTCAGTGTCTGAGCAACGATGCGCCCACAGGAACGGGCTAAACCTGTGCCAGCTACCGAGCTGAGCGCTGCACGAGGCTGGGGCCTGAGCACTGTCTGAGCCCCTCTTTGTCCCCGAGAGATAAGCTCCTTCCTGCGACAGCAGGAGCAATGCGAGCAGCAGAGGAGCAGACTCTCCCTAGTTTGCACGCCTCGGCGGTGAGAACACAGCAGAGCCAATCGCCCTGTTGCTGCTGCCAACTGTGTGCCAGAAAGCCTGCCCAGCCTTGCTGCCGTTCTATCATTTTAATTAAGCTCTGCAAACCCTGAGCTGTTAGGACAGGATTCACGCCTCTGGTATTCGCTCTTGGCTCCGGCGGGGACATGCTCTTCACGGTTTTGGGTGCCAGGAAGGGGCCGTGCGTAGCGCAGTGCTGGTGGGGCACCTGCACAGGACCAGCAACTATCCCAGCCTGAGTCCTGCAGAATTCCTCAGACAGCTGGAGCCCACGAGGCGGGAGGGATCATCTCTTCAGGACACAAGTTTGGCTGCTATGAGTGAGGTGTAAGCAGTGCTGATAGGACCCCACAGCCTAGTGTGGGGTGAGGCAAGGGCCAAGGCGCAGACACAGGGTCCCACAGCGATGCAGGGGTTGGGGCTGCCTCTGCTGAGTCCATTGCGATGGCTGCGGTGCCTGGTCTTGGTCCCAGGTCCACACTAAGGGAACTGAAAGGGTGGGCTTTTGTAAACACCCAGCTGCCGAGTGCCCCCCCTCCGAGGGGAAGCAAGCATTGAGCACGAGGTTGCTTTGGTCCAGTTTGGTGTGATCTTGTAGCACTGCTGGTGGGGCTTCCCAGCCAGACCCATGGGCCCCTGCAAGCCCCAGCCCGGCAAGGAGGTGGCACGGCATGCCCAGGCACTGCATGCCAGGACACTTTTCCAGCTCTGTCATCAGGGCCATGCCTTCTCTCCCCTGCCCGCTCATGCTGCCTGCCCACGCTGTCTCAAGCACTTTGTAGGAGCACCAGAGATGGTGCCAAGCAGAGGATGTGATATCTGGGGGGTCCAGAAAGTGGGCTAGCATGTTCCTGAGAAGGCTCAGAAGTCTGCACCCGATGGCAGCCTTCTCCATGGACAACCCAGCAGGCTGCAGCTCCAAACTGGCTTGCTTGGTTCCTGGGTGACAGGGATCCCTCCACCGCATTAGTGCCAGAGCAGCCCCTCCAGAACTGCCCCAGGATTCGAACAGGAAGGGATGGTGCTCTGGTTTATGCCCTCCAGCAGCTGCTGGGGAGCACATTCCTCTTCGTAGGTGAAACAACAAGGAACTGGCTCTTTCCGATTGCAAAAGCCAAAGACGCCGGTGTAAGCACTGCGGACCCGGTAGCCTGACTGCGCTGTGAATTCCTGCAGCCACGAGAAGAGATGCTTGACAGACACCCTGGGACGTTAGGGATCCATCGCCTGCGCCATCTCCCCTTCGCTCCTTCACAGACAGCAGGCACTGCCACAGTGCTGCGGGATGTGCTCCTGTGAGGCAGGGGAGAGGCATCCAAGTGGAGTGGGCTCCAGCACCGAAGGAGCACATGCTCGCCATCGACCGAGTTAGAAATGCTGCTCCAGCCCTCTGCCACTGTCACTGAGAGCACACCTTAGCCCAGCATACTGCCCAGCAGCCCCAAAGGCAGGGTCCTGTACGGCAAGGAGCCATCTTCAGCCCCACGCAGCCGAGGGTCCCAGGATTTTTAGTAGCCATTTACACTGTATTTAACGGGGTCATTTGGCTCTTGACGTCTGTTCTCTCCTAGAAAATGACTTCAAACTCTTCTTGTTGTTGCTTCAAAAGTGAAAGCGGTTTCTCACCCGCTGTTTCCTCCTTTCCTAAAAAGAAGTGTCACCTACACCACACCAGCGCCTGCCCCAGCGTTTGGATTGCTTGTGGGAACCTGTCTCGAGTGCGTGTGTCAGCTGTTCTGTACCGGAATCAGAAGTGCACGTGAAAAGAGATAAAAGGGAATTAGGCGTAATAAAAAGTGCAGCTGAAGGGTTCTGGGGTATCTGCACATCAAGAAGTTACATCACCCGTGGAAACATCAGACGCCCTCTCAAAGCTCCGTAGTCATTATCCTCATTAGCAGTGGTGTTGTTACTGCTGGGACAAGCATGAGCTCAGAGCAGAAGAGCTCAGCAGGTACGATGAGGGGCCTGACCTGCATCAGCAGCACTGAACAAACTTGTAGGGAAGAGATGGAGGAGCATTTTGGCAGCTGCACTTTTTGGAGAAAGGCTCATTGGGAAGGAGCATTTTGGGGGAGGCTTGCACTGTTTCTCTTTCAGGATGAGTCTGTGCTTCTCTTGGTGACACCAGCGTCACAGTCTTGGGGCTGGTACTGGCACTGCTCTGCTCTGCCTCTGGGGACATGTGTCAGGAGGGCAAATCCTAGAATCATCAGAGATCGGAAGGGACCTGGAAAGATCATCCAGCCCAATCCCCCTGCCATGGGCAGGGACACCCCACCCTAGAGCAGGCTGGCCAGAGCCTCATCCAGCCTGGCCTTAAACACCTCCAGGGACAGGGCCCCAACCACCTCCCTGGCAACCCATTCCAGGCTCTCCCCACTCCAGCTTTGCTCCATCCCCCCTAGTCCTGTCGCTACCTGAGATCCTAAAAGCCCCTCCCCAGCCTTTTTGTAGCCCCCTTCAGATCCTGCCCATGCACCTCTGAAATGACCCCAAGCACAGTGGAGCCACCGACACAAGAGATTGTCAGTTGGTAGAAGAAGGGAGTTTATTTATGATGGTTCTGCCTGTAGCAGATCTGTGTCCAGCAGCCCTGGGGAGGGCCACGATCTGGGTCTACCTTTCACTTCAGTCACCAGCTTGCCCACAGCAAAAACCCACACACCCTTCCCGCTCCCCTGGGGAACCGTGGAAAGCTTCGCTGTCCAGTGTAAAGGAGTTGCTTTGGTCTCATCCAAGGCAGAGGAGGGGGGCACATCTCCAGGAGCCTTTCACCCTGCGGGGAATACTGGGAGGAAAGAGATCCTGCCTGTGGTAGCTCCTGGCTACAGCATCACCCGTGGGTGATGGACAAAGACCTGCCCGACTCCACCTTGCCTTTAGAACGGATTCCTCCAGACAGGTTGGCAGCAGGAGAAGGACCTCGAGCGGGTATTTCTGCACAGACCATCCTTTTCTGGAAGCCGGCTCCCTTCCCCGCTTCTCGCATGCCAGCTGCTCTGCTGCCTGGAAGCTCTCCAGGGAAGGCGCAAAAAACTTTCTGGACGGGCTGCAAATTAATTCAACAGCAGCTCACGGGTTTCACTTAGCTGCCGCTACCAGCTGAAAGGAGGGTCAGCAGATTACATTTGCTGCTCAGAAGACTTTATGAAACACTGCGGGAATCACAGCCCGGCTGCTCCACATGCGCCAAGATTCGCTCTGCGGCTCAAGAAATCAAACTCTTCAGCACAAATTAACCCCCCCTTGTCGAAGTTTCATAAATTACCATCAAGGGAGAATACTGAGCAGACACACACCATGCCAGCTGGTATCTGAGAGATGGGCTTGCCACTTCATGGGAGAGGGGAATCACACCAGCTTTCACAGGGAACCAAGAAAGCAGAGGGTTGTATGTTCCTGCTGCTCTGCACGGGTTGGGTCCTCTGCTGGCCCGTGGCACCCAGCTGCACCACCACAACCTGCCCCCAGTGGGGGACCCAGATTATAGAAGCTAAGTGTATTCCATCTGAAGGCTAGCACTTTGCAAATGAGCCTCCTGATAAAACCTCCACAGTCCTCAGCGTGCTCCCTGTCTCATTTCTAGTCAGTACCAACATCCCACGAGGGGTCAGACTGGTAATTGTGCAGACCCCTGTGCGTGTGGACGCAAACTGATGGCTAGCTGGCGCATCACAGACCAGACCATCAATTCACATCACAAACGGCACCTCAACGCTGTTTAACCCCTCAAGCTTCAGCGTGATGGGGCAGTGCTGGATTGGGTCACTCCAGTCCAGCAGCTGGTTGCACATGAATCTGGAAAACTCTTTTCAAAATGGGATGGACTGCTCACGTGTAGAAGCTACCCTGAGGTGTGCTCACAGCACCACAGAAGATTCGAAACCCAGCCCCTCTTCAGCCACAGGAACAGGACAGTTGTAAAGACTGCTGAAGGGTCTCTGTGCTGGAGAACAAATCTGAACAGAGCGCAGACCAGGAGTGTCTGTGCTAGCAACACTGATTTTTCAGTGGGGTCCACCAGCACTTGCGACACTGCTGCAAATGCAACTCTGCTCCTGGGAGAACTTTGAAACACCCAGAGCCACTGAGGGCAAACCTCACTGGCCTTTCTCCTCCATGACCTACAACAACGGTGACCCTTCTCTCCAGGAAAAGCTTGCAGATGACACTTGAGGCCAGTCACTACAAGGTCTTCAGACAATAGACCAGACGGCTGCACACCTTTCCAAAGCAGGGTTTTTCAAGCTCAAATTCAGGTACCTTCATTCCTTCCAAAGCATCCTCTCACACACTGAACCCTCTGTCTCTCTCAATAATCTGCCCCTCGGCCATCGCCTCCTTGGGTGCCATCCTCACTCCTCAAGTGCATGAGGACGAGGCTGGAAGCCTGGCCTTCCCTGCAAGACTGCACAAAGCCCAAACTTTGCAGACTGTTGATGGCTTCTAGAAGGGGTTGAAAACATCAGCAGCACAAGGTGATTCTTCATAAGACAGGCCAATTTCAACACTGGGTACAATAGTTCCAAACAATACCCCATGAAAATCCATTCTGAATCTGTTGAGAGGCTGGTGGCACCCCTGGTTGCATCGCTAGTCCCACTGGCAGGCTTAATCTCAAGCAATCATATCAGAGGTAGATGTCACGTAAGAGTGTGACCCCGTCAACCAGGACACCGAGCTCCTCTGTCTTCTGAAGAGTTTCTATGGGATTACAGTGGGTAAAACAATTTAAGATTAAAAGGAAAAATACCAGTCCTGAAATCATTTAATGGGGCATCGCTTTAATCTCCCAGAATCCACACTCATCACGGGGAAGGGGACTCATCTCCCCGGGGGTAAATGTCCCTGCAGTACTAGCTCACATCCCACGGCTGCGGGACCAGGACATTTAGTGGTTGTTGGCACCTTCACAGATCGCCCTCCCAAGTGAAATTGCACCCTGCTCTTCTGCCAAAAGCCAGGAACTGGTTTTGGTTTTCAGGGGCCTTTCTTTTCCCAGATGAGAGCTTACAGGTATCCTCATGACTGCAGAGATGCTTTCAAAACCCAGGTGCAGAGCTTTGGCATCAGCAACCTCCCCAGAGCACTTTATAGCGCATAAATCTTGCTCCTGGTTAATCAAACGGTGCTGGAGCAAGCCAAAGAACCGCGAGAAGACAGGCTGCTCTCCCCCTCCCTTGCCACTCAGGAGAAATTGCTGCTGCTCTTCAGAGGGCTTTCACTGCTTTAATGCAACCTCACCCTGGTGAGGGTGCTGACTGTCTGGGTCCAGGCGCAGCTTCTGTGCCACATCTCGGGCTTTTTACATTTCCACCAGAGCCGCCCTCGGTGCTGTGGGACAGATGCTCTTCTGCCTCCACCCTACTCAGGAGTCCGTGGAGTCTCACCTTGAAGCCCAGCCACAGTCATCAGCAGGGCTGGAATGGTTCTGCAGTCACGCTTATGAACAGTCACAGCTCTGTTCCCCAGACAAAGCCTTTAGCTGGACATGCAGCTACTCTTCTACTACCGAAGCTGAGCAAAATGTGAAGTGTTGTGAAAGGGACCCTCCTGTTGCAGGTGCTGTGGCCCTTTCGGCTCCCAGGGTTGGGTGTTACAGGGCAGCTCAGGATGCACTGCCTTTGGCTGATGATCTAAAGCTTTGTGAGGGTGGGACAGGTGGTAACACACCACTGGGATCCTTCTTTCCCCACCAAAGGCATCTTGGAGCAACACTCCCTTTATAGAGAAAGCGGGTGCTGCAGGTGCCAGGCTGGTTTGCAACAGACACAAACTGGGCCGTGAAGCACTCTGAGCCGGGATCGCCCTTAGAGGTTTGCTCAGCCTTCTGTTTATCTGAGGCCCTCACTTTAATCTCTAAGGGCATCTTGTTTCATCCTAAGCAAGGTATGCAAAAGGTTCTTCACTGAAAACACCGACTCAGGATTGTCTTTTTCCCATCAAGTTGAGATGAAAAGGACTTGCCTGCAGCCTGGAAATTTGTTTCCTCCAGGAAACAGGAAGCAAAGGTCTTGAATGCTTTGTATCAAGAACCTCAGAGTTTCAACAGCTAAAAACCAGCCTCAGCCCTGCTTGATTTCAAGTTTTCATAACCTTTTCCCCACCCTGCTGGCTTCAAGGGCAGTCACTGCACGTCTACTCCGTTCTGTTTTAATTCTGGTCTCAGTGCTGATTCCTGTGTGCAGGAATCACATGGAAGCCGCAGCCCAGCGTGCGCCACTCCCGGGCACTAACAATGTAGTGCTCAGTAAGCACGCAACGATGCTTCTGCCTCTGGTTTACTGGCAGCACAATGAGACATTTTATTTCTCTGGAAATCTGATAAAGCCCTGACATACAAAGCCTGGCTCTCAAACATGAGCAGTTTAGCCCCAGCGGACTGAATCTGCAGTGCTTGGGGTAGAGAACAAGGTTTCCCACTTTTTCTAAGCGCTAACTTCACGATTAGTATTTGGCAGCACCTGAAACCTTCTGCCAACAGATAGATAACCACCCCTCGACGCAGCCGCTGCCATGCTCCCGTGCAGCAGCGGCACCTCACTTGCTCTGCTGGACTCGGGGGTCACTGCACGAGCTTGTCTTTCATCCACAAACACTTGAAAAGCTGGGTAGTTGCTTGGTAAAGGGCTGGGCCGGTGCCCAATATCGTGCCGTCTCTACCATACTCTGCCACAGACCTCCCGCGCGCCCCCGGTAAGTGCCAGCCTTCTTGCCAGTTCCCGATTCCCCTCACCCGCTGTACAGTTTCTGGCTTCTGTACTTTGCTTCTAAATTCCTTCAACTGGGGAACATCCCTCTCTACACAGGTGCTCTCACACAGGCCCAGGTGACGCTTTCAGATGCTGGAAGCACCATGATCAAGTTTAAAACCCCCTCTTCGCTGGTGTCGTCACCGCGGTGTTCAGGATTATTAGAGCACTGATGCGGGTGTGTGTGCACAGGGCTGTCTGAACTGCTTCTGCAAGAGCTGTTCAACTACAACCAGACATGGAGGAAGCAGCCAGCCAGTGCTGCGAGCTGGTGCTCGGACGTGGGATAGCAGCTGTCTGCCCTTTTTAAGAACTGCAGCTGTGAGATTTCTGGCGAGAAACTCCTCTCCCTGCTACCAAATCAGAGCAGCCACCTTTCTCAGCAGACAGGAGAGTCTGGGGCAGCAGTGATGGAGAAAGCGTTGCTGAAATTCTCCACTCAGCATGTTCAAAGGGGCCTCATCAAACAACATCAGAAGGAAGGATGTTGCAAGAGATAACACTTTTCAGTGACAGCCTTTGCTCTGTTAGTGCCTTCCACAGTGCTTGTGTGGAGGCTGCCTCTCAGGAATGCACGATCTGTGCCTTGCAAAGTCACCCAGAGTGTTATGGGAAAAGAGTAGCTACAGATAACACGGACACAAGCAAAGCTGTGAGTACTTAACTGCTTATCTCTGCTGAAGTGTGCCCTTAGCCACCTATCTTCATACACAACTTAATGTACATAACTTGAGTATGAATGAAACTCGCAGCCCCAGCCTCTCCTTTGATGGCTTCAGACAGGGTCTAGACTCTCCTCTTGGCCCCTAGGCTGACGGGGATGCACCTGCCTGTCAAATGTGCACCTCTTCTGAGGAAATGGTGCTAGCTCTCTTCCCATGCTTGGCTATCATTGCGTAGTTTCTCTGTCTTGCCTTCACTGAAGCGTAGGGTCTGTCCACTCAGACCTAGGTGGCATGAGGGGTTTTTAAATGGGCTTTGCAGTGAAATGCTAGAGAGGTAGCCCAGCGCAGAGCTACAGCCAACAGCTCTCTTAACCAAGCGGATGCCTGTATGTATACACATAACAAGAATGTGAGAGCAAAGATCTTCTGCTTGAGCCATGTAAAAGGGAGCAGAAGGTGTGATGAAGATGTACCGAGACAAGCTTGGGTGCGACTATGTGACAGATTTGCTTTGGTGGTAAAGCTGGCTTCAGATGTTGCAGTGAAACAGAGGCACTGCCAACCTGCGGCCCATGACTTCACTGTCCAATGAAACACGTGTGCTCCTCCAGAAATGAGTTCCTGCTGAAACAACTTGATCGACACTGATGCTAGGACAAGGTGCGACACCGAACTTCCATGTGCTCCGTGGCTGAGGAGGGTTTGGCCCAGCTGGATCAGCCACGGGGCACAGCCTGTTCACAAGAGAAAGACTGAGACAGCTGCAGTGTGCAACTGTCATCCCCGAGTCCGGTGGATTTGACACGTCACATCGAGGAGGGTTACTAGAGCTGCGAGTTCAATAAGCGAGCCTGGGCAGCCTGAGGCTGGCTTGGGAATGATTTTTCCATAAATAGGCCTCTGCCTTTGTTTACAGACAGTAAACAAAGTGATTAAGGTCCATCTACCGCTGCGTTCAAGCACTACCTTCTCCCCCTTTCTCTTTCCATTTTGCTCAGGTAGGAGCATAGCACCGGTTATTCTGAGGCTCAGGAAACGGCAGTGATATTCATCACTGACTAAGCAGGGTCTCTAGCACAGGCGCTGCTGCTGCTTTGGACATTCACACTGCCGTGGCATTGGGGATGTCAGCGACGCATCCCCGCTCTTCCCGCTCAGCATCGCCGGGATGCAGCTCTGACCAGAGTGCGCTGGGGGGCTCTCCTGAAGGGCCGCCCCTGCTCTCCAGATGGCAGGAAGGAGCAGAGACGTGCAGTGACTTGGCCAGATCACATGGGATCGCACGGAGGGTCAGGAAAGGAACGCCAGTCTTCTTAATCCTGGCGTAGGGAGGGAACTTCGCTTCTGATAAACAAAATGATTCGCATACCTGGCAGAAGGGACGCACCGCAGTGACGGAGGTGTGCGCGATGTGCACGCCGGCAGGACGCACGCATGCGGGTGAGATACAGCAGTACTCCCCGTGTGACTTCTCCAGAAAGAGCTGCTGTAGTGCTGGCTGCACAAGCCTACACGAACCAGTGGCTGGTGAGATTAATCAGTCTCAATACCCTTCAGGCAGAACAAATGCTTCTGGAACTGTCCGTCCCAGAGCCCAACACAGAAAATGGGTTATGATGGGAAAACGAGGCTTAATGAAGGGTGAAGTTGTACAAAGAGAGTGAGCTGTTCTCCCTCTCCCCACAGGCATCCCAAGGCCACTCCTGGCTTAGACCCCCCCGAGGATCTTTGAGCCTTTCTTAGGGAGTTTGCTGCTTTAGGAGGCGGTGGAGGAGAGGTGTGCCATCAGGGCCAAGGAGGATTAGATGAATGCATAACCAAAAGGAGCAAGCTGGGAGGTGCCCTCTAATGTCACAAGGTGGGACATGGAACATTCCAGTAAGATCTAAGGCCAAAACCTTTTTTCCCTGGCAGTGCTCAAATATAGTGCAGGTCACCCAGAGAGGCTGTGGGATCTCCCACCCTCAGAGGTGTTAGTGGCTGAACTGGATGGGTCCTTGAGCAAGCCTACTAGCTCTGCTACTGAGCTGGACTGAGTCTCCAGAGTTACCTTCTAGCCCAAATTATTTCCTGGCCCTCTGAGTTACCAGCTCTCCTCCTCATCTTGCTCACATTCTTCCTAACACAGCCTGGTCTTGCAGGAGAATGGGCTTGCTCTCCCCTCCTGTCTGGACACCTTCAGGACTCCCACAGTACTCTCAGGACTCGCATCTTCTAAGCCTGGTTTACACATCGCTGCCCCTAGTACGGAAAGCCTGCAAGGACCTGTTAGAGTTTTTGGTTGGGCATCAGGTAAGCATTCAGTTTCAGCCTGCCTGGCCCATGTCCTAACACTTGAAGATGTGGAGGATGTACCCAGCTTGACCTAGTTCTGGTCCCTGCACGGCAAACGCCTTGCTCTAGCTGGCCTGTCCATGCTCACTTGTCTCTCTGTGCAGAGGCAACGACAGCATGAGATGCATTAACGGGAAGGAAGACACTGACCGTCGAGTGTCTGTGCTGGAGCTGAGAGACTGCTTGAATGGTTTGTGTGTCTTCCTGCTCTGAAGTATTTCAAGCATTCACATCTTGTTTGCTGAACACTCTGAACAGTACACGCGCAGTTACGGGCGGCTGCCATAAATCACCCGCAGAACAAGCTGGTCTTTCAGAAGGGAGAGGACCATTTGGGGACGGTTATTCTTTGAACGGCACATTTATCCAGCTAGTAATTCAGAAAGGAAAAGGTGTCTCGGCCGTTGGGCCTGAAGTCACCTGGAAAGCGGAACAAAAGGCCCACCCGCCGTCTTTGCTGCCGTGCCTTGGTACGAATGTGTGAGTGCACACACGGGAGACCACCCTGCGTGGCACGAATTCTGCCTTTGCGGTTCCCATCCCGCACTCTGTCTGGCACAGTGATCCATGCTATGACAGGATATTGAAAAGACGGCTAATCCTGGGTGGAAAATGCAAATGACTCCATTCTCGGAAGGGTGGAAGAGCTTGTTTCAACAGCTTTGCTACCTGACTTTGCAGACCTGCCAGATTTCATAGAACAAGCCCACTTTGCTGCCACTGGCACTTCACTGACTAGCCTGACTTTTAAGTGTTCAGTAATTAGAGAGCAAAAGACATAACTGCTGGCCAGCAGCTCCACTGAGACACAATCCTGCCTGTAAGTTCTCACAGTGTCCCTCTTGATCAGGCAAGCTAATGTGGCACTGCAGGAGGTTGCCAAGGGACGCGACAGACTCCCGAACGCTTGAGTTCTGTAATCAAGAACAGAGGGCTCCAGCAGGGGCTGTGAAGGGAAATTCCGCCCAGGAAGGTCTCTTCAGCCCCATCCCAAGTAACGATTTTCTGATCCGGTTCGGGGTTCAGCGAAGGGGAATGTGTGTGGGGATAAGTCACACCCTGCGGACAAAGAGGTTCCTGTTTCAGAAGTCCCCGTAAGAGCTGCCGCACAGCCTGCCTGCACGCTGTATGTGTCATGGGCTCAGGTGTGTCCTTTACACGTATTTCCACGGGATCAGCCGAACTGCCCGACAGCTCTGACGCTCGCAAGCGCGGTTACTGAACACAGCAGGGGTTCAGCAGGCGCCAGCTGAAGAGCGGTGTGACAGCACATGCTGTTCACACAGGCTGTCCGGGCAAAGTGATGCCCCTTCACTTCACACCAGCCTCTGCCTGGTGCAAGGAGTCATTTGGCCTTTGCCATGAAGGGACACAGGAAGGTGTTATCACCACTGCTCTCCTCCAAATTATAGCAGAAGCACCCCTTTGATTTTGGCATACTCTACGGTATTTGATCACCTGCCTCTCTTGAGCAAAGTGGCCTCTTCTCAGAGGCACATCAGAGGATCTGCCAGGCCCACCAAGGGCTCAGCTTGGCTACAGCCCTTCTGTGCACACGGACAAGCCTCACCTTGGTACAGAGAGACCCTGACTCGCGATATCTCTGCTCTGAAAAGGCTTGTTGCAGAGTAGTTGTTTTGCAGTCCCTCAGACAGAGGAGAAATCGTGATGCCCAGTGACCCTTCGCTCCAGCAGGGATTGCCCCAATTCAAACCAGGAACAAAGAACCCCCCCAAACCCCCAAAGGCAGAAAATGAACTGAGGCTGCTGTCAAAGGAACTGAGAGAGAGCGATCAAATTTCTCAAGTTTAGCCAGTCACATCCACCCTCAGCTCTTCCTAGACATCACCAGACACCCGTGATGCTCTGATTCGTGGAGCTGGATCCAGCTCTTCCTAGACATTACCAGACACCCGTGATGCTTGGATTCGTGGAGCTGGATCCAGCTGCGGTCCTCCTGCAGTCTGCTGGAGTTTGGCAAACAGAAGCGCATGTGGTTCGCACTAACACTTTACAAAGGGCCCGACAGCTGCACTTGGTGTTTCCCTCAGCTCTTTCTGACCCCTCTTTGTGATGGATGATCACAGGAAGAGCAGAAAAACCAGAAACTGGCGTGGGGACCAGCAGGGGGGGTGTCCACGCTGGTTCCCCTACACATAGCTGTAAAGTAGCTGACAACCAGTCTCCTTCCCATTGCTGAGCAGAGGATGTACAGCACCGCACTTTGCAGCTCACTTGTCCTCACTGTTACTCTGCCTTTTGGACCCTTTCCAACCCTTTCCAAGTGCAGTATGTCATGATCCCGGTGCAGCAAATCCCTTCTGCAACCTGCACCTTGGATGAAGAGGTTTCACGTTGTTTTGGGAGAAGACGCTTTCAGCACAAGCCCTGCGCTGCCGCTCCGACCTCCACAGCAAGCAGAGGCTGGGCTGCTTGGCTTGCTCTGCACCAGCAGACCTCCTTCCTCTCAGGCACTGCTGATACTGGTTCGCACCAAGGCACTGAATCTCCAGCAATCTCCCTGCTTCCTTCCTTGCTCCTCTCACAATTTCCTAGAGACAATGCTAGGAGAAATTGTCACCTCTCACTCCCTCAGCCACGCTGCCAAGCGGCTGCAGGAGGAGAGAGGAACGCAGCCCTGCAACCTGCTGTCTGCCCCCTCCAAAAGGCCATTCTCTGCTTCGGGGGGGTTCTCCAGCCTTTCAGAGAAGGAAGGGGCTTCCATTGCAATGTGGGCCCAGGTAAAAATAATGTGAGGTAAAGAACAATGGGGCAGGAGGAGGAACGAGAAGAGGGCTCAGAGCCACTAGGCAAACAGACCCATGGCATCCAGGCATGCTGCACTTGCATAGTTTCAGCCCTGTGGCCAAATAGCCTTGGCTCTGCCAGACCTTGGCTCTAGTGGGGCTAGAGGGAAGGAGGGAGGGGACAGAAGCAACCGTTGCACAAGGACATACTGTTCTTGAGCAATTTCTGTGCAGGTAGAAACTTGATTTCCTGTGGCACTGACTGGCGCGTGAGTCTCTTGGCTCAAGCAGAGCTTAACGCGTTTGTTTACTGTGTCTGATGCAAGGGAAATGGTGACATGCTTGATTTATAGGCTGTCCTAAGGTGGCGGGGGTTTTTGTGGGCATGGGCTCGGGAGGGAACTGGTTGCCTCTCCATGGCTCCTAATTTGAAGGGCTGAGGACTTTGGCTTATAGACGTGTGTGAAAGGATGACTTAAAACCCAGGCAGAGCTGTGTATGACTGCCTGCACTAAGAGCATTCACAGACCCTGCAACTTTCCCCAAGCCTTAGCTGCTGCTTTGGAGATGCCAGAAGGACAGCAAAGGTGGTCCTGAAACCAGGAAGAGTGAGCCCGAAAGAGCTCAGCCTGTCTGAGTTGCTGCAGGAGTGGAAATGGAGTGCCCTGCAAAACCAGGAAAGCACAGGGACAGGAGCAGCAGCACGGTCAGGATGAGGCCAGTGAAGGCAAATGTGTGCTGGTAGAGAAGCCGGGCACCCCTAGCAGAGAGGGTTGGAGGGCATTTGTCTTGGCTGGGCAAAGATGCTCCTTCTGGAGGCTGAGGAGTGGACAGCTGCTTGGTGAAGGAGGCTGAAACAAGCAGCAGACTAATAGCAGAATGTGAAGAGGCAGAGCAGTTCTGAAGAAGAGCCCCGATACAAGGTGGATGCCGGCAAGACTGACCGCGACCACAAAGCAGGAAAAGTACAAAGCCTCGATGGAGACTCCAAGACGAATGAAATCGGAGTTGGCTGCAAACTGGGTCAGGAAATAATGGAAAAGACAGGGAAAAGAGAAAACATCCAGATGAGGACCTGGGAAAAGAGCAGCTGGGTCCATTTGGACCCAAGTGCAGGCAAGAAGGAGGCACTCTGAAGAATTGCTAGAACTGAGAGCAGTGTGCTGCTCAAAAGAGAGTCATTCAAGGGCAGGTTGGGTCCATCTGCCCCACGGCTCCTTCTGTGAATACTCTGAGATACAGGATCCGCTGCCATGGGCAGGTTACTACAGCAGTGTTTACTCTTAGAGCAAACAAACTGATCCAGCACAAGTTACCTTGGGGACAGGCCTCTGCGCTGAGCAATAGCAGCGACATAGCCCAGCTCATACCTGAGCCTTCCCTAGGCTCTGCTCCCAGAAGGACGTGATGGGGAAAAGTTTTAACAATCCCTCCAGGAAAGAAAAAGGCACCTATAGGCTCCTGATGACTTCAGTTTCAAAGCTGGATGTGTGTGCAAACCAATCCACTCAACAAATCCTCAGACAGTTCTGGAGGAACGATGCTATTCATGGAAGCAGATGGAACTCACCAAGAGTTCTGGCTGTGTAGGGAACGGATGCCAGGGGTTGCAGAAGATGATGAAAAAGTCAAACAAGATCTCAACATTTTGAATTTTCCTCGTTTTAGCTTTTTCCCTCGCAACACCACATTTTCTTTCCATTCTCATCCTCTTTTCACAGTCCCCTCCTTCTAGATCATTCTTACGGGCTCAGGCAATTTACACAGAAATTAAACACTCTCTTCCAGAAGGTCTGAGTGTTCTGGCATCTCCAAAGTTACTCTCTTTTCCATCTCCCGAACACTAATAACAAGGAATGCTACAGAGCATAGTGAGCATAGTGTAAGTGGTGGAAAGGCAGCCTGGTGCATGGTAGTCAGCCTTGAGCAGAGCCCTGGGGCCGTAGAAACAGCCATGCTCTTTAGGAAGAAGCAGCACTTAACGTCACGACCAGGGCAAGGTGGGGAGGGAAGCATCCAAGGACCTTGCCTTGGATGTGTCCCTCCCTCAGCCACTCGCCAGTCCATGATGTTACAAGCCTTGCATGTAGTATCTACCCTGACCTCTGCATGTTTGCAAGCACGAGGTGCTTTCTGATCTGTGCACACTTGCCTGCAGAAAGCAGTGAAGTGACTAACCCTGCAGTGTATCTGCACGAGCTTAGGGTTGGGTGATTCCTCTGGACCTCAGCAGGATGCATTCCAGTCTGCTTTTGGCACCAAACTCTCATACTTTGTCTTCCAAGTCACTTCTAGCCACCGGGTTTATTTATCTGGAAGATGCTGGTGGCCCCTCGGTCTTTTTCCACAGTCTTCAGGTAGCTCCTTGAGGGACGCAAACGGCCCGCTCTCTCTGTTTTTTCCAGGCTGGCACTCACAGCTTTTAACCCATCCACAGGGGCTTCACGGACTGAATTCCCCGTGCTCTTCACATGCTGTGAACAGACAGGCTGATAGCACAGTATGGCAGAGCCCTGCGGAAGGTCCTCCTCTTGGGCTTCAGTTTAGAGCAGCCTTTCAGAGCTTCATTTCTAAACGCAGGCATATCTCTGGAGGTTGTTCTGACATGCTTTATAACAGTAAATAAATAATCACAGGGCATTTTATTGCACCACCAGAACCCCCTTTGCATAGGATACCAGTGGATCTGGATGAAGCCAATTCTAATTACAGATAAAAGGTTTGATGCATGAAAAGATGTTATTTACACCCAATTATCTGAGGGAGGAGAGATAGGGATGTGTTCCCTTTTATCGTTTCCACTACATTCCTTTTGAAATTAAAAGACTCCTGGAATTTCTGAAGATGCAAGTGTCTTTTCAACTTGCCATCAGTGAGATACAGGTTGTTTTCCATGATGTGTGGTGTCAGTTCAGGCACAGGAATCTCCCCTCTCTTCCTCGAATCCAGTAGGACATTGCACAGTGCTTGTTCACCCAGTTGGTTTTCCAACAGCCCTTAGCTGAAATGTGATCCCCTGGACATGCACTTCATGCAGTTCAGGTCTGAGACCTGACACCCTGCCTCTGCTTTTACATCACCTCAAGTAAATCACTGCGAACGACTGAAAGCTCCATACCTTTGGGCCCAGGAACAATAGGTCCAACAGCCTGGAGATTTTTAGAGAGGGGCAATGCCAGCCCGCTGCGTGCTAACAGAGGGCAGCTGGAATTACCAAAGCCTTGTTGCCTCAGAAAATCCTCTGAGGTAAGAGAGAGGGAAGGGAAAGCAACCAGATGGATGCGTTAACCCAAAGAAAGCAGCGGTCAGGGGTGGGGAAGAGCAGAACCCTATCAGCTATGTGCTGCTCACAGTGCAAAAGACCTGGTGTTTACTGCTCTCCTCCTGAGCTCAGCTTCTCTTCTTGATCTCAGAATAGATCGCTTACTTCTCCTCTTTGTGATGATGTGTGTAAAGCTCCCTGGATTCATCTGCAGGGAGGTGCCACACAAGTGGAAAGAATTAGCTATCAGTATCCTCGTTAATGTTCTGGTTGACTCTGAGTGAAGTCACCTAATCCTGTGTTTGGGTCATCACTGTTTGTTGCTATGGGAATGTGTCTTATCAGACAAATCTAGTGTTTGAGGACATCTGAGGAGGGAGAAAATCCTTTGAAGAGATACTTGAGCCAGTGGCAGGAAACTTGGTCAGACAGAAGAGGGCTCACCTACTTGTCTTTTGTTCTCAAAACTTTGTTGGAATGAGTCAATATGAGCTGCCCATGCTCACACCCCCAAGACCTGCTGTCGCTTACTCAAGGCACTATTCCATAATGTCTGCTCCTGCCGGGTGAATTTCCTGCAGTCATCTGTGTATGCATCTGGTAGGATCATTAACACCAGGGCAGAAGACAAATGCAAAGTATGTGCTCGGCCATATGGGTGAATGCGAGCTGCTTGAGAGCGAGCACTGCAACTGAAATGGAAAGTCTTACGAGAGAAGATCAGTATCCCCTCCCATCTCTTTGGAAAGGGATTAAGACAGTTGGCCTTACAGTATTCATAGAGCGTAAGGCCACCTAGACTGACCTCCTGCGAGTTATAGGTCATGCAACTTTATCCACTGACTGCTGAACTAACTTGTGTTGAAGCCACAGCAAAGCTTCTCACCAGACCAGAGATACCAACAGCACCCTGCCCAGTTAGTTCCAGTGTACACACACTGACTGGTAAGGCACAACTGGTAAGGGTGGGTGAGGATTAAACCAAGCCTGCTGCAGTAGAGTCAAACCCAGAAATGGATGTGCTGGCCCAGTGTGGCTTCCAGATCTGAGCTGGCGGGATTACATCACCTCAGTCCCTATTACAATGCTCCAAGCTTCTGCACGAGTATGCCTGTTCCCTGGGAATGTGCTTGCGTACCAAGCGACCACAGAATCTTCCTTGGCCAACACAGAACAAGCTTTCTGGGCAGCTTTCTGCTCATTTTGATAGTTGCCCGGTGCCTGGGCACACTCCAATGCTGTTTTTCTAAACCTACAGATGCCCAGCAGGTGGGTGCTCACTGTTGGTCCCGTGAGTTGACTCTACTGATATAAAAATCCCTTTGTGATCTACATTCACTATCACTCTTATTTCTAGACTTACTGTCAGATTCCCTGGACAGAGGTTGGGTGAAGAGAAAACACGATTCAGGTTTGGATGGTGTCTCTGAGGTATTTCATGGCCATGCTCTTATCTGGTGCTTAAAGATGAAACAGAAGCCACACCTTTATTTTCTCTTGCATCTCCAAATGAAGTGCATTCCTCATCTTCTGCCGGCTTCTCGGTGGGATTTTCCTGACTGCTTTACAGAAAGACGAGTTGAGACTGAAAACAGAAGGCAAGCTGCCCAAGACCAGGTTGGCCAGTTTGTTTTTTAATCCAAGACCTCATTGTCAGCTACCCTGGCAGGTTGTAAAGTCTCAGTAATACTTGGGGGGATGCAGCCACTGGCAGGCAGAGCTGATAAGAACTGTTGTCTGAACTTCATGCTTACACTGCATTTAGCAGGCAAACACCTACACCCAGGCTAACAGAAGGCTTTTGCAGTGAGAAATGGCCAGCTGATAAGGTGTGCATGTGTGGTTTCAGGCATATGTATGTGTGTGTACATATATACACACCCTCGTATGGTGCAGGCACACAAACGTCCCCTCACGGGCTGTCAGTTGCCAGAATAGGTCCCACAGCCATTCTTAGAGAAAATGCTGCTGTGTATCTGTTCTCCCATGTTTGATGGGATGCTGCAGGTCTTACAGGTTCCAAGCTTGACAAGTTACTCCCTACAGATCTCAGCTCAATTCTGACCTTGCAAGAATTACACAGGCTTAACTGTTAAAGCTGCGGCAGGCAAAACCCCCAACAGACATGGCACAGCACACAGCAGAGTGCGTTTCGGACATCCAGACTCTGCATCTGAGAGCCACAACACGCGCTGCTCCTTAGCAAAATTCTGCTTAATTAAAAAGGATTACAGCTTTGTGGCTTCGCTTCAAGCAGCTTCTAGACTGAGGATTCACCAGTGTGTTTGAGGCGTTCTTTTTCCCTCCAGGTCAACTTTTGGTCACTTGGAGCACTGACAGCCAGCAGAAGGGGAGTGCTCTCAGCTGCGCTGCACTCCTCATACTCTGTGTGAGTATCTGTACTAAGAGAGGAGCCTCATCAGCTCGCAGGGGAAAGCTGCAAAATCACCTCAACCACAGCAAGGTGCCTACTCAGCCGCAGCCACATCTCATGTTTTATCGGACACCAGAGTCTCCAGTCACAACCTCTCAACCCCGGGCAGCCTGGCTCTGCCTCTCTGGCAGTTCTTGGAGCTACCTGTTCGAAAACCTCCATGGGTAAGCGAGAATTCAGCCTGCAGCCTACAACTGATGAACCACGCAAGCAATACACCCATCTCCACTCAGACTGTGAGGTGCTCCAGGTAGTTTGAGCCAAGCACAGTACTTCTGCCGACGGGTCCCGGATGCTGAAGTTCAGCATCAGTCCCCTCCCTTCTCAACGCCTGCAAACACTGCAGCGAGAGCCAGAGACCAGAGGCTGTTGCTAAATGCTTCACTGCCCTCGGGTAAGGAATTTATTCAATCGCTTGTTGATGAGGACATCTCTAAGGGAGGTGTTAGGACACAACACCGCACAGTCTTTGGTTCCGGGCTGGGGTGGACTGGAAGGCCTGGATCTGGAGAGGCAGAACTAAGTGGTAAAACACACGCCCAGAAAGCACTGTTAGCTGACCACTCGCTGGGGAGCTGCCATAGGTGGCTGCAGCAGAGCTGACTTCTGTCCCAGCTCTGTACAAATCCCCTCCCGGGATTGCCTCGTGGCTAGTTGCCATTGCCCTAGCCATTGCCTTGCACCGGGGCTGTCTACCCCAACACTTTTCAGCTTGGTTTCTCCAAGCAGTGGAGGAGATGCCTGATGATATGCCCACACTCTGCTGCGTGTTTCTAGCCTGCTCCTGACTGTGTGACTCGGTCTGCTTTCTGCTTGTGTGCGGATTTTCCAGAGAAGAATGCTTTGCTTTCCCCTGCTCTTAGGCTGCCCTTCCTTGGATTTAAACTCTGCCAGGTAAAGCTTAACGCTCTTAACTGAGCAAAACAAAAGTGATGACAAAGTGAAGCCATGGATGTCCAAGCTGAGACTGATGGCATGTTTGCTGCAGATACCTGAGGGCATGGCTTTGCTTTTTAATCGCCTTGGCTGCCTGGAGAGAGGAGACAGGCAGCCCCTTCTCCCAGATGGCAAGCAATAGGGCCAGAGGAAATGGCTACAAGCTGCACCAGGGGTGGTTCATTGTGGATGTG
The DNA here is from genome assembly GCA_013397515.1 of Upupa epops. Classification (NCBI taxonomy): domain Eukaryota; kingdom Metazoa; phylum Chordata; class Aves; order Bucerotiformes; family Upupidae; genus Upupa; species Upupa epops. Next base: position 391,223 of record VZRI01012356.1, read on the forward strand.
AGGAAGAATTTCTTCACCAAAAGCATTACAAGATACTGGGAAAGGCTGCCCGGGGCTCTGGTGTAGTCACCATCCCTGGAGGTATTCGAAAGGCAAGCGGGCGCAGTGCTGAGGCACATGGTTTAGCGGTACCTGTCAGAGCTGGATTAAAGGTTGGACTTGATGATCTTAAAAGTCTCTTCCAAACAAAGGTGTTTGGTGATTCTGTGACTGATGCCTCTCAGCTCACACAGATCTCAGCCCCACCATTTCCTGGCTTATTCTCTACTTGGAAGCAGTTTTCCACCTCCCCCAGCCATGTCTGCCTGAAACATCCCTGCTCCTTCCACTCCTTCCAACTGGAAGGCTCAGCCTTTCTCCCACGTCTCACAGAAGCTGCATCCTTCTCTCTGTAACAACTAGCTAGGAACAAGCTTCTTTCCCAGTCCTTTCCTCCGCGTCGGCATTAGCAGTGCACTTTCCAAGCCTCTTCCTTCCGTGCTCTTTTCTTAGGCTGGGCTCCCTTCTCTGGCTCCCTCCACCACCTCCCCTCCTCTCCAGGAAAAACCAGCACTTGCCCAGCCTCCAGCCTTGGAACGCCAACTTCCTCCTCCACAAGCAGCCCCAGCAGTTTCCTCTGACCGCTGCTGTCCCAGACACTCTGGCTCCTCGGCACACCCTCCACGTGCACGAAAACACTACTCCAGGGCTTTGCTTTCTTCTTCAAAACTTCAGCACAGCCCGAGCAGCAACACTGCTGAGGAAACACCTGTACTGCTGTCGCCCGTCGTGCCACCGCCAGCACGATGCCCTCACCAGCCATCACGGCCCACTGCCACGGTTGCCAGTGTTCTCCCAGGTCTTTATGCATCCGCATCCCCTGAAGGACCACGCCGACAGGACTGTGCAAAGCAGGCCTGTTGGTTTGTCCCATCACAAACCCCTTCAGCTTCACAGGAGGGTGAAGAATTTCAGTGAACTAATATACAGCCACCCTTCTTGGGTGGAAGTGTGTATGAGACATGGGGAATACTCAGCTGGAGTTAGTGACCACCAGCAAGCTTGGCCCAAGGGGCCAAGGAGATGCATCTCTGCTGGGGGAGCCCTGTTTGCTCAGCTGCCTTCCCAGGTGCCGTGACTCACCCTCCCTCACCATCAGCTTGTGTAATGGAGGGCAAATGCCTCCCTGCAAGCAGCTCCTGTCGGAGCTTGCTTAAAGGTAGGCTGCTCCACACGTGCAGTCACCCTGGGCAAAGCGGTCAGGGATGGTGACAGGACCTGGCTTGGCCACCGCCACACAGGGGTGTGTCTGCTGAAGCAGGTGAAGGCTGGACCACCCCCGGCAGCCTGTGCCTGGTCCGTGCAAATGCCTGTGTGACTGCTGGCAAAAGGATAACCTGGCTTTCTGAGCAATTCTTGACTTCGATGCTGCCCGCTGTCAGACCACTGTCTGTTTGCAGGTTTGGAACAAGCTGCAGCCTGGCAGAGACATCCCAAGTAAGTTCAGATGCTGCAGGAAGTGCTGTCAGCCTGGGTCATCCCTCCCTGGCAGTGTTCAAGGCCAAACTGGCTGGGGCCTTGGGCACCCTGGTCCAGTGGGGGGTGTCCCTGCTCATGGCAGGGGGGTTGGAGCTAGAGGATCGTTAAGGTCCCTTCCAACCTGAACCGTTCTGTGAATAAAGGCTGGGGACTGCTTTGGGAAACGTTGCCAGTGATGTCAAGAGACGTTCTTTACACGGCGGGGTACAAGTAACGTCCAGTTCTTTCGCAGCAGGATGGAAGGCGGAGTGGTGTGCAATTAGAAAAGCAATCCTGCATCGGTGACAAGAATGGCTTGTGCTAGGGCAGAAGGATGACATGGAGACATTGTCGAGTGTAAAGGAGGACCAGTAAATGAGGCTGGAAAATGAGCTCTGTGTACTGAGGACCAGGATGCTTTTGTTTTGTCAGGCAGCAGTTTGAGAAATGACTTAATCACTGTGGGTGGGTGACTCCACCTGGAAGAGATCTGACATGTGGAGAAGCTTTGCAGTCTTGCTAGTCAAGGTGCAACATGACAAACAACATGAGGCCTGGCAAACAACCTTTCAGTAGAGTCCTCTGACATCTCATCTGCCTACTCTATCGTAGCAAGAAAGGATGTTGTTCTGTCTTCAGATCCAGCTCCTAGGAATATTTCTCACTGGACTACATACAACAGGACACGAATGGTGTGGGTTAAGTACAACAGCCATCCAGTCCAACTGCCTGCTGTGTAAGTTAAAGGACATTAAGGGCGTTGTCCAAAGCCCTCTTAAACACTGGCAGGCTTAGAGCACTGGCCTCATCTCCAGGAAGCCTGTTTCAGTGTTCAACCATCCTCTTGGTAAGGAAAGGTTTCCTAATGTCCAGTCTGACTGTCTCCTTTGGAGGTGCAGGTTTGACCCATTCCCAGCAGAGTACCCCTCTCTCCAGTTCCCTTCTCAGGAAGCTGTAGAATGGAGTGGGGTCACTCCTCAGCCTGGTCACCTCTCACACTATTTACAGTACTCAAGTCTGTGTGTGCATTAAGTTTACCATTAGGAAATCACTTATGTTCACTTCACACAGTGTCTGGGGACTAGTAACAGTCAGTAGTGAGGTTGTTATACACTTACCCTGAACTTCTATTCACTGTATCACCACAAATCCTGGGCAGAAGGGTTGTGGACCACCCTTGAGCCATCAGGGGAAGTGCAATGAGGAATGTTGTGCAACAGCTGCACATGGTAGCATTGCCACATCTCCTTTCCACTCGTAAACTTGCTAAAAGTCAAAGCGATCGCTGTGTTTGAGATTCAAAACTGCTGTTTCCTCAGATCAGAGAGCACGGATCTGGACTCCTCTTGCCTTACTCTACAGTAGTGGGTTGCTGGCTACCTGCTGGCATCATGGAGGCACTGCTCAAGGAACTGGTCTATCTATTCCCAGCCCCTTGACAGATGCCCTACAGTATTGAGAAGACCACGACTTTGCCTGACCCAGACTCTAGACTTGGTACTCAGATGAATTCTGATGGTGTGTGATTGCCAAGCCAGGTAAGACAAACTAACGACCCCTTCTAACTCCCAGCTACATCGTACATTAGGTTGGTGTTTCTCTGTGTGTGTTGCCTCGTGGGGCCTGGGTCATGGTCATTTATGGGATGTGTAGAGAGGGACCAAGGCCTGAGACGCTCTGAAGTGGCACAGCCAATGGGAATGGTCCCCACCAGGGAGGCTGTAAGGCTTGCTGTGAGGTGAAGATGGCAGGAGCAGCTGCACAGAGTGCCCTGACATGACTCCATGAGGGCTTTTCAGATCCTGAGGATGACGTGCCTTGACATCTCACCTGAGATCTCCTCTGGGTGAGCATGGCTGGGTTCCAGAGATGTACTCACACTGCTCAAGCACTCGCCTATCTGCAGGGTATTCCTTCGGTATCTAACCTCTACCAACATCTGTGGTGGGTTTTTTGCACTGTCTTTCCCCCTCGCTGCCTGTCCCTTCTGTTTCCATTCCCACAATGCAACCATGAGCCTGTTCCCACCACCCAGCTCCTGCAACAGCTTCCAGCTGAGCTGTTCTGGAAGTGGAGGTCCCCTCTGGGGGCAGCTCTGGCTGCTCAGTAGCTCCCATCTCAGACAGTGGTGTGACTGCTGATGTGCATCACTTGCAAAGCACTGCTCTCTTCAGAAAGCTCTCACATTTCTCCTGGCTCCTCTTTATTCCCAGTCCCAGCAATTATGCTGCTGGTTATTTGCCTTGGTTTGTCCTAAGCTGTTGTGCCTCAAGTGAGCACTTATTAGCACTTCCTTCTCTGGAAAGGACTGACTGAAAAATAAGCCAAGGTTCATTTCCCTTCCCCTGAGACCAGGAGACATCCTGGCTTTTAAATAAGGCTCCATAAATTTTAAGTCTTAGTGTCTCATGTGTTTTTCCTAGAGAAGGGTGGAGGTTCCCCCAGAGATCATGAGGGGAAAAATCCTTCTGATAGAACAGCAATTTGCTTGGAAAAGTGTTTTTAAGGCATCTGAGACAAATGACAGCACAGAGCAGGGGAAAAAGCAACCACTAAAACACCAACTGTGTGAAATCGATCAGAAGAAGAAGTGGGAGAAGGAAGTGGCTATTCTTTGCATCATCGTCACTTGCACATCATCCTGCAGGGCTGGGCATCAGCAGGTGGAGCTGCTAAATGTCAGCCAGCACAATTTGCTGTCAGTAAATACAATGCTGGTGTTGAAAATCAACATGAATAGAAGACACTGCGCGTGAAGAAGGTAAATCTCTAGACTAATGTGCTCTACAGAGCTCACTACAAGCTTGGGGAGAAAGGAAGCAGTTTAATGTCAGAAGCTTGAAAGTTCCACAGGTCCACAACAATCCCAGACTTCACAGCATGTTGACTGCCTCCTCAGCACCAGCCATCTATTTTTCCAGCCCCTGTTGATTCTTTCTGTAAGAGGTTCCAGTGAGAACAAGGTGGCCGCTGACAAGTGTCAGGAGTAGGTGTTAGTGCTGTGGTGTGGCAGGGAAGTTAAGAGCTGCAATGGCTGGCTGCTTTCAACACCGAGTGTGTTAGCAGTGCCTCAATACGAGCTACTCCTTTCATAGAGTATCCCCTCTAATGCCTGCTTTTACATCCTGAGAGCAGAAACAAAGGCTGCATCGAGGAATTCCTCCCTGTCCCTGCTTCGTTTATGCACACCTGGACCAGAAACAATCAGAGATCAGATCCTGAGCCTAGCTTAGCAGTGTTTCTTGGTTAAAGTCAACAGATTCCCCATGTCCCCTAATTAACAAGTCCCACGGCCACTAGTACTAGCTTAGCTTTCTCCCACATTAATCCTGTGCATTCTCTTGGGCTTCTGTTTCTACAGACACAACGGTGATGTCGTTGTAAAGAGCAGATTCGTAGGGGCTCGTGGTCCAGAGCAGTCCAACTTTCCTAAAGCCATGAGGTGCTTAGTAAGGTTTCACAAAGCTGCGCGGAAGCAGATCACAGTCAGGAGAAAAACGTGTGCCGTGGGCTTTTTTGCTCCTCTTCAGGACTGGACATCCTGCACGGGAGGACAGCAGCCTGGCTGTTTCATCCTCAAGTCAAAATTAGATCATCAGCTCCCCATCCACAAATGTAATTCACAAGATGTGTAAGTGGGATGGTCCAGGCTCGGGAGCCACACCTGGACGCAAGATGTGTGGCATACAAACGCAGTTCTGCCTGAAAACTGAAGCGTTGCTCAGTGTCTAGGCAGCCTACGTACAGATGAAACCTGCTGTCACCTGCTCCAGCAGCTGGCAGCGCTACGGGTGAGGGTGTGCCACAGAGAGAGGGAAAAGGCAGGCAATCAGAAGAATATTGCTTCTTGATTTCTGCGCTGCAATTAAGAGAGGATGGTGTGTTTTTCATTTTCACGTGCCTCAACTCCCACCAGCTGCATGCACCCACCCACAGCATGTGTGCTGTGTTTTTGTGACGGCTGTAGCCTCAGGTAGCACGGAATCGGGGCCAAGCATACATTAATAAAATTAGGAGAGCTATCATCTGACGGGTCCGGACAGTGCTGTGGGCAGAAAATATTTGGCAAGACTGCTTCCTTCGCAATCCAGCCCAGAAACATTCCCTGATCCTATCTGAACAGGGACTAAACTTGCAAAATGAGTCCCAGCTTGTGAGGTGTGAGTCAGGGGTGCCTTAAACACTGCCTCAGCATCCAACACCAACAAGCTCTTTTTACCTTGTTCGTCCTGCTCAAATAAATGCAGCAAGCCCTCATGTCAATAGAGCAGCTCTGGGGGGTGAAAGATACAGGTCTGGCTCTTCTCACACCCTCCAGGACCTGCCCGTCTGCATTGGCCATTTTTGACACATTATGCTCCCACTCCCTGGCTCAGCTAGCAGGAGTCTCAGCTCACTGCACGTAGACGGTGGTCTGATATCTGCCTCTGCTCCGTGTGGCCACGTTCATACTCCTCTCTGGTGAGCTATAAGGACAGATCACTTCAGTGAGTTTCCCTATGTAGCAGCACGTGAAGGATGTGCGTCTGTGCTTACAATCGTGCATACGTTCCCACTCCTGTCCAACGCCATCCTGTTAAAGACAGCTCAAGAGATTTCACAAACCGCCTGTCAAGACAGGCCAGGGTCTATGCAGGACTCTGCTGCACCTAGGCAGTGTGTGGGAGAAAGAGTAGTCAGAAGCGCTGCGTTTGGGACCCATCTGCTGGGAAATGGCGATAAAAATCAGACAGGACTAGCCCTGATTCCTCGCAGGAGGCTCCGTCTGGCAGTGCTACTGCAGTGGCACACGCTGTCCTCGCCCAAGGCAGGGAGAAAGGGTAATGATAACAAAGGGTGTTTACCTTCTTACTGGAAGATGGGGAGAGAAAACACTGTTTACCTGGGAAGCAAAGTAATGTAAGAGAGAAGCTTGCAGTGACCGAGCAGACAAAGCACGGAGCAATAGAGACAAAAGTCTGCTGCAAAGGAACCACAGTGGATGTGTCTGGTGCTTTCACAGCCCTGATTTACCTTACTTCAGAACAGGCCAGTCACCGAGTAGAAGAGTCCGGGATGGTAATAAACAACATGCAGAGAGAGAGGGTCACGCTCCCAGCTACCACGGATGTACCAAGATTTACCATACTCTTACTGCCAAGAACAACATGTTCAAATCTCATTTCTAAGAAAGGAAGAGAAGGATCCGATTGGAAGATAAAGGCAGCTTGAGGCTGGCTTTTACTTTAAATGCATTCTGCTTCTCTTCCCCAACAGAATGCCACGCAGTGTTCGAGCCTCTTTTCTCACCTTCCCTAATTTTACAGTACCACTCGTTGCTCTTTACGTGTCAGCACTGCCCACTACCAGCACCACACACATTCCTCTCAGCAAGCAGCACTCCGCTCTCCCAGGCTCAGGGTTCATTATTTCAGAGATACCATTTGAGAGCCTTAAATATGCTGTCTTTAAAGCTATTTTTACTTGCAGGTGCTTCAGACAGACCTTTGATGTTTCATTTGTGTGCAGGGCAAACCAGAGAACACACTACAGTAAGCAAGGGCTGGTGGTTTCGTTCTGTTCCCAGAAGCCAGGGTGAGGCCCGGGAAAGCAAAGATTTCCGTTGGACACCGACTCGCACCAGGGGTAGCATTCTTAATCCTTCTTCCTGCGGGGATTATGGTATCTCTGAAATCTTCATGATCTCCTGCAAAGAGAGGTTTTAATGCAGTCCTTTGTTTATTGTCTCTGCAATCATTCACTTTTCAGGAGAAAAAAGGGGTTACTTCTTCTCTGGAGCCTGGAGGCTCAAGGAAGTTATCCAGTGTGCTGTCCTGCTCTGCCTCCCAGCCAGCAGTTTGACAGGTGTGGGCTAGTCCATACCCAGACACCACCTTGTGGAGGTGCCAAAGCCATGGCTGCTGGCACAGGCTGCCCAAGGAAGCTGTGGCTGCCCCATCCGTGGAAGTGTTCAAGGCCAGGTTGGCTGGGGCCCTGAGTAACCTGACCTAGTGCAGGTGTCCCTGCCTGTGCAGGGGGGTTGGAACTGGAGGGTCTTTAAGGTCCCTTCCAACCTGAACCGTTCTACATGATTCTATGATAGGTATGCACAGACAGAATGGGTAATTCCTACAGGAGTCGCTTTAAAGAAAGAATATTCTGGGAAGAATAAGGGAGAATAGGAAGAAATGCTGGAGGAAAACTACGGTCAGTCACATAAAAGTAAGGGAGATGCACAGTACAGCAAGACGGTGTTTGATGCTAAAATGGAGGGGGTTTTAAAACTACCCTGCAACACCTTCAGAGACCAACAATGGGGCCAGGAAACAACACAATCAAACTGGAAGGGCATCGGCTACCGGCGCTCAGGACTAAATATCCCCCAAAAAGATGCAGAAGCAGGCGTGTAAGCAAAGGCTGGGAGGTGGCACAGGAGGACAAGCTACATGTTTCTGCCAGAAGTTTCTGGCAGGCAGCTTTCACTGCAGAAGACCCATGCCATTCTCAGTAGGCATTACGCTAACGGTGTCGGGACAGCTGGAAGGCTGCTGTTCCTTCCTTGGCATCCCAATGGCAAATGGTAAAATCAGAGGCCTCAAAGAAGAGTAGAGACGTGATCAGACCATTTGGTGTGGGTTTGATTCATGAAGGTTAAGTGGTATAAGCTGGTGAAGAGATAAGAGAATAGCAGACACGAGTCTACAAGCACCTGAAGGATGTATGCAGGGTCACATAAACGTGAAAGGAGGGGGAAAATAGGACATGACAGGAAGAAGGGAAAACTCCCTACCAGTGTTGAGAAGCAAGACTTGGATACAGGGTCTTAGATCAAAAGCAAATTCTCCTGCATGGGACCTTTCAAATAGAAGAAAATGTTGTGTAGATGCAGCCACGTTTGGGTAGCACAAAAGACAACAGTCATAGCTCAGACTCCTAAGACCCAGTGTTTTTTGGTGAAAGGTGACTTTGGGAAGTGACTTCATTCCTGCCACCGGCACACTGAGCTGACCAAAATCTCAGTTTTCCGCATTTTCTTTTAAAATGTTATGAGTGATGAGCAATCAGAGAAAAGCCGAGAAGCTGGGAGCTACAAGTTAGCAAAATCATTAAAGAAAGAGCAGAGAAATATTAAGAGCACAGTGCATTCAAATCAGCACAGAGGGCCAGATGGGGCATACCCAAGGGCGCTAAAGGAATTAGCTGAAAAACTCTTAGTCCCATTATCCATTATAGTCAAGTGCTCCCGAAGAACTGAGGAAGCCCTGGTGACTGGCAGAGGGAAACTATCACCTCTTCTCTGAGAGGGGAATTACAGATCTATTAACTTAACACCCTTTCCAGGTGAAACTTGGTCTCTAATAATCAGACACTACTAGTAGTTGTTCTGCAGGAAGAACCAAACAGAAAGGTGTTCTCCACAAGCACAGGTCACATTAAGAGAGGCAGTTGCATCCCAGTGATAAACTCTACAGGCAGATTGACTCACAACAGTGATAGAAGGAGAAAACCACAAGTTGTGGGTGAAGAGAGTGAAGAATGAGCAGCTGCTTGTCCCTCATGTGGGATGGAGTATACACTGCAGTGGGCCATGCTGGTGGGAGGAGGAGAGGAGTACAGTCCCTGGAGTCACTCAGTACATTTGCCCTTAAGGGCTTCGCTCACTGACAACAGATTTCCCAGCGAGCAATCCTGCAGAAAGCTCCTTGGCTTCACTAAGTCATTTCAAAGAGCTACTTCAAACACAGTATTCCTGTAGATCCCTAAAGGATTCCACGCAGACATAGCTGACTGTAGCAGTGGTTGGTCTGGGCCCATAGCAGAATGAGAAAGATGTAGGGTGGAAACAGAGTGTGCCTGCAAACGTTGCCTTGGGCTCCTCAGGGATTCCTGCTGTGTTGGACATTCAGTTCATGTGCAGTAGCACTGAGTGAGGAGAAGAAAGGCACACCGATCACATTCCAAGGTAACACCCAGCTGGAGTGTGAACGGCAGGTAATTCATTAGAAGGGCCATCCTAAAGGGATTTCTGTAACTGGAGAGTGGGACATCATAGCAAGAAATGGAACAAACCTGAGTGCAGAAATATCCATGGGGTAGCCATGCTCACTGAAAAGACTTCACAATAGGAAGCCAGAGGATGTGCAGAGCAGCAGTCCAGAAAAAATCCTTGGGCGCAAATGTTGAGTGAAAACTACAACTGCTAAATCAGTAAAACCCCCAGATCAATCCCCTTTTGAAGTGCTAATGGGAACAGCACATGGGGCAGGGACTGCTGAAAAGGGTGCAGGCAAACAGGTAGTATTACAGATTCACTGGTGTAGACAGGAGGGTGGAAGGAATGACCTATTTACTAGGAAGATCAAAGGAAATAAACACACATAGCCCGGGAAAAAAAGGGGCAGTGAAGTATATTCTGATATAGAGACAACCTTACCACAAAAGAATGCTGCCGAGTGGGAGGAGAACCAGTGCTCCTCGGTTAGCGATGGTGGGACTACACACACAGCCACACGCAGGCTGGGAGAGGGGGCAATGACAAAATCTCCAGTAGCACACCTACACAGAGTCAGTAGTTGTCTGCCTCCGAGTTCACTGCCTGTTTACAAACACAGTTAGCAATGTTCCTTTGGCCAGTAGATGCGAAAATAGAAGCGAAGTCAACAGAGCTTGAACAGTGCGGGGGAAGCGTTGCAGTGCGCGGGAAGAAGCAGGAAATGCCAGCCGGGTGGCATTGTACCACTGAGGATCAGTGCAGCCAGGAACGGGCAAGGCAAACACATGGTAGGTGAAGAAAAGGACATGATTATCACACGGGGAAGCCTGGTCCCGGCATAAGAACTGCAGATGACCTTTGCAGTGGTGCTATTTATTTCCCTTTCTGGGAGACTAACCAGCATGGTTACGTACAGGTTATTCTATGGTCATTATGAGAGCATGAGCATTCACCAGTGTTACCAGTCAGGCAGGGCAGTTAACCCTTCTCATCGGGGAACCTACCACAACATGACAGGCTCTGAAAGGGTGCAAAGGGAGTCACACGTAAGTGCCCCTGCTTCTATTGGGACCAGGATTGATCAACCACCCTGGAATTTCTAGTTACAAGGAAACAACCTGATAGTGATCTGGGTCCTTCCACTCATCCCCACAAGGTCATATGAAACTCTCAAGTCATTAAGCAGAAGTCTGAAGTCCCTGCTTAGGTATCTAGTTTGCCCTTGTATTCAGCCTTCTGCAGGGATCGATTCTCCTCCAGCCCCACTTGCCAGCTGATAGTGAAGGAAAGTTTAACCTTTCAGTTCCAGCATTTCTTGCCCACAGCTGCATGAGTTTACTTAATGACTGGTGCGGTACGGCGCTTGTCAGTGTTCGTGAGGCAGGGACCCTCGGCAGTGCCCATGGACCGCTTTCAACTTACATCCACTACACGTCACTTTCTGTTCTTAAAGGTGGTAGGTGACGTGGCACAGCGCGCTCCTATCTGTTGGTTTCAGAGCAGGCCTGTGGTGGATTCGGTGTGTGGAAATGCTGGGTACACAGATAAAGCAGGACATCTTCAGCCAACTGGGAAATCTGTGCCAAACTTTGAACTGCCCCAAAATTACTTCCTTAAACCTCCTACCATTGCTGCTTCACCACATCGCTCCAAACCCGAGCGTTTCACAGGGACAGACTTAATCCTCCTGCGTAAAGCCTGCAGGCTCGTATTTTATAGCAAAAAGCACAGTTCTGCTTTGCAGTTTAATCTTTACAACAAGGCTCCTGTCGCTGCAGCTTCTTCGTACAAGTAATAGGGCATAAAGGAAGCAGAATTGGGAGGGGTTCTTTTGTAGTCAAATACTCAGTGACTACTAAACACTCTCTGTGCTCTTAAACCTGCGGCCAAGAAGGAGTGAGGAACAGGCGCTTTCCCCATGTTTGTCTGTGTCTCCCTCTCACCCAGTCGGTTCTACAAACAGAGCAGTTTGTGCATTTAGGCATCGACAAGCTCGCAGATTGAGCTCTCACGTAAACAAAAGGTGACGCAGACTCTGGGTGAGTGGAGTTCTCACGTTATATTGATGTCCTCTCAAGGCTACTGTGCAGAAGACAGGTGTGCTGAACGTGTTCGTAACTTGGCTCACACACGTAGACAGGACAATTCACGGTGACCAGTCTACTTACCAAGCATTACTTGTGTGGCCTTGAACACTTAGTAGCTGTCTCACTTTATTCTCTCTGAACAGCAGTGTTCGAGCTGTAACAGTCCCGTCAGAGCAGATGTTGCTGTTGGCTCATTTTAAGTTGGTTTTCCCCAGCTCTGACTTCCTACTCATCTGCCCCCAAAGGCCGTGCTAATGAATAGGAAGTTATAATTTAAAGTGGTGTTAGATTCAGGTTATAAGTGCTGCCCATGAGGCACAGGTACGAGGCAGTACACCTCCTTCCACACTACAGCAGGTTGTATTTTGGTTTCAAAATACCCTGAATTCAGTGTCTTCCTGGAGGCTCTGCTGCTCCCATATGTTGCTTTTAAATTTCAGATGAGTTTTTTCCAGTTGCTTTCAACATTTTATGCTGTGTCCAGCTGATGTAAGTTGGCACAGGTCCATTATGCCAGTGGAAGTATGTCAGCCTATACCAGCTGAGACTACAGCATGCTTCTAGTCTGATACACTCCCCTGTTTTTAATGCCTTCTTGAACATCGCTAGTACAATCACACATTCTGTCTCAGTTTCTGTCCTCAGCAGAGAGTACAGTAGCAGTTAATGCTTTGGGGAAGACAAGACAACTGGACCAGTTCCCACTCAGTCTTAGAAAGCCACCATGGGAGGGACAGAGTTTCTGTAAGACCAGCGAGATAAAAGAACATGGTAACGGGTTTTAAAAACAGCTAAATTCAAAGCGCTGAAGCAAATCTTTCTGGCTCCAAGACTCTCTCTGCTTAAATTATTCACTGTTAATATATGACCATACTGATTCCACACTCTTGCTGTACCTTGTGATTTGCCTGTTCAAAGCAATTTTGCTTTCAAATTTTCAAATTTGAACTTTCAAATTTTCACCCTGGGCTGCGTGTGCTCACAGTCCCCCTCCCTGAAGTGCCAGTCTAGGTCTATGGAAAAGAAGAACACACACGCTGTTATCATGCACCCATGTAAAGTGCTGCTTTGGCTGAGCTTTGTACCTGTCTGGAGTCACCACGCGTTAGCGATTCTTTGTGGAGTCTCTCCTCTCCGCACCCTGACGTTTCCCAAAGGATGTTAAGGGGGCAGGAACTGATGTTTTGGGATGGAGCTTCTAATTGCTACGAGTTGTCCCTCATAGGGGTTCTTTGTGCCTAGGTGTCTTTGGGGTGGCTGCTGGTATCATGAGAGAAATCGCGCATTGTGAACAGGGCTGTCAATGCAGACTGCAAGATGGCCTAAGCAGAGGCTGGAACGGAGCCTTCCCAGGGGTGTGCCACCTGCAGAACTGATGTTCCAGAACAGCAAAAGCCACTTTCCCAGCTGGGCTCATGCTAGCCCTAAGCAGGACAGTATAAGCCTGCAGTGGGTTATATCCTGACATGCCACTAAGCTTGGTACAGCAAAGATTTCCCACTGCCTTAACTGGAGAATCCAGCTCATCTTTGTGGGAGCTGCTCTTGTACAGTCTGAGAGCCACTGCTGCTCTTTGGCACCACAGCCATCCACAGCCTGTACTACCGGGAATATGCTCAGCTGAGCTGTTCCCTGATGTTACTGAGTTATCTGGAAGCATGGATAGTAACTTGCTGCCTCAGTAAAACTAGAAGGATTTAACAAGTACATGAAGTGAATGTTGGGCAATGAAGCTGAAGCATGGACAAAGAGAGGTGTGTCACAGGGGAGGGGGATTTACTTGGCTAAATGTACCTCCCTGCGACAGTGCGGTCATTGTGAGGAGACTGTCAGTCAGGCTGACTGTAATGGGTGTCCCTGGGTGGTGTGGTACCTCAGGTACAGAGCTTCAGCTCTGTGACAGAAGGGGTTTATCACGAGAGATGTCCTCCTACAGCTGATGCTGGATCCTTTCCTAAAGAGATCCTCTTTTGGATACTTTCAGAGAGCTTCAGGAAACTGTCTGTCACAGACCCCTCCCTCTGTGCACCTGGGCACCGCCTCAATCTTTGACAGAGCATCCTACTTCTTTCTTCTTACTTCTGCCATCTGGGGGCTTTCCCTACATTCAGAAGCATTTTTTAAGGTCAGAAGCCTTTAACTCTATGCCCCATTCTTGATGACTTAGAAGTTCTGGTTTGGCCCATTCAGCTCAAGCCAGGAGTCTGCAAGAGTGAAGCGCACACGTGAAGCAGAGAAGGTGCACGTTCTGGTACTGTTCCATGTCGCTGCCTGCTCGGCAGTGCGCTTGCTGCGTTTCAGCTGCTCTGCTAATATATGGACATACACACTAGCGTGGGTGGGAAAGCAAGACAGATGCCATTGGGGAACTGGTGATTTCAACATGAGCATGTTACTGCGCTGTTTTTATGCAGCAGCACCATAAAGCTTGAAGGTTGACCCTGTTCACAGCATTTTCAGTAGGTTGGAGACAAAATATTCGCGTAAAGCAAAGCAAACTCAAGGAGGCTGCCGTCTCACTCGGGATGACATAACAATGCCAGTACCTAGGATTCGTAAGTTAAACCCCCAGAGTTTAGTGACACAGTAAAGCTCCTCTCCAAAGCAGTGTGAGGATGCCTGCATGCAAGGTCATGCTGCCTTTGGCCATTACACTACTTGTCCTCCTTGTCAGAGCCTACAACATAAAAAGCTCTTGGTAAGTGTTGAGCTGATTGTCATGTACAGAGGGCATGCAAATATGCTCCTTTTGACCTCAACAAAACATTGCTTGCCAAGGGAAGCTAAATATTAATCCTGACTCAGATGTAGCATTAGCATCCACAACCCTGAATACTGACGAAACTTCCAGCATTCACTACACAAAATGCTTCCGCTTAGGCCCAAGTTGAGTCCATGAGGTGTTTGAACTTGATCCTGTTGTGGTTTAAGACACTTTCACTGCGTTGCAGCCCTCAGCAGTTCACACACCAGCTGGACACATCTTCCTGGCCATCGGTCTTAGCAGGGTGCTGCACCCAGCGACTGGCAAATATTCAGCATTGCCTGTGTTTCTCCTAATGGAACTTATAAGTAACCTAAATGGTACTGCACATTTTAACGAGCTCCTTATTACGGGGTTAATAACCTGCTTTATTTTGTGTGGGTCTAACCATTAGCAGCTTGATGTTAAAAGGCTTTAGTCTGTTTGATGCACATCCGTTGACTCAGTGCCTCAGAAAGTAAAGTGTTCAGTGCACACTTGATCAGGAATGAAATCGGGGTATGCCCTTGAGGTCCTAAATGCAGGCATCAGCCCTCCCACTATCTGCTGTCTTTCCATTTGCCTTATTAAGACGTTCCCAGGGCCCAGCAGGATGCTTTTTTTCCAATACGATGCTTTACAAAGATGTCTCACCACTATGGTAATTGGTGGTGTAGTATCACTACCCGACAGCTGTTTTCAAAGCATCTCCCTAGGTGTTCATCTCAAGGAATGCATTGATACTGGCACCTTGGAAAAGAGGAAAAACAGGGGGAGAGAAATCTGAAAAGAGACCTGAAGAGGTGGGGGATGAGGAGGAGGGCTGGTTCCCAGGGATTTCACACATACCTTCTGTTGCTATGGCAATTGCTCTGTCTGTCTGTACTTGCTCCGAGCAACAGCTTCATCCAGAACCACACAATCAGGTACTTTCAATAGTTCACACCGGGGAGCGAGGGGGACAAACAACAGGGATGTTTTCTCAAAAAACCTGGTGTGTGCAGGAGTGCAACAGAGAGCCCAGAGTTTGTAAATATGCATTAGCCTGGTTCCTGCTCTTGCCAGGGTGCCATCTGCTGAGTGTGTTTGCACAGTGCCCAGCACAGCCACCAACTGAATTCCAGCTGGGGCTTCTAGGCAGAACTATGGTACAGATAAGCAAAAAGGGTCGGGTCAGGAAAGTGAGAATGCCACAGTCACAGCCTCCAGCATTTGCAGGAGCCATGAAATGTGTCTGGTACCCAAATGTCTCTTCTATGTGATCCCCCAAACTGGCAGGATGGGAGAAAGTGTTGAATCACAGATCCTGTCCTTGGTCAAACACCGGCTCACCCACAGACTGCTTATAACACTAACAGAAACACGGCAGAGACAAGAATCTGTAGGAAGAGTGAATCACTGGAAGTGACATATTTATGTAGTGCCTCTCGGCATCGTATTAGGGCAGCTTTGTTTCTGTGGGATCTGATCCTAGAGGTGCTGCCACGCTCTAGACCTTGAGGGTATAGTCAGCCTTCAAGCTCTCCTTAATCACGGCCTTTCCAAAGATAGGAGTGGGTCAAAGCGACCCTGCAGCCAAGTATGAGGTGGCTCATTTCCATTGACCTCAAGACAGGCCCAATTTCAGCTGCGCTTCATGATGCTACCTGTCTACAGAACAAGAGGGTATAGCGTCAGTCTAGCCTGCAAACAAGTCATCTTGCTTCTGCAGGAGTTATTTTCACCAGGGGAGAATGGAGGCAGAGCTCTTCAGACCCGCCTGCATCCTCTTCGCCGCGTGATTTCAGGAAGCTGCTCCCCTGTGATGAAAAGTCCCTGCAGTAATGCACCCCGAGGTGTTGGTTTTCAAGCTTTTCCAGTGAACAAGACACGTCCTGCTTAAAGAATCGTGCTCGCCGGGGCGCAGCGCGCCAAGAGCTGGGATTCAGGCTGGGAGAGCTGAATTCTTTTTTTTCCCCAATAAGTTTGTCTTTGTAAAGAAAGAGTGTCTTGGCAAGTCCGGATGGAAAGGGGAGAGCACGCCAGTTGTGTGTTAACTTCTCAACTGGCACGCATTTTGCTGTTTAGAGCCTGCATTAGTGGGCTGTGATTTTCCCTCTGATGCCAGCAGGTTACTGTGACTGTCACTGCAAGCGTTTGAGTTAAACAGCATACAGCTGGTGGGCTCACCTTATCGAGAGCATTCAGGGTTTCAATCCACACTTCCTCTTTCAAGTCAAGGCTTCTGTCAGATTCTCTGAACAGTTTTTCGTGAGTCTTTAAACAACTGAACTGAGCAAGTAGCGTGCGCGATACAACTGCCAGCAGACAGAGCAGTGCAAACACTGTCATGAGCACTGCACTCAGCGAGCCTTGCTCTGAGCATGGCTTGCATGGCACACCCACCATCCTTCACTGAATGCTGACTGGCACCAGCCATGGTCTGGGAATCCCCTGCTCTGTTCTTCTGTGCCTTCTACAAATGTTTCCCGGTCCCGTGTGTCCTGGAGTCTACTTTTATCTGGGAAAAACGTGAGGTGTCTGGCTATCAGTATAGGCAGCCCCGTCAGGAAGGGAGCAGGCTTCCATGGGGTGCTGGGNTGTGATTCTGTGATCAAGGGAAAAATCTATCGAAAAGTCCTGCTCAGAATAAACACCTAGCAATGCAGAGTAGGGTAGTAATGTGGGGCCACACAGCTGCCCTGTCTTTTGCTGCTGAAGTCACGTGGATCTCCCACACTCAGAGAAGCAGGATGGGTTTTTGTCAGCTGTTGAAGCATCACACTTAAATAAATGGTTCTTGACGGGGTTGCCTCCCCACTACATGAGTGAGAAGTAGTGGAGCCTATATGAAGTGAACCGCCTGCAGTCATGCTTCTCTCTGAGAAAAACCTCACTTTTTCCAGTGGGCTCCCCCAGCCTGGAAGCCTGGAGATAAGAAGGCAAAGATAAAAGCAGGGCTGTGGGGCTGTTTGCATTGGGAGACAATAAAGCTGATGATAGTAAATGCTGAGTGTACAAGACCGAAGGGATGGATGGAAAATTACCCAGATATTATACGCTGCTTTATCTGGGGAACTCAGCAAGCATATGTGATTCCTAGCCCAGCACGATATGATACCAGCTGAGCTGCATCCTAAGATACACGTGAGAACAGCTGGCCTCTCCTGCCTGTCAGACTCTGCTCTCAGAGGTCTTTTCAGAGTTTTTCACACCACAGACAGAGGATGGTCTGGGGACTGGCACACCCAGCAGGGCCCACCAGGTTGTTGGGACTCATGTCCTAGCTGTACCACCCCTGGGAAAACCATGCAGGACTGTTTGTTCCCCCCCTGTGATTTTTACCTCAGTCCTTATGGGGTTCCGAGTTTTCATCTGCCTGTGAGTTGCTTCATACTCATTTATTTCGGTGCCTGAGAGTGTGTCCCCCAAGCCTTTTTGACAGTAAACCTGAGACTGGCACTGGGAGCTGGCCTCTGAAGCAGCAGAACAAGCACCATGCTGCTCTTGAAACAACTCCTGGACCAGTCAGCAAATGAGTGAGACACTTCCCCACCACATGAAGCCTTTCTGAACCTTACCCAGTGCTCGTGGCTGCCCCAGAAAGGCTCTGTGGAGTGCCGGGCTGATTCAGCAAAGCACTTCATTTCCTCCAGCCTGTGGGTTGCCATGTTGCACCATGAAGAATTCTTAAATTCAGGACCCACAGACGGCTGATGACACAGCTGAGCTAGAGTCATTCCATTGTGTTCTCCTTCCTTCCTCATCTTCTCCCAGAAATTTCCCTGAATCCAAGCAGAGGCTGAAGTGGGACCAAGTTGCATGAGTGGAAGCATATGCAAAGACCCAAAGACGAACCTGGGACATTTTCAGGGGACCGACTGGAGTCTGTGGGTTCCCTGCACTCATCAGGCAGGTCTGCTGCCAGTTAGCCCCAAGCAGAGCTCAGCCTCAGGAGGAATGGTCTATGGCCAGATGAGCAGCAACCTGCACCCTTCTCCTTTCCAACTTTCCTGCAGAAACATGCCAGGCCTTGCAGGGACTACAGCTTTGCTTTGCTCTGCTTTGCTTTGCTCATGATGCTTCCCAAGGAAAGGTATTAGCAGGGGCTACACTCCTCTTAGATTCAAAGCAACTGGGACCACCAGGAATTAACTTGCCCCATTGCCTTCTAGTTCGAATATTTTTATTTTATTTCTCACAGAAAGACACATTCTTTCCCAGGGGAGGCACAGAGGTTTCAGAGCTTCAGGTGGCTTTCCCAGTTTAACCTCTAGGTTGTGAAGAAAGGGCTCTGTGTGTCTGAGGCTGAACATTTCACTGGGAGGGAACTGCCCATGTCACATTGTTAGTAAGGACTGGCGAACAACGGGCTCAAAATCAACCCGCCAGTGGATGCAGGCTACCCATTCACTACAGAAGGAACCCTTCCGTGAGGCAGTAGAGGAGACAAGCTCTGCCTCGAGCTCACGTGCACCCTGCTCTGGGCATGGCCGTATTATGCAGGAGCGATTTCCAGAACTCACCGATTGATTTCCCATGACTCACAACATAACCACTTCTGCTGTGATTTGTGGAATGACTCCTAGCACTGAGCTTCTAGGATGTGTGGAATACAGGGCGCCTCCCAGGGAACTCACAGCTGGAGTTTAGAGAGCACCCAGTTGTCAGCTGCAGATGTTTCCAGCCCAGCGATGTGCTGTGCTTCCTGTTTGCAGAGAGTCCAGATGTCTGCTTTCCAATCCACTCCAGCCCAAGCGTTCACAGTGGACCGTTTCCAGAACGTGAATGCAAACATGGGGCTGGGACCCGGGGAGGGAAGGACAGGCACCGGTGTTTTAGAACTCTGTGAGCGCATCAAATGGATTTGACCAGCCGTGATTGGAAAACTGACAGGAATCAAGTCCTGGAGATGGTGGAGGAAATCCTGTCCTTCATTGTTTTGGTCTCACTGATGTCACTTTTATGTCCCCTTTATCCCTTGTCTCATCCAAGGCTTCCAGAGGGAAAGTTGTGGCTGACAGTCTTGGTCAGACGACCAGACATGACGTGCAAGAGGTCAATTTATCCTCTGTTTGTCAGAGAGGAAGAGATTTATTTGCTGTGGGTACATCCGGCTTTGCCTGCTTTGCGATGCTCTTTTGTTTATGCAAACCAGTCAGCCGGGGGCGTGCAGGTCAAGATCTACATCCCAAGTAGGAAATCAGTGCTCAGAAATAGCAGTCCTGGGAGTTCACCAGATGAAGGTCCCTTCAGACTCCCTCTCTCATGCGCCTCGAGGAGAGGAAAACAGAAGTCCCGCGTTTCTACAGAAGGACGCTTTCACGGCTTGAGTTGCAAAGCCAACATTTATCAGAATGGAATCCAGCCACTTCCGGGCACATACACCAAGGATGGGGTCGGGACCTCTCAGCTACCCCCCTTTTCAGATGGAAATCCCCAGCACTGCAGAACGTGCCGTCTTTTGATAAATTTTGCCACTCCAGTCCCTTCTGCAAAACCATCTGGGCATCAGGACGAGTCCCTGCCTGCTGCCTAGACGAAGAATGAAGGTCAAGCTTGTGCCCAAAAGAACACAGTGTCTAGTTAATCTATGCAGATGGCTTTCTTCTCTGCACTTACATGGTAACCACCAGAGGCTTCTATGCCTGAAGGCTATCTCTACACGACAGAGGACCTCTCTTTCTTTGTAAGTTACTCTTACTATTTGTTTGCCAATGCAGCTTCTTTATTGCTTTCCCAGCCCATTGCTGTTAAAAATAGAAAGTGGTTCAGGACTGGGGCGAGGCAAGTCCCTCCACTGATCCTGTTAATGACAGACCTATTTGCACTGCCTTCCACAGAGTAGATGGGGTTGGTTGTTTTCCTTGTGCTGCCATCTACAGAGCAAGCAACAGGTAGTGTCTGGGGATCATTAATAGCCAAAGTTAATTCCAAACCCTCCTCATTAAATCTTCAAGATCAGCCCCTTCTCCAGCTCTGGTCAGCACTGGTGGCGGCTGACACTGCTTTTCTCTCCCAAGATTGCCCTTGAAGTCGTGACCGTTAGACTGGCAATTCAGACGGCTTTGCTGCAGGTCTGTGTCATGGGCTGCTTCAATGCTGGGGAGATCCACGCCTTCAGCTACGACCAGTGACCAGAAACCGAGATTTAGCTCTAGTAGTATCTGGGACACCCAGCAAATTATCTCTACCTGCCTCATTCTCACTGTATGCTTTGATTCTTCATCACTGTCTGCACAAGACTTCTGTCTCTCTTTCAGCCACTGAGATTATGAAATACTCTTGTGGCATCAGTGCTGACATGTCTGGGGACCTTTCCCTGCACATCAGTTCTTCCAGCGTGGCACAAAGGAACTGGAGTCTCTGCCACCAAGCTGCTGCATGCCCTCAGTCACATCACTGAGGCAGGGCAGAGCTGTTCTCCTGTAAAGAAGGAAGTTTGCCCGAGGTGATCCTAAATCTTTCTGCTGATACCAGGAGGTCCAGGGTTAGTAAGGTCAGAATTGCTCCTGCAAGGGCCCAGGGAGTGGACAAGAAACTGTGAAGCAGTCGGGCTGATGGGAAACTGGTGATTTAGACTTTGGGAACATTTTGACATTGTGAAAATTAAAAGTCCTGTACCGAATACTGAAGGTACTTAAACCGCATCCGGACCTTCAGGGTGACAGACGGACCATCTCTTTCGAGAGAATGAAGAAAGCAGATGGGAAGTGAACTGTTTGATAATGTGCTAATACCTTTACAGGCCCAATCCAGTGTGAATGCTCCAAGCACTTCTGTATGAAAACCCATCTCGGGCTACTCTGCTTAGGTTAAAAATAAATGCAGCATTTTATGATGCAAGGGGCTGCAGTCCAGAAGTCTGGATAGAAAGTGTCCAGACAGGCCTAGAGGGAGGAGAGCGGCACAAGGAAGTCTGTCAGTGGGATGGGGCTGATGCCAGGTGTTCCCACTTGGCAGCAAGAAGGAAGCACTCCAGCACAATGGCCTTCTCCTTCCTGCTCCGTGTGCTCCCTGGCATGGCAGCAGGAAAGATCAAGGTCTGCTGCAAGGTTATAGGTTCAGCATGCAGACCAGCAGCAGGGCACACAGCTAAGATATTTGCGGACACGGAAAAGCCAGACTCTTGGGAGGCTGCAGCAAGCACAGCCCATGATTCATCTAGCCCTGCGGGGAAAAAAGGTGGGAGGGTAACCACTGCAAGCCCTCATGGAGGTCTGCCTGCTTCTGGAGAGCAAGCAGGCACTGGGGAGGGACAGGAAACACCATGCTCCTGCTGATCTGCTCCCTGCGGGAGGCTGCAGTCACCCTTCATCACTCCTTCTCCTACCTAAAGTGGTAGCCAGCGTCCTCCCTGCAGGAACCAAGGAGGAGTCAGGGTGAGCTGCGGATCACAGAGCTGCGCTGGGAAAACAGCCTACACACCAGCATACACTGACTAGGCACCGCCTGGGCCAGCTGTAGCTGCAGGGCCCTGCTGTGGGGGAAGAGCTTTCACCCAGCTAATGCCTGACTTGAGCTTGCCAAAACAGGTAAACATATAACCTGAAGCTCCCTCAACGTGTTTGTGCAGCTCTTGGACCGTGTCTTGGAGAGGAAGGAGGGCACAAGCCAATAACGCACATACCTGCTCTGGATTGTGTAAAATGTGGCTGTGAGAACCCCTGTGCCATGTTGCTGCATGTGCCTTGGTTTGACTGCTCCCTGCCTCAGCAGTGCACATGCTGGCATTTTCAGGGTGGGGTTCATCACCGGTCTCCGTAATTTATTTCCCCTCTCTTTGCTGGGGGTTTCTGAAGCCTCTGAAGAGACTTTTGAGACCGACAGAGGCAATGCTGTTGTTTTGCAAATGAGGCCATGCCCTGAGTATCCCGTGTGTAGGGTCGCTCTGTACTATCCGCAAGGAAAAGAACTGGGAATAGGGGTTTTCTTATGGTGCTGAGCCAAGGTCTGAGTGCTCAGAAATAGATCAGAAACCACCCTTGAATAAGGTAAGAACTGATTTTAGTCCCAAAGACTGGCATGTGGGACTCTGCAGAAGCCAGCACCAGCCAAGGATGTTGAAAACCTGCCTCGCACCGTGTAGCCTGCGGGCTTCTTGTGTGGGATCCAAACTGACTGCAGAGAAAAGCCTAACAGTGCCAGCGGTGGGTCTGACTCTTCAGCCTCAGTTCCCAGGATGCTTGCTCCACTGTATACATCCCACTCCGTGCCTCAGTTCCCCTGTGCCAGCTCCACCTCCACCTCCCAGGCTGACTGGAGGCACCAAGTCACCCACAGCAGTGAATCACCTGTAGGCACTCACTGCCACCCGTGGGTGCCTTGCAAGAGGCTAGGAGAACATGCAAGCACCCCTCCTTTCCTGCAGAGGACACCCAGGTTTATTTTAAAGGCTGATTGACGTTAATAGCCTGCACAGCTACCTGGAGGCTGTAAAAACCGAAGCGCAAGATTCTGTGAGAGGAAAAGGAGTTGCCTGCAGTGGAGGAAGCATCACGTTGAGTTGCTGCCCTCTGCTGCTCTGTGGCCCCAGAGCTTCAGGGGGTGTTCATCTATTCCAGCAAAACGTCTCACTGGAGGCTCCCGAGGGCCGCCAAGCCGACGGTGCTGGAGTCTGCCATCCTGCCTCGGCTGAGGAATGGGAAGCCTTCCCCAGGTTTTTATTCAGGATGAAAGCAAGCAGATTTGTTCAGCTTGTCCTGGACTCTCCGTGTCGACTAGGTAGTCCGCAAGGAAGTGACGGCCCTTTACCAAGAGGAAAGTTGCCGTTTAATCACCGATTGCCGCTCATCGTGCATTCCTGGCCCGGCAGCAGCCTAGAGGAATGCAGAGCTGCCACGCGGTGCTGCACAGTGCCCAGGGACAGGGAGCATCTGCGCTCTTCTGCAGAGCATGGCAGACAAGGGCCGAGGTTTCGGCGTCCTCGGAGCCTTGTCATGTGCCTGGTAGCCCACACACACTACATGCCATGCCCAGCAGCCCTATCTTATCTAACACTGCTCTTTAAACAGATCTTTGATGTCCTGCTGTACTGAGCAGTGTCCGAATGTTGCTGGGCAAGGCAGCAGCACAAGGAATAAACTACTTGATGGACACCCAAAGCAGGTACATGAGCTCCTGCTGGGGTGTCTTCAGGCCAAACTATCCACAAATGCACAGGGACAGATGAGAAGGGGAAGCCATCTCAGGAGAGGCTGGAGGCAGTCCTAAATCACAGCAGAGTCTAGACAACAGTATTGAAAGCAGAAGTCTGGAAGGCACCTGGCTTCTGATCCTGTCCCCGCAGCGTCTGGTGGATCTAGATGTAGGCTGTACCCTGGTCCAGACGGGGTAACTTGTACAGAGAAAGCACCACCATCAAGCGGGTGGTTATGAGGTGTCGCTTCCCTGCTGCCACAGCTCCTCCTAGCACTGCCAATACCCAAGTGTGATGACACTTTACACCCCTCCCTCTCTGTGCAGTGAACAACACAGGCCATGAGAAAGTATTGAGACCGCGATCTCCCGCGTTTGCCCATGTGTGCGGGGTGTTCTAAACCCTGCGTGCACCTCCACCGACAAAAGCACTGCCAGCCTGGTTTAGAGTGAACTGTGACCCTAGAGTCACCTCGTCTTGTATTTCTTCAAATAAACACGGGAATTCTAAAGGCCGTCTGGGAAAATGTGCCATGGTGTATGAAGATGAGCTGCTGGCTCGCTTTTGTACAACAGAATAGTCAGCTGGAAGGGGCCTGCAACAGACGTTTAGTCCAGCTGTGTGCTGGAGCGGGTCCAGAAAGGGCAGCGAGGCCGGTGTGGAAAACAGAGCCTAGGAGTCGCGGCTGAGGGAACTGGGGTCATTTAGTCTAGAGAAGAGGAGGCTGAGAGGGGACCTTATTGCTCTCTACAGCTACCTAAAAGGAGGCTGTAGCAAGGCTGCTGCTGGTCTCTTCTAAATTACAAATGGTAGGACGAGGGGAAACTACCTCAGTTGAGTCAGGGGAGGTTTAGATTGGGTATGAGGAAGAAATCCTTTACTGAGTGGTTGGGCACTGGAACAGGCTGCCCAGGGAGGTGGTGGAGTCTCCATCCCTGGAGGGGTTTAAAAAATGAGTACATAGAGCACTTGAGGCCATGGTCTAGGGGTTGGGTAGACGCTGGGATGAGGGCTGTACTTGATCGTGGAGGTCCTTTCCAGCAATGATGATTCAATGATTCTATGATTCTAAATAGCATACTTTCTGAGTCTGAACCCTCCTGCTTTAGAAAAGAGCTGCTGTCAATGGTGGTAGACATGCAGAGAGAGCTGCAGACCCAGGCACTATCACTGCAATTAATCACAACAAGCTTCTGGGAGGGGGGTTTGTCCCTGGAAAGCAGGAATCTCTTTCCACCCCCAGAGGCAGTCACTCATCCATCCCAACAGCAGCAGACCCTGGACCCTGGGCACAAGGAGATGGTCCCTACCCAAAGCACCGCCTGCCCTCACTGACAGTGTTTCCAACAAGTAAATCCAGTCAGTGCTTCATCCTGGTTGCTTCTCAACCAATTAGTGAGCTTCCGGACAGGATACCACGTCGCTGTTATCTTTATTTGCACAGTGCTTGGAGTGCCAGAGGGTGGCCGGGCAGCTGGGCAAAGCTAGATGCTGACTTAAAGAAACATTGGTCGGTTTGTCGTCTTTTCCTTTGATTTCTGATTTCTTCATGGGTGAATCTGCTACCTCTGTCCTCAGGCTTGGAGCCTGGACTCACTAGCAGCAGAAGCAGTTTAAGTTACGTTAGCTCTGCTGGGACCTGGCTTGTGATTACCTGGGGTGAGAACATGCAGATGAAAGTTTCCAATGATGCCTCAAGGAGGATAATCTCAGGAATTTGAGTTGTTGTCCACCAGTGTGAGAAGCAGAGAAGCAGCTTGCAGGCTGCTTGCATTCTTCTTCCAGGCCCTCTACAGAGCACCAGGCTCAGGGTTTCTGTGCGGTTTTCTTGGAGACCAGGTCTGAGCCAATGCACCAGTGCCCAGCAGAAGGATTCTTCACAAGCACAGGTCTCGGTCCACACTGAAGATCCCGGGACCTGACAGCAAATTGTTGAATGGCTGCATATAAAACAGGTTACCTCTGGGAAGAGGAGGAGAAATGTCACAAAAGACGTGTCACTGCCATTAGAAAATAGGTGTGTTTTCCCTCTGCAACCCCACATGTGCCCTTTCCAGTTAAGGCACTTTAATAGCAGTGGGGAATTTTTCTGTCCCATCTGCAGAGCAGCACCTTTGGGCTTCTCCTTTGTTAATGGAGCTGAGATTTCCCTGTCCCTGCTGTGATGACTGGAGTAGCGCCTGAGGAAAAATTCTTTATTCATGTGAAGACAACCCAACAGGTTCATTACACTGCAGATTACATAGGCTGATGACAGAAAGACATTAAATAAGGTTCTGTCTTATTACTTCCTTATTTTTAATTGAATGCTAGGCCATTAATCTGATTGAAAATCATCATGTTGAACAGTTTCCTAGGAAATCATACTGAGAAGTGCCTCATCCTGCAGGTCGCCCTGTGACCTGGTTACTTTTAATCTTTCTTGGAGAGGATGAAGGGATGCGGGACTAGTACCATTAGTCTATATTTAAACCAGACCTGGGGGCAATGGAAAGAAAGCTAGTGTGAAAGTGGGACAACTCCAGTGAGAAGTAGGAGGGGAGAGGCTGCTGAAATGGAGAAAGTCTAAGGTAGATGTGGGCTGGACAGAGGCCTCTCTCATGTCCCTGACACTTATGCCCCTGTCAGTGCCAGTGCATCCAGCTGGAGGTTTGCCTAGAAACATGCCAGAGTGCTTAACAGCACAACAGGGCAACAGGCTGAGCACTTCCCAACCCGCATCTGCAAAGTCCACTGGAGTGGACAGATTCTCAAGGAAGGCTGACCTGGTAGTGGGTGAGCAAGCCTCTTCCTCACCTCTGTGGCTCTGCCAGCACCTGTGCTGACGCCTAGACGGATCAAATCCGGTGTGGAAATGAAGCATGAGCTCAGCGATGAAGGAGCACAGTTAGGTAGCTGCCCCTCACTAGGTAGGCTGGCTCCCTTCCTGCCACAGAACATGGAATACTGTTTTGCCCCAAGCATACATAGTTGGTGTGGGTGTAGATTTACACTTTGTTAAGGAAAACGAAATGAGGGGGCTGGTTTCAACTTGCCTGTAGTTTAGTATTTGCAAAAGCCCTCGCCTTCTTGTGTCGCTTTACGTAACAGCCTTACACATCTGCAAAGTATGTGAAGCATTTCCACTGGGGGGAAAGGAAAAGAGGGGAGGAGACTGCTGAAAGGTGCTGTGTCTCCCAGCAGGATTTGACAAGGAATTTTTAGTTGCCACCAGGCAAGAAAAGAGCAAGAATCAGGAGTCTGCTTTCTAGGGCAAACTTTCCCCAGGTTTGTGCCACAGTAGACTGCATTTCCAGAGACGGCTGCAAAGCATGCCTGGGAACACACCAAATAATGGCTTCACTTCAGCAATACAGCGCTACACTGAGGCGGGCTGAGTGAGCATCGAAGCAGCATTAAACTGACCTCAAGGAGAAACTGTGGTACCAGGAAGAACATGACATTAATAAATGCACAGAGTTTGAGGAGCAGGATGTCGACTGGTCAGTCTCTCAGCAGCTGCGGAGCTTGAGAGCGGAGGACTAGCTACATTTCTGTCTTACATCAGCTAGAAGGTGCGAACAGGCACACTTCTTCTTTGCTTCTCATTATACCCCATCTGATAGCGTAAGGTATATACATGTAAGTCTGGGGGGAAACATCGCAAAAATGCTGCGAATGCTTCTTGAGGAGGATTGGAAGGAGTGAAAAATGCCTGAAGCTGTTCAAGTGCAAAGTCTAGTGAATCAGTCCCTCCACTCTTCTTTGCCTTCTGAGTCTGGGTGGACCCAAACCACAAAGCAAAGAGGAAACAAAGGTGGAGTAGGCATTGAGAAAGATCTGTCTGAAACTTGGCATTAAAATCTAAGTGCTCCCAATCACTGCCAGCCCACGCAATGTGAAGCAACTGGAAAATCACTGCACAGTGCCCCGAGATGCAGGGGCTGTTTCATTTGTTCCTCTTCCCGAGAAGCTGCTTGAGAGGTACGTGACTGCTGAGGAATTGTCTCCACGTTCTTCTGCCACTGAGGTCTCCCTTGAAATGCTCTGAAAAAACGCAGGGAGCACGAATGCCTGGTTTGGTTCATGAGTTCTGCTTGTTTTGTTGTCCTCATTTGGAGGTGTCACCAGTTTAAGCACTGTTCCCCACTTTTATAGTCAGGAATACCTTTCAGTCTGTGGGATTCCTTCAGATTTGTGACCTTGATGTGCAGAACTGCTGAGCACCTATCTTTTGGACAAAATGTGCAGGTGCTTCTCATAATCTGTGTAGCTTATCCCTGAAAGCAGGCACCCAGTTCAAAGAACTTCAGAACCAGTCTTGGTTCATCCAATCTCAGGAACATAAGACCATCCAGCTCCTTTCAGACAGTTCGCATTCTGAAATCATAATACAGGTGACGAAATCCAGGTGTTTCTCATGCCATGTACCACCCACACCCGCGAGCCCACAGGAAGCTCAGGCTAGAAAAGTAAGGTAGATGAAGTCTCGGCATAGCGTAGACATGAAGGGCTTGGGTCCCTTATCGCCTTAGTCCCCTCACCCAGTGAGCAGAAGAAAAGAAAAATCAGAACAGTCTTTCATGGGGACCCTTTACAGGTGGGGCTCCACTCCTGTCCCACAAGGGTGTTGCGCAGAAGCCAGTGGAGGGGAAACGGAACCCTACTCCAGGAGACACGGGGACAGCCACCAGCCTCTGAAACCCTTCTGGAGTGACAACAGAGCTCTCAGAAGTGGTGCGCAAAGAAGAACTAATGCCTCTGCTCCCTGCCAGGGCTGTGACCATCTGAGGAGGACACGGATGTGTCTTCCAGTGGATAAAGAGGGTGACACTGTCTCTGTGTATTTCTTTAGGTCCCAAATTCAGTCACACAGAACACCTCAAAACACCTGTACTGCTGCCCCCATGACTGCATGATATTCACTTTCTCTGCCTGAACATCTCAGCTGAGAGGCATCTCATTTCCCTCTCTCATCCATGTGCTCCTCTTGTACCCCTCTTTTGTTCTGTCCCACTTGCTTCTGAAAGCTTTAAGTGCTCGGCAGAAGTATTTGCCTCACTAACCTACCTCAGGTCTTTCGACTTCTGCCTGTCTTCACAGACTTGATCTTTTCCCTTACCCCTTTCATTTCTTATTCATACATTTGTATGATACAGGACTTAGAGATCACTTCCAGAACCATGCCCCAATTGTGCAAGGCACACAGGGAGAAGCATCCTGTCATCTGAGGACTCTACGATTGAAACGGCTCAGGCCGATGGACACCTGGGGTGCAGAGAGTCTGACTACCAGGCTTACACCTCTCATCTGGACCACAAAAGTGTCCTCCTTGTTTCTGACTGTGGCTTC
Source organism: Upupa epops (assembly GCA_013397515.1). NCBI lineage: Eukaryota > Metazoa > Chordata > Aves > Bucerotiformes > Upupidae > Upupa > Upupa epops. The sequence continues at coordinate 419,971 of VZRI01012356.1, forward strand.
CTCTGCTTGCCATGGTGTCACAAACATCGTCCTTCACTAACAAGCACAAGGAAGATGGAGGAGTCGTCTCCCTCCCCTATCCTACGTGTGCAGCATTGTCTTTCTAGCCTGGAGCGGGATCAAGTCTTTCTCCATGGGAGCTCCATCCAACAACTTGTGGAGCAACTTGCTCTGCTTTCAGAAATTATTTTTAGGGGGGAAGGGGGGTGGGCTACCAAGCAGATAGCCACTTCCCTCTGGAAGGGATAGAGGCAAACATTTCCTCCCAGAGGGAAAAGAGCACTTTTCTCATCCTTTCTTCACTCCCTTTTCAGTGCTGGCGCCAGGCTAACTAACCGGTTCATTTCTTTCCTCCGTATGTGTGAACATGCTGATTTTTTTTGCACAATTAGAGAGGAAAAGGATTTCTCAGTCTTAACATCCTGTTCACTTCTGCATGATTTGAATGCTCATTACTAAAAGCTGGCTATTTATACGCAGGGACAAAGTACACTCCTCTAACCCCTCGTGGCATAATTCTGCGTGCTGACTGCTCAGCTCTAGAAAGGTGAATCAAATGGATGACAGAGAGCTTTTCATAGGGACTGAATACACACCGTACATCAACACAGTAATACCCTTTCAAAATTCCCTTTGCTATCATGTCTTTGGGAATATGAAAGGAAAACCTTTCAGCAGCCTCATTCCCTCTGAGTGTAATCTTGATCGTGCTGAGAGGGATGGGTGCCAGATAACTGTGCTGGTGCACGCAAAGGTAGGAAGGCTGTGCATAGCATAAACTGTTGTATCACTTGAATTGTGCTCTTGGATAGATGCAGTGGTGGTAACAGGGCAGCAGTAATAGGGTGAGCGGTTCATTCACCTGCCCAGTATCTCTCAAGAGATCAAGTTGCATCTAATCAGTGGGAAATTCCTAAGGACCTGTCCAGAACCAGTGCAGTATCTCAGAAATCACCTGTCTGCCAGTACAACACAGTGGGCATCTGACAAGGAGAGGCTGATTTAAGTGATGCCTTTGTGCAGCTCACAAAAAGGCCCAGCGTTGCAAATAACATGTCAAAGCAACCTCTCAGCTGCAGAACAGGTGATCCTTCAGAAAGGATCCGAGTGTTTTGGGCCTGTCTGCTTTTGGAACATCTTTAAGACAAAAGATTGATGCCCAAGGTGCAAGTCAGCATTTTTGCTTTATCTACATCGTTTTTATGTTCCCATCAAAGGACGCGTGACGCTTTCTCCAAATGACAGCTGTCACAGTGGTTACCATACCCCTCCATTACACTTTTAATCTTGATGGAAACTTCTTCCACCTGCTGCTCCACAGGTGCTCTCCTGTGTGCACAGTTGTGGCTGCAGTTCTGCCTGATGTTCACCTACCAGGGAGTCTGCTCTGACTCTTCAGGCAAAAAGCATCTACCACCACAACAGTATGTCCATGGAGCACCATGACCCAAGCCTCCAGGAGGCGATTCTGGTGAGAGCACATCATAGCTTCAACCAGTATATAGTGGGAACGGAGCAGATAAGGCACTTCATTTGAAGTCCCAGCCTCTCAAGAGGATGGTGGCTGCAGTGCCATCCCACCTCTTTAGTAGACTCCCTGATCAATGCGTTGCCCAGTTTCCTAGATGTACTTGCACTGCGCTGGTACAAACCGTTTCAGAGAGGCTTCGCAAAAGAGAGCAGGAAAAGTAGCCCTTCTTAACCCAGTTTACTTGACAGTTTCCATAACAACTTCACACAGCTATTTATATACCAGGAGAGTAGACTTTGCCTTTCATCATTTTTAGAACCTTTGTTGCCATATCAACCTCAGCAAAAAGTAGCAGAGCACAGCCCCATTCAATTACCTCTCGTTTGTGCAGAACCAAACTTCTCTCTCAATGAACTGGAATTGGGTTGCTCTCAGAACGACCCTTGAGGTGCCTACATGTCACTTTAAGCACCATTGGAGCCCTAATTTAAACGAGCTTGTGCCTGTGCGACACGACTACACCAAGAGGGTAGGATCATTTCCAGTGGGAATCAAAGACAAGGATAGAGTGGAAGCAGTCCACTGTGCAGCAGGTTGCTAAACTTTCTTGGGAGGCAATCAGTTGGAGGGGTATGATTGTTACCGTCTCTCTCTGTGATAGGTAAGGAAGAAAAACCTGATTTTGAAATGTCAGGCTTTCAAAGGCTTGGGGTTAGCATTGCTGACTCAGCTTTTTGGGAGGGAAAGAGCACAGCTAGGACGCAGTGACAGCCAAGATGGGTAGACAAGTGCTAGAAGGTAACTGCCAGGAGAGAGAATGTGTTCACAGAGGAGGACAGGAGAAACCTTCCTGGTGTGGTCTGAGTTGCTTCAGTCCTGGATTCATTCCCTGCAATGCCAAGCACCAAAGGGGAGCCCAGAAAGAGAAAGATGTCCCCAGAGCGCCACTCAGGTGGATGAAGAGTCTCCCAATGTCTCTCATTGGAGGAAGCCATGGTACTTAATCACTTCAGTCCATACAGCCAGGTAAAACGAATCTGTGCCTCAGCTTCTCACCAAGGCTTTTGTTCTTGTTATTTCTGGCTAGTACAGCAAGTACTCATCATTTGCATCACTGTGGTCTGCTGGCAGAGTTCAGCCTTGCAGGTCCATGGCACCAGATGTCCCCTTCCAGATCAGAATATAGTTAATGTTTAAATGCTCACACAATCACGGGCATCGATAACCCACCTAACGCCTTCAGATGGCTAAGCAGCATTCAGACAACCCATTGACAGTGCTGCATTTTGTCACTCATGCTTTCTCCTCCCACTGGGAGATGGCAGGTCTGTTGTCCATGCCCTGACACTGTCTCAACCTGCTGTGGTTGCTACTTTCACAAGACACTCCAGTTCAAAATAGGAGCCCCATGTATCTGCCCTCCTCCTTAGCTCCAACCTTTTCTATGCAGCCCCTGGCACAGGCACCCATCTGACAGAGGGAGCTTTATCCAAACAAGGCGGCCGGTGACATTGTGCCAGTGATGTACCCTGCCCTGCACCAGCTGAAATGCAGACAAAAGCATTTCTGAGAAGCAGCGTCAGTTCCTGGCTTGCTTTAGTCATATTGTTCGTTCTTGCCTTAATTGTTCCAGTATTTCTACGAGGTCTCCAGCGAGACTGAGAAGCCTGTTAGCAGTAACTGCATGGCTGGGTTGAGCTGTCTGTGTCAGCAGATGAGAACTCCTGCCTTTGGATGTGTTTTGTCATGTAGCAGTGCTGAACACAGACTCTGCCGGCTTTATTAATAGCAGTCCTATCATTTTATCATGATGTTCTCCCAACCCCTTGGACCGGGAACAATAGGAAATGGCACTTACACGTGTACATCTGCGGCACACGGAACAGTTTGAGTCGGCATGATTCACTGTCAGACTGCGGTACGTCAGACACTGCAGGCAAAACAAAACGGACTGCATATGCATGACCTAAATGTGTTCTACACATAAGCTGTACGAAGTGCACCTTGCCCAACTTGTGCGTGCAGAAGCCATAAATTAACTCCCTGTATCCCTTGGAGCACTGTTGGTAGTATCTTGGCAAGCGCCAACCCAGCGCTTTTAACCGTAAGCCCAGATGGTGCTAGAGGCTCTCTCTTGTCCTGTCTGCAGAATCCTGGAGGATTCTTGACTGGCTACTGCAAAAGAACGGTTTGATGTATGTTCTGCGAGAGGTCACTTGAGCCTTAAACCGAGCAGTTACCACGCACATCACAAACCAGAGAGCTTTCTCAGACTGACAAGTGCTGGTTTAGGCCTCAGAAACGTGGGAAGCCCCAGAAGTTGGAAACGTGCACTGCTCACATTTCTCCAGCATCTGCCCTGACTGATTTGTACCCCTGAACGTCACTTCTCCCCGCTCTGCCCTAACTCTGGCTTGACTGCAGTGCAACTGAGAACTATTTAAAGTCGCTGAACTCACAGACAAACTGCTCGTTTGAAAAACTCTGTCCTGGAAGCACTTGTCTCTGCACCAAGCCATGAGTCTGCGACATACCCTGAGAACTTGAGGCTCACCACACAAATGGACCCATGGGAGACTTCTCAGGACTTGTTTGCTTTATTCAGTCTGTATGACCAGTTCTGGAGGAGAAATGGTCAAAAGCAACCCGTATGTGGTTATTCCCCTAGGATCCTCAGTCTAAACAAGGATACCTCTGTCTTGAGAGCAACCTGTGCTGGGAGACCAAGGCAGAGACAAACCGAGGTGCTGCTCACGCATCTTCCAAAGACTGAAACTCTCGTATCCAAACTAGGATTCCTTCAAAACCTGAACAATGCCTGCAAACCAAGGAGATCTGATGGAACCTGACAGTGTTCCTCGGTAATCCCCAGACAAGCAACTTGCTCCATCCCTATTAAAATAGGGCCTTGTTCTCTGCTAGATGCTTTCATTATGAAATTAGACCTCTTTCTTGCCTGTCTGCAGAAAAGAGTTCCCAATTTACACCGATATGACAGTGATATTTGCCATCTTTATGGGAAGTCCATTTGTTTGAAAGCTGTGGCAAAATCACTACCTTTTTTCCATCCTTCAAACGCAGACAGGTTTCTGCTCTGAGCATCTCTCATGGTCACCACTTAATCCATCTTTACTCTTCTCCCAGCCCTGCTCCTGAGGCTGTGTTCACCTAGCCTGCCTAGCCGTGCTAGGAACTAAAAGCCATACCAAAGAGGCTTTTCTTTGGAAAGCAGAAGGGAAACCTAGCACAACTGTAGCCCCTTGTAGCACCACAGGCATGCACACACAGCATGTGGTGTGTCTTCCCTGCTGCGATGGGCCACGAGGTAGGACTTTTCAGAGGTACCAAGCCTGTTGATGATAACAGATCTGGTGCACAGATGTACCAGATCTTGTGCCAACCCATAACAGTTTCCTCATTGTCCTCCCTGGCCCTTTGGTATCGGTCCCCCAGCATGTCACCCCCAGCCCACCAACAATTTTAGCAACATGCAGAGATCTGTGGGCATCATCTTCCAGCCAGAGCTACACAGCATCCCACCTGCCAGAAGCCTACCCTGCTCTTTGCCCGTTGTACGTCAGGTAGACTCTGCAGGCTTGAGTTTTCTACATTTAAAACAAATGGGGGTTAAAATCCACAGTCTGAATTCCAAGCCAGGGTCTGGTAGACTATCACATGATCTATCCCGTTTACTGTATAGCACTGCAGTGCCTCTCTCAGTTGTCTCACCACGCAGACATCAGGCGGAGTGGAGCCATGTTACTTAGCAACTTGCAGTACACATGACAAAATTAACCCAAGCGGGTTTGTTTATTAACTCTTGATAAGTAGAAAACAAAACAGCAACCTGAGACCTTCACAGCCAGAATGTTTTCATTTTGGGGTGCCTTAATAATATTACAGATGACAGTGCTGTCTCAGGTGTTCTGTGGGATTGCTTTCTGCCCTTTCCCCACCCTGCCTCATGCCTGCTGGTTCCAGAATGGAAGAAGTAAATGTACTAATAGAAAAATTAAAAGACTGCTGGAACCAATGAGCTCTAGCTGCTTGGTCTTGTGAGAGTTAGGGTTGGAGGCTGGAGATGTGAGTATGACCCTCAGACTCTATCCCAGAGTCTGGACAAATTGCAGGGGTGAGGTTTTCAAACTGCAGTGATTTACTCCAAGCTCTTCAGACAATGTGAGCATTAGTTACTCTGTCCCTGCGCCCCAACCCTTGAGATACAGTCCTGCCTCGTAGAGGTTTTATGGCAATGCTTGTATCACCACATGCAAGACAGCACAGGCTTGATTTGCAAGGCTATTCAAGTAGCTAACTAAACCACGAGGCAGCAATTAGGCATCTGAAGGTTTGGTCTTCAGGTGCTCCAGAGCGCAGATTAAAAAAATTACAGTTTGATAGCTTTCCAAAAATACACGAAACTTGCCAGCCTTTACCAAAGGACAGGACCCGTGGCCTTGCTCTCTCAAGGGATTCAGACAAAAGGCTCTGGCCAAGAATTTCAGCCCTAGGAGAGACTTCTACAAGATTATTTCCAGATATGAAACCCTTTTCCTGCTCCGCTGCTGAGCCCTCCCTGTCCGACACTTCATGGGGACTGCTGATAATGAAAGCACAGAGGCCTCCCTCCCAAGCATTACCCGTAACAGCTGATCCAGGCAGTCTTTTCCGGCTTTTATGGAGAAGAATGAGTGACTTGTGCATTCTTGTGAGAAACTACTTCGGCACCAGACAAAGCATCTATATGTTTTTATGGAAGCAGAATGCAGATTCTTATCAGACTCCATTTATTTAGCAAGTAATGACAAATGAATTCCTTGGAAACTTACTCCCCAGAACCCCAGAGCACCAAGTACTCAGCATTGAAATGTTTTGAAGGCAGGGTGGTCAGAGGCACGTAGTCCAAGGGTCATGCTCTGTGTAGTGCCAGCGGATGGACAGGGTGGCAGGAGAGGGACTGGAAGGGGAACAGGAGGAGAGGGAGAAAGTCCATTTGACCACTTGGCTCTGCAGCTGGGGTCTGTCTCTTTGACGGGTTTCTGCCCAGTGAGTTGGTGCACGCCAGAAGGATGCCAATGTATAACCTCGCTCCATGCAATGCACTGTGATAGAGCACACAGGCTCTGAGAGGCTGACAAGATTGCTTATCTTACCCATGCCACCCTCTTCCCTATACAAGAGGTTTTCCCCTTTGTACATTTTCCAGCACACTAAAGTTATGTGGATGTAAGGATTTCCCTTAGGAAGTCTTTCACAAGTGACTTGCATTCCCTGCCAGCAGGTCTTGCACAGACTGCAGCTAGAGCCCCACGGCCAGGTTTTCCTGACACAAAAGGGAGCAGGCTCAAATACATAAGGGATTTCTGCTAAATTAGCCTGCAGTCTTGTTCACCTCCCCACGCAAAATTTACCTAACGTCTTCCAAGGCTCCCTGTACAGAGCATCTCTCCTTTCATGATTTCTTGGAGCAGAGGGGAGATGGTCAGCCTGAGAAGGCGCAGAGGCAGTAAGCCGTCCAGTTTGTGTATGTCAAGTGTAAGGCAGAAGCCCTCCTATAATGTCTACTCAGGTTCACTTGTCACACAGCCCACGGACTCTTCATGATCTTCCACAGCCCCTTCTATGCACCCCTTATAATTTTGTTGCTGGTAGCTGTGAGATCCCAGACCGTATCAGGAAAAACAGTCCTGTTCTGCTGCATGGAGCAGGGAAGGGCCTCCCTGTTTTTCCCCCTCACCCAAATTTGCCATCTCGGTGCCCTTATGTTGTCTGCACAGTTCTGTACTGTGGTTTTTTCCTTCATGGAAAGCTAAGTCAGCTTTCTTCCTGCATCTCAAGAACTCAACATTTCTTCCTCACTGTCTTCTCCTATCTAAGCCCCACAGCCCCTGTGGTGCTTGACATTTAACAAAGACATCTCTGGGCTGCATAGGGTCAGGCCTTTGTGCAATAAAATTTGTCAAAAATTAAATGAACTTCAAAATCAAAACTGAGGAGATGTTCAGCTTCTCCTCTCTAGGACTGCCACAACTACATTGGCAAAATGCAGCACCGACAGCAATGGAAGGGTACACACCACCCTAGCACATCTACAACTGCAGCACCACTGTAGAGGTTTTGACTCTGATGAGGTTGACAGGAAGTATGACCAGCTTTCCCTGACCCATGCTGAGTTACAGCTTTCTCAGCTGGGTGCTTAATTCAGCAGGTAGCCACTTGTAGTTGAGTGGTGATGATGTGTGATGCAGCAGGATTATCAAATCCTAGCGCATATGGGTCAAACCTGGACTAATTTTCAACCCCTTCTGGCCTCCACGACATGTACATGAGATCAACTGAGGCTTGTGGAGATAGCCCTCCCTCCATTGAGCGTGGCTCTGGGAACGAGGGGACAGATGTGTGGCTCAGGACCTCGGCCCGGAGATCTTCTGCAGACTCTACTGTGGACAGGCTCCAGTAAGAGAAGGGTGAGCAGATGATTCCTACATGGTCCCCCTTAGGACAGTCAGTCTGTTTTCTTGCTCAGCTTCTTCACCACCCCCAGCAGAGAGGAGGAAGAGTAAAATACCCAGAGCTGTTCTGGTCTAACATCAGCGTTTGAGAACAGGAAAGGCAAGCTTTACCTAAAGTGTTGCTGAAGAAAAGCAGAGGGTAACTTGTGAAAAGAAGGGAACTTTTTCCTCATCCATCCATTCAGCCAGGTTTCTTTCACTTACATTTTTTCCCACCTTCTTTATGCTCTTTCTCCAAGAGGAGAAAGCTTAACACTGCCTCACGGTCCACTGTAAGCCTTCCCCATTGCACATTCCCACTTTCCCTTCCACAGCTCCCTCAGACACACCCATCTAACTGTGTGCCTTGCAGCAAGAAGACTTGGATACACATGAAGGTAGATGTGAACTATTGCCTTCCATAGTCACGGGCTGTGCTTGTACAAACTAGGCTTAATAGAAAGTTTATACCATCCACCTGGCTCAGGCAGCAGCCACAGATGTCCCTTTCAGCCCGGCTCAGAGAAGCATTTGCAAGTTTGGCGCACGCTCTCCTGTCACATTCATCTTGTAGACTTTGGGGAATCATTAGGTGTCCCAGCTAATCTGGGCTCTGACGTACTCCTCTGTTCATCACAACAGTTGTTCAGGTGAAAATGCCCTAGATCAGTGAAAAATGTCCCCTGTGAGACTGGGTAGATTATTCTTTGCCACCTCTTTCCCTTCTTTTCCTTGTTTTTTTTTCCAGGGCATTGGTCAGCCTCAGGTTCACCATCCTCAGCCACGGTGCACACAGCCAGGTCAAGAGGGGAAAGGAATCTCTGCAGCAGGAGGTCATGACTGCAGGAGTCTTACCATGAAATAAGTGTGCACATCTTCAGGAGTCTGGCGGGGCAAGACAAATTCTTGGCCATGTCAAGGACTTCCAAACAACATGTCCTGAGGGTCAGGAACCAGTCTAGTTTCTTATTAAAAAAGCAACACAAACAAACCCCAACAAGTCAATGCAAACAACCTATACATTAACCATTTCAACTGTAAGAAAAAGAGGAAGGTGGGAAAATCCCTACAAGGTCAGTAACTCCTGGCAGGATACCCTCTGTGTTGTGAGCTTCAAGGGTCTTTCAGATTCCCCAAAGCTGGCAGTCCCCACCCATTGTATCACGCTGGATTGCATGAGTAGGACTTCTTGGTCTGGTTGTCACTCGGCTATGGCTGCTGCACACAGGCCAGCACCGTGTAGACAACATCCTCAAAATCCAGCAGGTCCTCTGAGAACTTGGAGCTTCTCAAGGAAAAATTAAGTAGTAAGTATTGAACTGAGCTTTGGTAGCGGAGTGGAAGTGTTGCTGCAGGCACAAACACCATGAGAAGGATGCTTTTGACTGATTTTTAATTAGAATTTGATAGTGCCCTGAAGGTACATCTCCTGTTAAAGACAAGAAAAAACAAAGCCTACCTGGTTCAGTGTGATGAAGAACTCAAATTAGATTTTAACATATGCAAATAACTGGTCTGAAAAGTCTGTGTGGGACTAGTAGAGACAGGGAGGTTAAGTCATTGACCCTTCAGAGTTGATTTTTCTTTAGCTAAGCCACCATTTAGTTTGTTTGCAGTGAAATGTTAGAATGACTAGAGTTTAAAGGAAGCACTGAAAAGCCATGTGAAATGCAGACACATAGTTAATCCAGTCCATGGATTTTGACTGCATTAACTATCTCACTGCAGTATGCACCTCTTAGCCGTATGGGGCATTTACAGGTCACCGCCAGACCTGAGTCCCAAGTCTCGGCTTATACTGAGTAGCCTCTTACTCTCCAGCATGCCCCAGTAGTTAAATACAGCTCAGCATGTTTAAGCCTGAGGAAATCTGCCCTTAAACTCACCCGGATTGCTCAGAAAGCCCCAGCTGGAAACCAGTGTGTTCGGATAATTCAGAGGGCTCCTGGGATGGCTTAGCCGAGGAGGTTTGTATCTCCAAGACCTTAGTCACTGCTGATAGCATCAAGAAACCCATCTGAAGAAGAGCCCACCGGGTCTGGGCCAGGATGAGTTGCCATGACAGGAGGCCAGAAAAATGCTCCTCTGTGTCGTGAATGCTGTGCTTTTGCTACACTTATCTCCGTAAATACCCACCTCAATCAAGATCAGCATCATGCAGATCGCACATGTGATGCCCCACAAACGATCCTGCCCAGCAGAGATTATGTTTAGCTTCTTTTCAAACGCATCCCAAACTGATTCAAATACATCATAAAGCTACTCAGACAGTTAAAAACAAAGGCAGAACTCCATCCTCACCTTAAAATATCTGGTGGTAAAGGAGCTTTTCACACAGCTAAGCAGAAGGGAGAGTAGCTGACAAGACCTACCAAAACACACCTCCTGCTCCAGACAAAGGGCATTTGGGTACTTAATGGAAGTGCCATAGTTGGTTTTTCTTCACTCAGTGTATCAAAGCCTTGCAGTCCTGGATGATAAGTGACCTGAATCACAAACAGATCTCTTGCAGTCCTATCCTACAGCACTTGTCTGGGTACAGTGCCAGCAGCTGACTCGATAAACCCCTTAAATTCTGGTCTGTCCTGCTCAGCATCTTGTCTGCACAGTTCTCTGTCTTTAGGACTTAATTAAGCATAGGGGGAACAATAAAAAGCAGTGCTTGTTGTGGTTTGGGGTTTTTAACTTGCTTCTTTTTAATTACAAAAGAATTTAAAGGTAGTGCAGAAAGGCCATGCCAAGAAACTTTATCTTTCCTCACCAGTTCCATGCTAGTTAAGCACCGATTCTGCAACTACTGAAAATCAAATTTCCACCTTCTCTTGAATAAGACTGTGATCTGCCAGGAAGGTTTCTGTTTACACACAGGAGAAAAAGTATCCTGCTGCAATCCTACCTCTTTGTGGAGCACGATGAGGGGATGGTGGATGAGGTGACTTAAATGTCCAGGCCATAATAATATCTTCATATGACCTATGCAACCCAGGACATATTCCCACAGACAGAGGCTGTCAAGGGATGAGTAAATGGGCAGAATGAGTTTCAGATCATGATCAGGTAACCCACACTGCACTGGGCACAGGGCTGAAGGCTTGCTATGTTTGATGTTGCACATTGGGTTTCCTTCTGAAGCAGTGAGGTTGTGGTGGTAGGGCATGGTGCTTCATTTCTCTGCGTGATATATGGAGTCACTACACTTTGCATGATATATGGAGTCATTACACACTTTGAAACCCGTCAGATTAGCATCAGTCACCACCGGTGGTGAATTCCCGACGCAGTTCTAGAGACACTTTATGCTTTTGCCTCCACAGGCCTTTTTCACCCTGCACAGATTTGGTGCTGAAATAGTGGCATGGACTTTCCTTCAGACTGACTCTGTCATCTCGGTGCTTGAATTAACTGATATCAGCACCAAACTTTGTTCGACTGGCTTTTTTTTAATCTAATCTTCAAGATCCCAGATCACTCCTCAAAACCTTCTCCCTGCAGTGCTGTTTTGCTGGGCATCCAAGCCAGCCTCACAGACTCAGCTATTCACCGCTCAAATCTGGGACATCCCAGCAAGCAGTGTTGAAAGCAGGGGCATGTAAATGCAAAGGGGAGCTGAACTGTCAAGGCGAATCTTTCGGGTATGGGGAAGGTATAAATGTGGGCTTGGGATGCTTTTGTGTGGCAAGAACAGGTGGGGAAGCTCACGGGTAGATTGTTGCCTTTTGGTGTCTACTGGGACATCTCGTCACAGGTTTGTACTTTCTCCTTAGCTCAAACATGATCCTCAGGAGAATGCATGGGGGCTTGACAGGTAGATAATGATAACAGCTCCTTGGCAATTACGCTACATCACCCCCAGCATGGCTTGTTTAGAGTGTCAAAGTGGGTGTTGTTTCAAAGGGGCAAAGCGGTTCCTCAAGCAGTTTTATGGGTTTGTAATTTATTTACCAAGGCAAGCTCAGGTCAGTCACACCATCAATTTCTTTTTTAATGAGGTGCTGTTTATTTTTCACTCTCTTGTTCTGGATGGATTGAGATGCAAGGAGGTCAAACAACTCCTCCCTGAAGTCTCCAGGGCCTCCAAAGTTAAGCCGTTCCACCTTTTAATGGATTAAGCACAGAGCTCAACTTGCAGCATGCAAGCATGTTTAAAAGTGCTTAGAAACCTTCCTAACAAGGAGCCTACATGAAAGCCTTGGTTCTGTGTTCTTCTGAGTTTCAACACCCATGCAGCCCCGTTGACTCCAGCCGAGTCTCACTGCCCGCTGAGGTGATCCAAGGATATCCTTTGGGTAACGTCTGCAGAAGACTATTTTTTGTCAGCTCGACTACTGAGCTGAACAAATTCAGACACTTCCACTGTTTTTCAGGCCTGAAATAGAAGCTCCTAAATTTATCCTGGAGTTTTCTGTTTCACACCAGTTAAGGCCTGGACACTTGCCTTTCTGTCCAAATATACCTAAGGGTAAATATAAGAGATGCTGAGTCTATTTCCACACCTTGCCGCTACTTTACCATTGGTGCAACAGGCTGGGGAACTGGCAGCCCCTCTAACAGTGCCTGCTTACTGTTTCATACACCAAGCCTTCCCTGATAAAAGGGCAGATTTTCTCCTTCGCCTTTCACAAAATATGCCAACCCAGTCTGAGACTAAACACAATCATTCCAGAAGCTCTTGCACAACCAGGCCACCAAAGAAAAGTACTGGGTGAAAACCATTAAAGGTTGGTATGACTTATGATGCTAAAACATAGAACTAGCCCTCGGGTCCGTGCTGTGGTGACGGCTGTGGGCTTCAGACGTGCTCAGTACTTGGTACAGCACAACAGCTGACCTGCAGACAAGTTGCTGTGCTTCCCTCTGAGGCACACAGACATTCCAGTGATCTCCCAGCTCAGCCTGTGTGTGCTTTTGCGCAAGAAAAATGAGGGGCTTAGGGTCACAAAAACTGAGCTAACCAGGTACTGCACAAGGGGAACTCATGAAGAATCCAGGAGAGGTGACCAGCTATTTTTATCCACTTGATAAAGTCATTACCTCTACTGGCCCAGTGTGTGTCCTGGGAGGCGTCATGAAGGCAGCATCATGTAACACACACTACTCTGTGGTTTTGCTTTTTCACCAGCACCTGCTTCATGCAAGGCTGGAGGCAGACACAGAGCTGTGTGGACCCTTCTCATCCAGCTCACACTTCAGGCTTTACATGAGGTAGTCCAGGTTCTTCCTTCAGAGACATCTCAGCTCTTGTATCAGCAGTTAAGATGCCTGAGGACTCTGCAGGTTGCCCCTGAATTCCTTTCTCCTCTGTTTCAGGGAAATGCCCCGGTGAGTAAGCCCTGGATGGTCTTTGGAAAGGAGTTCTCAGCCTTTACAGTTGGAGCTGGCCCAGTTCGCATTGCTAGTTAGCTATTCAGTGGAGCAGGAACCTATAACTTGATCTTCCCACGTCACACATAAGTGTTCTGACTAGGAGACTGGCAAGTCCATCTTCCACTTTTCTCTGGTCCAGTGAATGGTTAATTATTTATGAATGTGGAAAAGCTTCAGAAGGAGTCTTTGAGACCAAATCCCAGAAGATCTACCAGTTGGGTGCACACAGCACTTTCTCAGGAACTGGGAGCCTCTGCATAAACCACAGGGAACAGAGTTTCAGTCTGCATTTCCAACAGCCTGGGAGAAGGCTTAAACCAGCAGCATCTGTTTTCAGTTCAGATTAGGAGTGCACTGAGAAAGACTACAGCCATTTACAGAGCATCTTGTAGCCCAGAAAGGATGAAATTCCTGTTTGCTTCCATGAGCTGGGAAGTCATCAGGCAGTATTCAGGCTTGATCATTTCAGCCAAGCCAAGATTTAGGCATGTTTGCATATCAGGATCATAAAAGCTCCAGCTAGGTGAAACAGACCCCCCGTGCTAGAGTTAGGCTCAGAGTGGCAATCAGATCTCTCCCTTTGTGGAGCTAATCTGCAATAACTACAGCACCCAGCTGCGAGAATGGTATTTAAGTGACTGGGAATATATAGTCATAATAGAGAGGAGGGAACAACACAAGAGCACACACAAATAAATGTCACCTTCCACAGCGCAGCCTTCACTCGAGCTGTGTATCACAGAGATTTTATTAGAGCTCATTAAATATTAAAGCCTTAAGGGCACCTTCTGTGCTGTGTGATTAGTACGAAAAGGAGAGCTTGGCAAAACAGTATTGCAGCAGGACGAAAGGCAGCTCTGCAGTGCTGCTGGCTGGGAGATGAGGGCCCCGCTAACGAGCATCTGCAGGGTTAGCATGACATCCTCTGGTAAGAGCTGGTACAAGGCGTTCAGCTCCAGGATGGAGCATCCCTGGGCTGGCTGGCGCTGAGCAAAGAAACAAGAAAGATTTGCCAGGTGGATGAACTGGTTCTGACACCTTTCAGGACCATGTGGGAGTGTGACAGTCAGGAGCACAGGCAGATCCACAGGAGATAAAGCAGTGAAATATAGCTAACATTGTGCAACAAGACTGTAAGGAACTCCAAAAGTTCAGATTATCACTTCACATTAATTGATTCTGCTGTGGCTAAATCTTCCTACTGGGTCCCCACTTCTGACTTTTCTTAAACCTCAAAACCCTAGCACCTGGTTGACACATTTCCTCTTTCCGCTTGCCCGCCACCTCCAGATGCACTTTGCAGACCACGTGAAACTCGCAGTAGTGAGGCAGGGCTTCTGGCTGTAGTAGGAATGGCCAGATGCAGGCAGAGTGGGTCCTAGACGAGCAGTAAACATACTTCTAGGTGCCTTACTTGAGCCTTTTCATTTAGCAAACAAGAACCTGTCTGTAAGATTACTTTATTTTGGGGGCACTAGGGCTGAAATGTTGAAAAGTCCCTAAGGGTGTCACACACCTGAAACTCGGTGCCTTAGGGTGTCGGAGGCTCAAGCACACTTGGGTCAGAGCTGCACACCCACAGCAGTAACCTGAGACTGCATATGCTTGTATCCAGGTCAGGGAGATAGTTCGGGAACTCATTTGCCTGAGTCACTGACTTCCTTGCCAAGTGAGCATGAAATTTTCATGACATTGTGAAGTATCTGATCCACAGCCTCCCAGATGTCACTGCCCCAGAGACTTTATACCCAGGAAGCACACAGGGGCCTCTCTGGCTTTGCCCCGTGTACCCAACGGTTTCTCAGAGATTTTCCCTGCCAAAACTGAGTGGGTTCCAACACCAGTGTCCTCCTAGCTGGGTAGGAGGATCTATAGCTGTGGCGAGGACAGACTGATGGATTGGTGAGAACCACTGTGCCCCGTGCCCTGAGGATGACATTCATTCTGAAAAACCAGTGTTTGCAGAGTCAGCCTGGGCCGTTCCTGAATTCCTCTGGTTTGAGAGATTCAGACAAAAAATGATCTATCAGTTAGAGTACAAGATGCTTTGAAGTCACACGTTACAAGCCAAGTCTTGCTTTAACACTTAGTGGGGCCCAGACTGGGTTGCTTTGTTATTCGAATACACTACATCTTAGTCAGGTTATTTTTTCAACACAGAAACAGCTACATTCCTTCTGCGAGCATAAAGGTTGGCTGTGCAGCCTGCTCAGCCAAGGCATGTCTGAATGTGTCTCTTTTAAACTCTGAGTAACTCAAATAATTTCACAGTGAGTGTCCCAGGAGGAAAAAAAGTGAAGCTATCCCTGACGGCACAACCTTCGAAAGGCACCCTTCAGACCAGTAACCTGCAGCAGCTTTTCTGTGCCACTGCGACTCCTCTGCCTGAAGGCACGTGAGCTTCCTTTACTTATGCAAGAACAAGAAGACCTCTGCATGGGCAGCAGGCATCTGATAGTATTTATGGAGGTAGCCAGCCTAACACATCACAGGGAAAGCATAGACAAGCACTGTCTAACCAAGAGGGTGTGGGGGCTTCTCACCATTGCTGTAGGGTCTCCTCAGTGAACAGCCATGCAGAGAATTAAAAGCAACTCGGTATCAGCAGCAGGCAGCTCTGTTGAGCTGCTCCTGGCCCAGTGTGATGCTTTCTTCCCAAGGCTTCCTAAATGGGATTGTGCTTCTCTGCCTGTGGGGGTCCCAGCTCTGTCCTTCCAACACATGCAATATTATAGAGGCTTTCCCGTACCTGAAGGGGCCTAGAGGAAAGCTGGGGAGGTGCTGTTCACAAAGATGTGTAGCCACAGAACAAGGGGCAATGGCTTCAACTAGAACAGGGTCGAGTTGGACTGGATGTTAGAAACAAGCTCTTTACAATGAGGGTGGTGAAATACTGGAAGAGGTAACACATGTGGTATATGTCCCAGCCCTGGAGGAATTCAAGGTCAGACCTGATGGCACTCTAAGCAACCTGATCTAGTTACAGATGTTCCTGCTCACTGAAGGGCGGTTGGACTAGGTGGCCTTTAACCGTCCCTTTCATTCCAATCCATTCCATGATTCTGTGAAGTACAGGTACCTCTGGCCAACTGTCCAGCCATCCAGGACATCCTGCCTGGGGACAGACAGACAGACAGGCAACCCTGCTCCCCTCTGACATGTGCTTTCACACTAACTGAGTCCATTTCCCAGTCAGACAGCAAGTCAAAGAGGAACAAGAAATCTTCATTTGCATGTAGACACTCCTCAAGAACAACCACAGACAGCTTTGGTTGTGTGCTGAGAGAACTTCCAGCCTCAAGAAGTTTTCTGAGTCAGTAGAAAGGCACCAACCTCAGGGACCGAGGGGAAACCCACAAAGCTGCAGACCATCACTAGATGCCCTCCTCACCCCATCCTGGACTTGGATACCCTACTGCAGGGTGGGAGCTGGGACCCAAGAGCTGAGACTGTTCTGATGGGAGCAGTGTTGCCCTGCCACGTACTTCTGCAGCTCCCCAAGTAGGAGGCTGTCTGGCTCATGATGTTTCTCACTTTCTCAAATACACACTCACTTGCTGTTACTCACTCAAACTCTCTTCCGTTCCTCCTTCTTGAATGACACAACAGCTTGCCTCACGGGCACCTTCCCTTGACCCAGATATTACAGATGACATTTAATTTTTTATTACCCTCACAGCAGTTTAGTCTGTCCTGCTTGGCAAGGTTTGTGTGAACATCAACATATCAGCAAAACTGATCTTGAAACCTCCTTACCCACATATTTATTTCATGAGCATTAAGGTCTCTCTTGTATTCATCCCTCTAGAGCTGATGTGAAATAACAGTCTGAACACACAAAGGAAGATGGGCATTTGACTGCTGACAGATCAAGGCAAACCAGAACAGCTTTGGGAATAAGCTGTAGGTGGCCCGCACGGCTGGTATGAGGCAATCAGGCTTGTTTTGCTTGCCTATTCTTGAGGAAAAAGGGTAACAGCGGGAACAAAACAACCCAACCGTTGCATGTAGGCTGGGACCATAAAGTGCTGACTAGACCAGCAGCGCTAAAGAGTTAGAGATGAGAGAGTCATGCAGCCCCACATACGAACAAAAACTAGTGCTGGAGAGGTCAGTTACCAGTGAAAGGCAAAGGAATTCATGTTATTTCTGAAGGACTCCGACACAATTGATGCAATGAAAGCCTAGTGAGCTCCCTTTCCCAATTACTGTAATAAATCTGTTGATTAGTAAGGGCAGACGGAAGTGGTTCTCTACATCACTGCTATCAGTTTGCGAGTTGCTAGGTCAGATATATGAGATCCTGAGCAGAAGACAGAGAGCATCTGCAAAACATTCTGCTACAGACCATCAAACCAAGTCAGAAAGTTAAACACCAGGATGAGTTAGTTGTTCCTTGAACCCATTAAACTGCCATCCAATTTGTGGAAAGAGAAGTTCAGTATTCATGGAGAGCTTATTCATCACATCTTTTCTCCAGAGCAGCCAAGATCCTCATAGGAACTGACAGGTACAGACCGGTACCCAGCACTAGCTGGGAAGTCAGGGACTGCAGCTGCTGGACTGCCATATACTGAATCACAGATCACAGAATCACACAATTATTGAGGCTGGAAAAGATCTCGAAGATCATCAAGCCCAGCCTGTGACCTAATATCACCACAATAAGCTAGACCATGGCACTAAGTCTTTTATTAAACACCTCCAAGGATGGAGACTTCCAATGCCTAATCACTCTTTCTGTGAGGAAGCACTTCCTAAACCTGACCTAAACCTTCCCTGGTGCAGCTTAGGCCATGCCCTCTCATCCTATCACTAGCTGCCTGGGAGAAGAGCCCAACACCCACCTGTCTATGAGTTCTCTTCAGGTAATTATAGAGCATGATAAGGTCCCCCATGAGTCTCCTCCAGGCTAAACAACTCCAGCTCCTTCAGCATCACTACATAAGACTGTCCCTCTAGTCCCTCGACCAGCCTCACTGCTCTCCTCTGGACCCGCTCCAGTACCTCAGTTTCTTTCTTGAAGTGAGGGGCACACAATAATCAAGATGAGGCCTCACCAGTGCCCAGTACAGGGAGAGAATTATGTCCCTAGTCCTGCTGGCCACACTACTCCTGATACAAGCCAGGATGCCATTGACCTTTCATGCCACCTGGGCAGACTGCTGGCCCAATGTTCAACCAGTTGCCAACCAGTACTCCCAGGTCCCTCTCTTCCAGGCATTCTCCAGCCACTCATCCCCCAGTCTGTAGCTCTGCTGGGGGGTTTTGTAGCCAAATTGTAGGCCCCTGCACTTGGCCTTGTTCAACCTCATCCTGCTGGCCTCTGCCCATTGACCCAGCCTGTCCAGATCTCTCTGCAGCACCTTCCTCCCCTCCAGCAGATCAACACTCCTGCCCAACTTGGTGTTGGCTGCGAATTTACTAAGGGGACATTTGATACCCTCATCCAGGTCATCAGTAAAGATGTTGAATAGAACTGGGCCCAGCTCTGATCCCTGGGGGCACCACTGCTCACTGGGCACCAACTGGACGGGGCACCATTCACAACCACTCTCTCTGCCCCGTCATCCAGCCAGTTTTTTTACCCAGCAGAGGGTGCATCCATCCAAGCCATGGGCTGCCAGCTTTTCCAGGAGGATGCTGTGGGAGACCATGTCAAAGACTTTGCTGAAGTCTAGGTAGACCACATCCACAGCCTTCCCCTCCTCCACTTGGCAGCTCACCCAGTCATAGAATAAGATCACGTTGGTTAGGCAGGTCCTTCCTTTCCTAAACCCATGCTGACTGGGCCTGATCCCCTGGTTGCCCTGTACCTGCTGCTCGACGGCACTCAGGATGATCTGCTCCATAGCCTTGCCAGACACCAAGTCAGGCTGACAGTCCTGTAGTTACCTGGATCCTCCTTCCGGCCATTCTTGTGGACGGGCACCACAGTGGCCAACATCCAGTCATCTGGGACCTCCAGGACCGGTGATAAATGATGGAAAGCAGCCTAGCTAGCTCTTGCATCAATCCTTAAGCACTCTAGGGTGAATCCCATTCTGACCCATAGATTTGTTAGGATCTGAAGATAGATGGCAATATACTAGAAGATAACAACAGCATTCAAAAAGTAAAAACTGGGTGCAGCAGCATTTTCTGGAAGGATCTGTTGATGCCTTGGTTATCCCCCGTGCAGATTTGGTGTACCGAGACTCCCAGGGAAAAGGACCGCGATTTCAGCACATTTTTGAATCCACATCAAGATTGCTGCTCCGCACTGGGCAGATGAGAAGATTATGATGCAGGTATGTAGGGATTGCAGGCGATAAAAAGCATGATTTACAAGGAGAGGAAACAGATCGTGGGTTAGATGTGGGCTAAACAGAAAAGGAGGTTCATGTTAAGTGTATTTTGTTCTACTAAGAATGGCTTCCAGGAGTTATTGTTTTTAGGGGAAGAAAATACCAGGAACTAAGGTCTGCTTTACCTTAGATGAGAAAGTTGAAATAGATGTGTGCTGTAGCTATTAAACAGGTGTATTCTTTATATATAAATGATGTACTGGCTTCTGCTGAGTCCAGACACTTGAGTCTGGAGTAAAGAGGACAGTTTTCAGCAGTGCTCTTTGACACCTGGGTCAAAATACCATGGGGTAAAATGGGAGCGAGATGCAGAGTCCAAATTCAGTGGCTATAAAGCAAAGTCATTAGAAACCTTCCCAGCTGAGGACTTGGCCCATTTTTACACACCCTGGAAATCTAGGGGAGGTTTAGGGAGAAGGTGATCATTTGGGCTGGTTTTTCTTTTGAACCCTACAATAACGCTGCTTGCATCTAGTTGTACATGCTCTTTAAAGAGCTGGGATTCCCCCCCCGATGGAAGTTACATAGCAGTCTCACTTCCTTTAATCTCCACCAGACCAGTATTCCTACATACAACCTACACAGCCAGATGAAAAAGCTGTAGCAAAAGGGAACTGCTGTTGTTTTGTTTATTCATTCTCAGAAAAAAACCCGTAGATGTAAAACTCATAGTCAGGCTTCGTATACACTAACTCCTCCTTTCCATCTGGAAATTCCCCGTAGTTCTGCCACAAACTCCCCTCAATATACTAAAATTACGTGAAGAGAAAGTCAGTAGCAGATGTGGAGGCAGGAACTATTTCTAATCTCATGGTTACAAAAAAACCCAAAAACCCCGAGGACAGACAGAATTTGATTTTTCACCGCATTCTGTTTTGAATGCCTCACTCAAGGAAGTCATAACTCACCTTGTGAAGTGCATTGTGTTAGAACAGTTTTTGATTTGATTCTGCGATTGGGCTTGGTAAGGATGTAACTATGAGAGGCTGCTTTTCTTCACTCCCAAATCATGGATTAGACTTTGAAGAGAAAATGCCACCTTGCCAGGTGCATTTGGCAAAAGGGTTTTGTCACTGCAAGATATTTATGGTTTTGTTGTCCTGTCGCTGATGTTTCTACTAAGACCCCCTTTGACAAGCAGATAAAACTGCTGCCAGGCTAGGTGTAAGCGCACAGACTTTAGTCTGCTATGATCGACACACAATTAATTACAACAAATGACTACAGGCAATCCACAGAACAACTCGAGAGCACATCAAAAGGTGTCCTTTTTTAGATAATATGCCAGCCTTTATTCTCTCTTCCTGTTTCTATGCCTCTGCATGGCTAAGAAGTGTTCTAGGGAAACAGACCTGGTATCCACTCTGTCCATGTTAACAGAAATGTCTTTGTAATAAAATTCCAAGGCAACAGAACTAGCTGAAGCATCCCTGGCTGTCATTCCCCTAACCCAGCACAACCATTTTTTACATTGTGCTGCCATGTGCTAATGGGAACAGCCACCGGGAGCCTGATGTTGTGCTACTAATTCAATCACTTGGGTCTGACCTCAATTCTTAAAGCATTTTAAGCATGTGCTTCAGACTGATACAAGCCGCAGTTCTGCAGACAGCTGGGCCAAGGCTGCAATTTGCTAACAACTGCCTTTGTACCGTCTCTGGCATTTGCCAGAGCCTTGGTCAGGCCAATTCTTCTCACTGAAAAGGTAGAAAAGTATCCTACTGTTCATTTTTCAAAGGAAGCTAGACCTTTTCCTCTGGACAGCCACGAGCTGCAATGTCAGCTTACTGTGCATCCTGGAGCTGTGTTCGTAGGTGGTCATTTCGATGCCATGTTACATTCAGGTGCCGTTGATGGTGCTCTGGCTTCCTGCATGCTGGTTTTGTGCAGCTCCGGTAAGACAGTGGTCCTGGTCCATGTAGCAGGGTGCCAACTGCAGCATCTGAGAAAAGGTGAAACAAACAGCTCTGAATACAGGCCCCACTAAACACTCTACTGAGAACGCCAAAGCTTCACCAGGCTCTGTCCTTTTATGCTTACCACCAACCTCAAGATTCAGAGAAGATGCCCCAAGAAAGTCATCAGAAGTAGCCATTTAACTTTGAAGGAGGTGATTCTGGGTCTCACCACTCTGATCATGATACATATATAAGCCTCAGTTTCCCCAGGGGAGACCAGTGACAAAAAGAAAGTGGAGTAACATGAACAAGTAAATGCGAAGGAGAGCCTGTGCAGATCTGATTGCCCCCCCATTGAGGTGCTGTCAGGTAGACCACAAAATGTCTGGGAAAGGTTAAAAAAACAGTTGTGCAGACAGGTTTTCCCTGGTGCTCTTATGCACTGCTGGCAGGAAGTGTCTCCCATGGCTTGCCTCAGCTCATACCATGTTATGCCCCACATGAAGTCACACAGCCCTGTGAGGCTTTTGTGGAAAAGGGGCTTTTGAGAAAACCTGGGAAGAGGAGCACAGGGGTGGAACCTCCACCACGGCATGCCTGTTCTGCAACCAGTTCATCATGCAGAGGTGCAGAATTTCAGATCAGTGGCTATGGGACAGGTTTACACTAGGTATGGGCAAGCATGGCCAGGGTGACTGCAGCTGTGCACAACAGGGAATTCCAGAGCAGAAGAATCCCAAGATGGTGCAAGCTGAACATCGTGTTAAATAAATACAGACGTTCCCTTTAGAATCAACGGATTCGCATTCTCAGCATCCGTGAGTGATTGAAGAGCTCCACAAGACATCATGCTCAGGAGAAAACCCAGGACATTATTCCCTGTCCCCAGTGAAATCTACCAACCCATTTTGTCTTCCTGTTGCCTTTTTTAAATCCCACTCCTCCTGCCTCCCATTTTCTTTTCCTGTGAAGCTGACATGGCAACTGCTGTACATGCAAATCTCTAAATGAAAACGTTTATGGAGTATTATATTCAATGTTATCTTTGCTTTGCAAAACATTTCCTGCTTTCCTGTCTGTGGCATTTCTCTAAGGTGCCCCTCAGCAATGAGGTCCCATGTGGATGCACTGGGGTAACCCACAGATGCCTGCCAGTTCAGCAGCAGTTTCCCCTAGCAGGGCACAAGCTCCCTAAAGCAAGCCCCTTATCCTCCAAGGACGTGGTAAAGCTTTCCAAAGTGGACTCCTGGGATCTTAGTTGTGGAGAACTAGCTAGCAGCAATGCTTGCTGACCATGACTAGGAAGACCTGTTGCAGTGTAAACACCAGAACCCTTTGAATCTCTGCCACATCAACTCAGTTGAGCCCAGATGCACAGCAAATCATTGG
Source organism: Upupa epops (assembly GCA_013397515.1). Taxonomy (NCBI): domain Eukaryota; kingdom Metazoa; phylum Chordata; class Aves; order Bucerotiformes; family Upupidae; genus Upupa; species Upupa epops. Next base: position 442,931 of record VZRI01012356.1, read on the forward strand.
AGGGGGTAAGCAACAGTGACAAAATAAATCTAGGTATATGAAAGAGTTATCAGAGTGGGATTCAGTTGACCTTGAACCCAGGTTTGTCCAAGGCACTTAATCTGAGTATGGTTCTCTGCCCTTCATCCACCCATATTGCTGTACAAAGAGAAGACAATGCTATGCCTTTGTTTCCATGGTTGTCACATGTGTTGTATTGCAGAATGGCAGGGGTTGGAAGGGAGCTCTGAAGATCATCTGGCTCAACCCCATTGCTAGAGCTGGGGTATAATCATCAAAACCGAAAGAACACAGCAGCACGAAGCTCTGAGTAGCCACGTTAAAGAGTTCTGTCTCCCCAGTAAATCACCCCAAACCCAGCTGGAATTTCTGTCTGTTTGCACCATAGGGTAGTGGTTGCTGCCTAGGAGCACAGACCAGGCTACAGACACGCAGTTGGTTTTCCCTCGAGTTCCCTGAGATTAAAACGTCCTCAGGTGTCCATGTTACTGCGGCCCACCACTGCTAGGGATGGGAGTTTGTGAAAAACATCACAAGTTACTGTTCTTTGAACCCCACCCTTTTCCTCCACCCCGCACCAACAACCGTGGGTGTTCTAGCTTCCTAGTACAAAAGAGGGGTTTTCTGTAAACAAAGCCAGACCTATCTGTCAGCACTCTGTGACCTGGGCTGCAGGCACAGTGTGAGCAGCAGAGCTGGGCTCTTAGCCAGTGACCAGCTTCTGCTGTCTGTGTCCATGGGTCTTGGTTGCCTTCTATTCCAGCAGCTCTTGTTACAAAAAAGAGATCCGTATGGACAGGCTGAGAAGTCTGTGGACATTCAGGGACTGAAGCATGCAGTCTGTGGTTGCTACAGCACACTCTTGCAACCCGGCTTCAGCAGTGGATGTTGCTGGCTGCAGTCTCTCCCAAAGGGCTGCCTACCCCACTTCACCCCAAGGACCCCTACATACAGAATGGAACCTCTTCACTCTTACAGAAGATAAATTTGTCACTGCCCTAGAGAAGTCATAGAATCCTAGAATCATTAGGGATGGGAAGGGACCTTGAAAGATCATCCAGTCCAATCCCCCTGCCACAGCAGGATCACCCAGACCATGTGCAGATTCTCATCATTTGCGACCACGGGAAGAGAATGCCAGCACAGGACATTTCCATGCACGGTGAGAAAGAGAAATGCCAAGTACCCTGCTTTTCTCTTGATAATTTCTACATTACAAAAGGGGATTGAAAAACTCAGCCTGAAAGCCTTTCAGAGGCACTGGACCCCATCAGTCTTCCACAGTTATTTCTGTTTACTGGTCAGTGGTGCACAGATATTTTCTCTGTCTTAGTGCTGCTCCATAGCAGTGAGCTAGAAAAACCTGGATCCTTTTCTCCCTTATTCTTTGGACAGTCACTATACTCCAGTAGAAAAATGCTGAGGAGTACAGAGAAGATATCTCACATGCAGCTTAACCTCCTAAAACATGCTACCTTAAAGGCTCCATCTGAACAGAACCCAGCGATGAAAAGACAGAGGAAGTATGCTCAAAATGCCCTTTCTGCCTTCTGCTGGAAGTGGCTCTTTGTTGGATGTTTCCTGCCCTGTTCCTTTTGGCCCTCAATAATGAATTGCTCTTCACAGAAAGATCCTTCTCCAGAAAAGCTGTCCAACAAAACTGAAGCGACTTTTTCACCACGGAGTGAAAGCACACGTCAAGCATTTCTTTAATTTTCCAGAAGAAACAGCTTGCTTTCAGTACAGCTATCCAAAGTAAATTCAGCTTGCCTTAGGTTGCCACTGAGTTCCTCCCTATCCTACCTTAACCCCCACCAGTCTGCAAGCACTGACAGACCTTCACGGGGTGCTTCCGAGTGCCTCATTACACATGAAGCTAGAAAAAGCTGATGGGGAAGTTGCCTGAAAACTTAATAAATCTGATTTTAAGTCATTTTTATGGGTCACACACAGCAGATGCAACCACACATGGATCAGGTCTCACAAACATGATCAATGCTGACAACATAACACTGGGATCGTCTTTCTCTTTCACCTAAAGCCTGGGCTGGGGCACTTGGTAATGCTCCTATGCTCCTATGTAACAATGCTCTTTGCCGTTAAAGAATTCCTGTGAATGCAGTCTTCTCAAAGCTGCTCACATCACCATCTCTTTAGCATTCACAGCCTTTTCTAGCATGACTGGCATAGAACAGTCCTCTCATACCATCTCTCTTTCTATTTGGGCTCTAACATAGTTCCTTTTAAAGACCTTGCCATTTCATGCACATTCGAGTAAATATATAGATTGCACCCAGAGTGGGTATCGCTTCCTCTGCACAGAAAAAGGAATGAGCACCTCGTGCAGGCATCTGCTCCTGACAGAACCTTGCAGCCCAAACCAGAAGGGTTTGGGCTATTCATTGTTCTCTTGTTCCTCCAGAACACATTAGCACAATAATTAAGGTGCACACCCAGAAAAGGAGTCCAAGAGATTAAATTTCTGGTCACCAAGGAGCCTGGCAGTTACAAAAGCTGAACCTACAACATCTCAGTCCTGTACAAGCACAGGATTTGAAAGCAATCACTTCCCTTGTTAAGGCTTCCTTTTCTCTTAGCTGCTCTTCTGACTGCGTTGCTATGTCTCTGCTTCACTCATCAGCCAGCTGTAGCAGCCCAGTGTGCCACAGTTACCTGTCACCACCATTTAATAGAGGCTGGAGGCAAAACGCAGCAGCCTAAAATTCCCCCAGGCTGTGTTGTCCTCTCCTGCTTCAAGCAGCTGAAAGGAAGCACAGCTGTTCTCACCAACACCCTCCTAAAACAAAGCCATGGCTGCTGAGGCACCAATTCTTGAAAGGCAACAGCATGCTTGGCTGATGTCAAGTCCACCGCAGGACAGCATGGACACTGCTTCCTATCTGGACGCAACACAGGGCACAGCAATGAGAACAGGCTGTTTCAGGAGAAGTTTTGAACGCTTGGACTCTACAGCAATGTCGCAGAACTCTTGACGTCCTGCACGCTCTGCTTTGTAGCAACATTACGGCCCTCAGTCCTGCGCTGCGCCTGCAAGCAGACTTACCAGCACAATGCCTTTTAATCCTTTTATCTTCCTGTTCATTTCACTTTTTCCTGTACCAAACATTTAGGTTTTTCCCCTTTGTGATTCTCCTCCACTTACAGTAACTGGCAAATAGTTTATCCTGACTCTTCTCACCCTTTCAGTACATTTGCAGGGGCAGGTGATCCCCACAGATATTCCTTGACATAGATGTCTTTTAACAATGCCTCTTTCAAGCGATGACATAACCAAGATTTGAAAGGCTGGGGTATTCCAGTCACCCTCCCACCTCTAAGCGTGTGCCTGTAAGTGGCGCCCTTTGGAGTCTGATGAAGTCATGAGCAATCTACTTTGTTTTAACACAGTACACTTATGACTGTGCACGGTATCGTTAGCAACTTCCTGAAGCTTCTACAGAGCAGCCCATGAGTACAGCGGGAGCTGAAGAACTTTATCTCCTGTGCAAAAGCCAGAGGAAACAGAAGTAAGTGATTTCTGTCCCTGAGGCAAGGCTTTCCTTCTACTTAGCAGGTCTTTGCTTTGTTCTGCTTGGATTACTGCTTCTCTGTGCTGTACGGCTGTGCTTCAGAAAGGCGGAGGCTGTTGATCTTTCACAGTACTCTAAATCTCCATGTGATTGATGTAAGAGACACGCAGTGTTGCTGGGTCTGTATTAATTACAGCTTCTTGCAGCTGATGGAGCCTTTGCTCCTTGTCCTCCTTATAAATTCACTTTCCCATTAAAACCGTATTGCTCTCTTACAAAACAATTTTATTTTCAGTCAGGGACAGCAGTTAATTAGGACGGGAGGATTTTGGCAGGATGCAGGTTGCTCTGAGGTTAGATTTAACTGTCATTGCAGAACATCATGAATACAGAATATACTAGAAACAGGAATGCTGGGCTTATTTTGGTGGACCACCAGGGGAATTCACATCCAGCCCTTTCTCTCATCCTTACTCTGCTGGAAAAGCAAGGCAGGCATTTTATTATGGTGTTTACCTGCTGGTCTATAGTGACTGATTGCACGCATTAAATGTCTTCTTTTTCCCTACCTGTTACTCATACAGCACTGCTGACCTCTGGCACTCAGACGTGTGGAGACTGAGTTAAGATACAGGGATTTTTGTCAAATATTTTGGGAGTTGACTTGCTTTTCTGAGACTTCAAAAATGCCAGGACTATGCTTAATGCCCTCCTCATCAGACCAAAGACCTTGCTGTTAGGCAAAAGCTGATACTCCTTTGACTTTACCATAGCCATTATTTTGCACAATAGCTGTAGTTTTAAGGAGACCACAAGTCTTGCGACAAAGCCACAGGTTGTTAGCAGCACTCACACTACACTGGTAGATGGGCAGAATGAATCAGTTTGGGTTTCTTCCTTTGACAATTTAAAAGCTTCAATTTTTGTTTTCTGAGCTCAGAAAGGATCTTTCCTATGTCAAACGAGTTAGCAAGGAGTAAACATCCTACCAGAGCTGGGCTGATCTCTGGAGTTGATCAAGCTGATTTCTTTCCTGAATTTAATGCCTTTGATGGTCTCCTTCATTGCTTTTCTCCCTGCAGTTATCTTCTCCATTTGTTTGTGTTTATGCTGCAATAGAAACTGTTACAGATAATGGCTTCTCCTGAAATCTTAACAGAAAATTTCTGAACACCTGGGCTTAGTTTTAGCCTGCCTTTCCCACAGTCCCATTTAGAACTGCTTCTAGAGCAGCAGGTCCTTCAGTTCCAGTAACCTCATTTGCAAAAGCAAAATATTTAAGAAACACACTTATTGTGCTCTTTGGCACTTAGTAGGCAAGGCTGGTTTTCTTCTGAGGACTCTTCTACAATTCTGTGCATGGGACACGACACTAAAACAAATGCAGCATGAACTGAGATCTCACTCTGTACAGATTTCTGCCTGAAACTGCTGTGTTTCCCCCACTTCTCTGGCAGATACTGATCTTACAGTCTCATCATGATCACACATAGAGTGTGGCTGCCGAAGTGTCTCAGAGCAGCATTTCAACTGCCTCAGCTGCCCTGACACAGCTCAGTCCCACTTTGGAGTTGAAATAGAAATTTCACAGTTCTGTGAACAGTAATACCATCATCCTCCCAGCCAGGTGCCTTTATTTCTGTGTGCAGGAGACTACACAAGCAGTGGCTGTCACACCCAAAAGAGCTGGGAGAAGCAGTACTGCTGCAGTTCTAGAGAGGGTACCAGAGCACTGGAACAGGCTGCCCAGGGGGGCTGTGGAGACTCCCAGGTCTCCCACTGCTTGGTCTGACCCACTTTCATATTTCATATTTTTGAAGATGGGTATTTAGTGCAGATGCTACCAAACACGTCTAAGGTTCCAACCTGGCTGCTGTTGTGGCTGCTGGAGTAAAAGATGTATGAGTTCTCGTTTGTGGGTCTCCTGGGACAGCAGTGGTATGAAAATCACTGATTGACTTGGGACAGAGGGAGGGAAAGCAGCAGCAGGATGGTGCAAGGCAGGAACAAACCATGGCAATGCAGAGATCACACACAAGGAAAGGAAGGACCAGGAGTTGACAGGCTGGCAGGATGTCACCAGGTCAGCAAGGGAGGACAGAGCCTAGGCAGGGCTCAGCAGTGACAGGTAAACACTGTGAAGCACAGCATAAAGGATCAAGCTGCCATCAGACACAATCCTTGGCCATTAATAAACACAAACCAATATAGGGAAACAAACAGAAGCCACAACCCACAGGCAGCTTACTGCAGGGTAGGGTAACTGCACGGCCACTACAACACATGCCCTCTATCTAATTCTGCTGCAACAACATTGCTCTGCTCATAGGGCCTGATGTTGGTACAGCCTCTGTGGGTCCAGGAGCATGAAAAGTTTATAAACAAACTGGCAGGTACCAGGGCATAGATCTGCCCTGCAACATCACCTTCTGATGCTTTTATAGAATCATAGTATCATTATGGCTGGAAAGGACCTCTAGGATCGTCAAGTCCAGCCCTCATCCCAACAACTCCCTAAGTTGAGGTCCCCCACAAGAACAAGGGCTTGAGATTTTGCAGCTCCTACTAGTTGTCTATAGAACAACTCATCCCCTCCTCATCCTGGTCAGGTGGGCTGTAACAGGCTCCCACCTCAGTAGCCCTCCTCTACTTTACCCATAATCATTCCACTGGAACATCACGCTTGTTGACTTCCACACAGTCAAAACTGTCTCTAATATAGAAAGCCACCCCACTGCTCTTTCTATCTTGTCTATTCTGTTTGTAGAGCTTATGGACATCCATTTCAGGGAGGACTGAGAAACTCTGACAGGTCCAACAGTCCCAAAACCATGAATCATCGTAGCCTCTGAATCATGAGACTGAAGAAAAGAAGTCCACTGGTACGGTGGTATTTAGGAGTCTGGTTTGGACTTGTGAGCTTCCCCAATCTATTCCATATGACATGCACAGTTTTACATACTTTGTAATGTTTAATAAGGTGGCACTGTGACGTCCAGTTGATGGAAGGGTCAGTTTTAAGCCCTTTGTCAACCCAGAATATCTATCAGTTCACTCACAACAGTTTATTTTAGCTAAATAGTACATTTATCTGTAGATAGTGGGAAGGGGGAAATAGACATGTCGAGCTACAGAAAGACCAACCTCTAGGTCCTGAGAGTTCACATCTATGTCACTAGACCTCTCATCAGAAATGACTGCTAAGTTCCCTTCCAGAAAAGCAGGTGATGGATACCTTTTCTCTTCTGACAAATACATCTTTTTAATAAGACTGCTTATATCTGCATTATAAATACTGTCTGTGTACCTAATCCCAAGGTCGTGCTGCTTCCTCTCAGCAGCTCTTTTCAGCCTACAAATGCTCCATCATTTGTTTTAACCAGAGCTAGTCAACAGAGGGATTACCAGCTCTGCTAGTGCTCCCTGTCTGCTGTCTTGAAGTTAGAAATCAGTGTAAAAACCTACCTGAACTTCAGATGACTACACTTTGTGACCAAAGCAAGACACGCCTAGTGCAGCAGAAGGCTGCTTAGATGTCTGTCTTGTTTCTTGAGAGTTTTCTGCACAGCTGCAGCAGCCAGAGAGTGAGTGTTCAAAGGAGGGTAAAACTCAAGCAGCAATCTAGCCAAGTTATATCCACTCTGAAGCAATAAGCTCTAAACTGACAGGCTCACAAAAGTCCACACGCTTTTATGTGCTTAGCAGTGGCAATTTCAAGGCAAAATAACTCAAGAAAATGATGTAGTTAGAGCTGCTGTCTGCCTCCGCATGACCCAAACTTCCAGGTGCACTGCTTATTCAAAGTGCTCTGCTCAGGACTTGCAGCATCCACAGAGAAAGTGCCTGGATGGATAGGTAATTTGGTTGTGAAGATCCCTAAACAGTCAGTAGAGCTCTGCAGTGACTCTGGAAGCTGATGGAGAATGATGCTCACCTGAAATAAGCTTATACTGCTCTCAGCACCTTCATCCTTCCACCTACTGCTGGCTGCTCCACTCCTGGCCCTGTGCTACTTAGTACTAATTCCTTTGTGCCAGTCCTGGTGCTGCTTTGACCCTGATGAACAACCTCAAAAAGGTCAAAGGATAGACAGCTCACCGAGGCAGGGAACAAGTTGTCTGCTAGCTTACCACTCTGTGCACGTTCTCTGCAGGGGCAGGGACAAGGTAGTGACAAAAAAGTGACAGCCAGGCTGTTAGTCTGGTGTGACTGTGATATGAAACCACATCCACGTCTCCCATGACCTGAGCTGTGCAGGGCACCTCTAAATGCTTCCTGTTTCTCACCACATCCCAAGAAAATAGGATTTCACATCCACAATGCCTCTTCTGTCCCCAGCCTTCGTACCTGAGCATCTCTAGGTGGCCTGCTCTTTCCCGGAGTTTTCTCTCGCAAGGTGTCAGTACACTAGAGCATGCAGGCACTCCATTTAAGTGTAAGAAATCTGTCTAACAGTGTGAATACAGCACAACAGCACTGGAAGTGCTAGACCTCCCTACTGCACTATTGCGGCTGTAACCTAAGCCAACAACTGTCCAGGGAAGAGTGTACACACAGAGCAGGCGCACAACAAGGGTTGCTCAGCCAATTGTGCTTACTCCCTTCCCGAGAGCTCCTCCATGGTGTCTCTGGAAAATGAGACGATTTGCGTGTTCTGAAGGTGAGAAACGTGCACACGCTGCCTGCGGTTTGTCGTGTGCTGTGAGTTTCACAGAGCAAGAAACCTCAGAGCGCTGCCCAACACAGACTGAGCTGATGATACAAAACACAGCCAAGACCTGATGCAACACCTCGTAATGGTTGGTGAACCCTATCAGGATTTGTCACAGAAGGGTGAAAACAACTACTTTGGACAGGCTTTGCTCGACTGTAAGCTACAGAACAGCCAAGAAACCTAATGAATTGGAGGAAGTGTCTCCTACAAAAAGATGTCTTTTCTCGGATACCATTCAGTCTTAGCATTACAGACACATCTGACCCTGTAGGAATACTTGAAAACTGTTGGATGTGACAGTTATTATAGTTACTGGGGTTTCATTGGAATTAATATCTGAGGTGCAGATTTGATCCAGTGTGGGACAACAAAGTGCTACCAGTTGCCTCTTTAAATAAAGCAGTACAGCTGCAAACACTGTATTTAAGAGATATGAAGGTATATCTCTCACAGCCCAGCTACCACATGAGAAGATCAAACTGGGAATCTTCTGTGCTGATCAAAGCATTAAAGCAGCAAACTATACAGGCCTGAGAAGATAAACGTGTGCGTTCAGTTGCAAAGGGGCAATATCACAGGGATAAATTTCATTAACTCTGCTCAGCACTGCTTTCTGATTTTCTGATGTTTGAGGAAACATCTCTGCAGTCCTGGAGAGCTGAGCAGAAAGAAGTGAAGCTCAGGACTGCAGGGCAGACGCAGTGGCCAGGGCCAGAAGAGTCTTCCCTAGACAGGGAAAGCAGAAGAAAGCAATGGAGTAAATAGATGCCCTCCTCTCCTCCTTCCTGATATGGGACATAGATCATTACCGCTGGGAAGGATCCCAGCTCCCAGGCTGACAGGCCAGACCTTCAGGAGAGGCATTCAGCACATTCCGTTCCTTTACAAGTGTAAACTCACACTATGGCTGCACTTAGTTGACAGGGTGAAGGCCCAGCCTCAGCAGTGTGGCTTAGACCAAACAACAAGAGCTACAAACAAAACGCGTGCTCCAAGAAGGCAGCTTAAACAGGCACAGGCATCTTCTTCCTTGAGGTTCACTCGCAGGTGCTAACCATGGGAAAGACACTTGGAGCAGAGGAAAGGGAGAATGTGAAGGAAGGAGCCAAGAAACATTTTGAACCATATGTCTACAGCATACCACTTCCTTCCTGCTCTGCACCATCACAGGTTGCTTGCTGGTGAAACAGGTGTCTCTGGGGGAAGCAAGTCTTCACACAACAGCCGGCGTAGGAGAAGGAGTGAGCCAGTGAGCTTGTCCTCCTGCCTACCAGGGATGCAGGAGACAATTCCACTGCACTTCCACTTCCACTGGGAGCAGACTGCTTCCCCTTGGTCTGCTTGAGATGGGTCCAAACAAGCAACAAATAAATGTTCTGAAACAGGTAAAAGCTGCCCTCTCCCCTGCATGGACTCAGGGGTAAAGAAATAGATCATGCACAGTGTGTGCCGGGAAAGCTCATGCCCCTCCTCTGTCTGCAGGGACTTGGTCTCTGTCAATATATAGAATCATAGAATCATGAGGGATCGGAAGGGACCTCAAAAGACCATCCAGTCCAGTCCCCCTGCCACAGCAGGTTCACCCAGACCAAGTCACACAGGAACAGATCCAGGTGGGTCTGGAACGTCTCCAGAGAAGGAGACTCCACAACCCCCCAGGCAGCCTGCTCCAGTGCTCCATTACCCTCACTGTGAAGTTCCTTCTGATAGAGATGAAAGAGATCAGTCTGTTCATTATGAGAGAGAAATTAATTGCACACTTAGCTATTGCTTCTCCAAAACTACAGCATTTCCTGCGTGTAAGAATTGACATATTTATCTCCAGAGCGACTATCTTCTTGAGTAGTTAGCTGGATGTTCTCTGAAGCAGGTGTCCATTCCATAAAGGATTCCCAAAAGATTAGGCCAGACGAGACCTCTTTTTATCAAAGACGTTATACAATATGGACCCCTTCAGCTCCTGTATACAGCAAAGTACAATTGCTAAGGGCACACGACACCATCATGGCACAATCACCTCCATATTCCTTTACTTCTGCACAGAAATCATCGTGCAGAACTTTGAGACTTTGGAAGAAATGCTTGTCCTACACTGCTTAGCACTAAACAGATGCTAGGTCTGATTTGGTGTATGGTCATGTTTGAAAGAAGGAGGGTTTTCAATCACCTCTGTTCAGAGACCATTCAATTTCTTTGTCTCCATGTCTTAAACATGTGTATTTTTCTCCTTGGTCTTGTTTACTTCCTCTAGCTGCTCTTATTTCCTCTTGTTTCCCAGATGCATCAGACAGATGTGGTTGGTAGTTTCACTGGCTTGCAACGTTGGCTGTTGTGCTGCACTACAACTTTATTTGCTTCAACTGCAGTGATTCATCAAAAGGAGGGAGAAGTATGAATTAGCTAGATCTGTTGTAATCCAGTGTGGAGGCACACACCGGTGGTGAGATTCTGGTGCCTGTATGCTGGGTAATCTTTGACAAAACAGCTAGCCCACTTCTGTTGGTTCCCCCATTTGACTACCCATAAGTACTGGCTTCTTTTGGAAGTATGCTTCTGAAATCTCTCTGGCTTGCATTTTTTGTGACTTAATGTGAAAAATAACATTCATTGGAGACTAATGTCTTCAGATGCCTCTGGGAAGTGACTTTAGTCAGCAGCTCAGTCTTGTTTATGACGTAGCCTGATTTAGGGACAGTCCTCAATGCCCTGTTTTAGTGAATAGACATGCTGCAGTCAAGAAGTTCCTTTTGAAGAAAGGAACTTTTCCCTGGAAGTAAATTAGACACTGCAGGAGACCAGCAGGTCTTGGAAAACTTGCCTATGTTAAATGCTTCCCAAAGACAAGCATCTCAGTTGTTCCCATTACGTAGTCTGTTGGCACCTATGGGTCCATAACCTTTACTGACATGTTTTTAAGTGATGCAAATGGTAACTCTCTACCTTGTCTTCTGATTCTCAGGGAACAACAGCTGGAAAAAGGATCATGGAAAATTGTACCTCCAGTTGCACAGACATTCCCCACAAAACCAGCAAAACTCTTTTGGTCACTGTTTACAGCATTGTTTTTGCCATAGGTCTTCCAGCAAATTGCTTAACTTCCCTGCTTACATTTGCACAGATCCTAAGGAAAAAAGTAATTGCTGTTTACATTTTCAGTTTATCATTGTGTGAGCTGATGTATTTAAGTACGTTGCCTCTCTGGATTGTCTACGTGCAGAGCGAACACCAGTGGAATATGGGAGAAATGGCTTGCAAAGTAACAGGATTCATCTTTTTCTGCAACATATATATCAGCATTCTGCTTTTGTGCTGCATTTCTGGGGATCGCTACGTGGCACTGGTGTACGCTCTGGAGTCCAAGGGGAGAAGAGGACAGAAAAAAGCAATCACTATAGTGTGTTTTCTCTTTGTTGTGGTTACAGTAATCCACAGTCCAGCATTTTTCATAGAAAAAAGTGTAAATAATACAAATAATACCTGCTTTGAGACTTTGCCCCTTGACATTAAATTGGCTTCTTCCAGCTGTGCCAGATTCCTGTTTGGATTTCTCATACCGTTCACCATCCTCATTTTCACAAACTACAAAATTTTCCGGTGTACAAAAACAAGCGACAGCTTGACTCATCATCAAAAAGCCAAGGTGAAGTACCTGGCTATCGCCATTATTGTCATCTTCCTGATCTGCTTTGCTCCCTACCACATGGTACTTGTAATAAGATCCATATACTCTATGCTTCATCAGACCTGTTCATGCCCGTTTGAAAAAGACATCTATCCAATTTTTACAGTATTTCTGTGTCTAGCCACTGCAAACAGTGTTGCTGATCCAATTATCTACGTGCTGGTAAGTGAAAATGTCAGAAGAGATTTTTACAGGAGTTTCAGAAGATGGAGATTGAACTCAGCTAGGCTGAACTCATCCACTAAGCACAAGTCTGAGAGCTTAAAATTGAAATCAAAAGAAGCAGAGGGAGGAGGGCTAGAAGACAGTAAAGAAACACCAAATTCATCTGTCATTCAAAGGACCTGTACTAGCAGCAAAGTCCAAGAAGGTGGTAGCTAGCACTTGCTGCTGACACAAATAAGCAGCTCCCAACACCAGCTGTGGGCTGCAGACTGCAACACGCGAGTGTTTATGTGCTGACATCTGTAGGTAGTTTTGTCATAGTACATTGGCCGGCAAGGCCTTGAGGACACCGCAAGAGTCACACCACTTCTTTCTGTTTGTCTCCTACAATAACATTTGCCCACCAGTATCTCCGGTGAAAGCACTGTTTTGCTAAGGATGTGTGGAATAAATCATGTAATTTATTTTTACTCAATTTGAAATCTTAAAAGCTTATGGTTTGGACTGTCTCTTTTATGACTACAGAACCAGTTTTATCTTCTGAGATGGACTAATCGAATCCCTTCAGAGGATAATGTAGGGCCCATTCTTACGGCTGAAAATGTTAGTTCTTGAGGAGGTGCACGTTTAAATTCTCGTGCACACACTGCTGCTGACGGTTGTGGTTAACCAGTGGAAAATACTGAAAACGAGGAAGTCTTTCGAAAAAAGGTTTGAAAATGTTCCTAAGAGTTCTGTATGCAGCTTTATGTACCTTGCGTATTCTGGGGAGAAATAAAGGGCAAAACTGTGGCCTGGTAACCAGCAACACTTATACTGTGTTCATCCAGATCTTGTACTGTCCTGCTTAGTATTTTAAAATTAGTAGATTTAACTTATTTTGTGCTAAATCTGGAATGCACTGAGGTGCACAGAACGCTCACACATTTCCAAGTGGTGCCATGGACTCCTCTTATGCCATCTCCAAGCATTTGCTGAACTTGTGTTTCAATTCTGACTAAGCTAGCACTTCCCTTTTGGTATTGATCCAGCCTATAGTTAATTCTAATCCTAACCCAACCTTTAGTGTGTAGGAGCCTATACAAGGGCTAAATGCCACACGGACAAGGAGGGCTGGCAGCGCCTTCTCCCCATAGATGGGAACACCCTTGTATACGCTGGTGGTGCACACTTGACACTGTGCTGGGGCAGAGTCATTGTTGCTGCTGCTACTTTTGCTATGAATACATGATTAAAGGTAGTTTCCTGTGCCTTCAAACCAGAAATTAAAAAACAAGAACGATACAAATCTGGCAAGATTCATCTAAACAGCTTCTTCATACTTCTATGCGATCCAAGGAAAAGATCATGAATCAGTGCAATGTTTGAGTACAAGTTTGCAAAGTGTTTCACACCATCTGTACTGCTGTGCTTCTGTAGTATTTTTAGACTATCATCATGGTGACATTTGTGAATTGATCTTACATTAGTCAATGCACTGTAAATACAATATTTGTTAATGTTTTTCAGTTGCCATCAGTATTTTTGCATATTATGCTTTATTCTTACGCACTTTTGCAAAGAAGCATCGTGTTAAAATGGTATCTCCCCAAGTTATTGTATTTAGGACATATTTTGGTTTTGTAATATTTAATGGCTTCTCCAGCATCTATTCACGAAAGGCTTGTGTCTCCAAAAGTAATTCACGTTATACTGAACCGAACGGCAGATTGTTTCTAGGAAAGATGTGAAATTGTGCTGTGATGCTACCTAACAAAATAAGGGTTTCTCTTTTCATATGCACCCTGGAGATCAAATTCTCTGAGCCATCAAGGGAAGATCTGAAAAATGACAAATACTTGTAACTTTGCTGAAAATCAAACTTTCCATTACTGAAAAAGTCAGCAGCAGGTGTTGCCCATAACAGCGCAGTCAGCTAGAGCGCCGGTGGTTTAATTCTGGAGACATGTAGGCAAACTTCCTCAGCCTCAGGATTTTCATAGTCTAAAGTCAAAACCCTGTTGAATAATAGCAGTGAATTTATAAGAAACTAAAGACTGTTGAAATGGGTGCAAATTATTCACTTTGATTTGTGGTGATTGAAGGCACAGACTCCAGAGATGCATCTACAGACAAGTTATTGTGTGCAAAGTGCCCTTTAGTACCCTGGAGCCTGCAGCCCCACATCGCAGTAAATTTCCATGACATCACTGTGGTTAGTATATTTGTTTTCCAGAATTTGCTACAATTCTCTTAGTTGCTTCAGCTTTATCTTCTGTTTATTCATACTGCATCTCCAGGCAGGTTGAGATGACCTTGTACTCTTCCCATGGTTTAGCAAGTACAGTTAACTTGTCAGACATTTGATTTTCTCCAGCTTTCCCCACATTGATTAATTTTGTGTCTTTAAAAGCAAGCAGTATTGGGGCCCAGCGCTGAAGGTGCAGGCAACAGGGATTAGCAGGGTCTGATGCAACATCAGTAACTCTTCAGCCTTGCCTACTATACTTGCTGTTCTAAATTACGGTATCAATATGTCTCTTCTCGTAATGAAAATTCTTGAGACTTCTTTGTTCAGAAGCATGCCAAAATAAAAGTATTAGGAGTGACAAGGCTCTGTATATCCTGATCCAAGTCTGAGGATGACCTAGAGGATCTCCAGAGGTCCTGTCCAGGTCCTGTGATGGGGATTAGAGGCCAAATCCCAAGCAACAGTTCCACACTGGAAAACTGAAAATCCTGTGTTCTTTGGACAAATGAAAAAGGAGCTTTACGTCTGAGAGAAAATATCATGAGCCAGCAATGTTTGCTTGCAGCCCAGAAAGCTAACCGCATCCTGGGCTGCATCAAGAGAAGCCTCGGTTGAGGTAGGTAATCCTCTCTCTATATTCTGCTCTTGTGAGACCCCATCTGCAGTCCTGCATCCAGTTCCAGAGTTCCCAACACAGGAAAGATACTGAACTGTTGGAACGTGTCCAGAGGAGGGCCACAAGGATGACTGGAGGGCTGGCATACCTCTCGTATGGGGACAGGCTGAGAGAGTTGGGGCTGTTCAGCCTGGAGAAGAGAAGACTCCGGGGAGATCTTTTAGCAGCCTTCCAGTACCTGATAGGTTTAGACTGGAAGTCAGAAGGAAGTTCTTCATGATGAGGCTGCTGAGACACTGGAACAGGTTGCCCAGGGAGGCTGTGGCTGCCCCCTCCCTGGAAGTGTTCAAGGCCAGACTGGATGGGGCCTTGAGCACCCTGGTCTACTGGGGGGTGTCTGTGCTCATGGCAGGGGGGTTGGAGCGAGATGTTCCCTTCCAACCTGAACCATGCTATGAATCTATGAATCAGGAAATGCTATTTCGACATTGTTAAACTACCCCATCAGATAAACCAATTGTTTCCCATGTGATTAATTTAAGCATTCAATCCGACTGCGCTGTAGAGGCAAAGGAAAGGACTCAGCACTGGGACACTTGCTAGAGACACAGCAAAGAGCACTACTCAGATCAGAGGAGATCTGAAGGGTCAGTTGTGTCGATCTTTCCACCCTTTCTGCCTGCAGAAATGCACAGGATGCTGTGAAGAAAGGTTCACCTACACCAGATGTGAAATTCTCTGTCCAGCTATTTGGACCTGTCCTCCAGCATCCTCAAGTCATCTTAAATTACAAAACAACCTGGAGAGAGTGCAGAACCAAACCTAGGCCATGTTTTCCAGTTCGACAGCCAGGTCTTCACACAGTAAGGCTTAGAGTGGGTAAGCAGCTGAACAGTGTTAGGGGGTGAGATTAAAAAAATCACTCGCCTTTGCACTCAGAATTCACTCAGGGATAGCTTCCATAATTTGATTTAAAGAAAAGAGGAGGACTGACTACATGTGATTTTGTTTTTACATGTGTCTCAGACATTCATAATGTACTTGGGACATAAGTGGATTGCTCATTATTTTAAGTACGACTGTGAAGCATGAAATGAATAATTTCTGGCTATGAACTAAAGCTGGATCATTTAGTTTTTGAAGACAATGTTTCTGATTTGTTTGTTTATTCATAAATGTTAAGGTGTTCCTAAAAGCTGTATTTTTTAAGTAATTGTTTGGGGTAACTCATAAAACTATCCCTTCACACAAAATGCTTCTATGTTCAGTATTAAATTTTGCTTCAAGAGGAGAGTTATATAAAACAGGCAAAACCAGGTAAGAATCAATTCAGACTCCCAACGTGGGACAAAGTTTCATCTGCAGCTGGGGTCCCTGCAGCTGCTCTGATTTAGTCCCTGCTATCATGTACAATGCAATGCTGAATTTCTGTTGAGTAGTGTGATGAAAGCTAACCTGGAATCAGGCTTTCAAAATATCCACTATCTAACAGCTTTTCTTCATGAGCAAATTTTCATCCTACAGGTCATGCTGTCGGCTTAGGCTTTTGGGAAACACCTTCTATAGAGTGAAATGATGCCACAGTTGCCTCACAGGATGGCATACCCATCTTATTGTCAAACCAGCACAAACTAAAGTAGCAAATAAGGATGGGAGGATTGCATCAGAGAGATGCAATCATTTTTTAACCTTTCTGGTGTGCAGAAAACCATACAGGTGGCAGAATCACCAAAGCTGGATCTTCCATAATGTATTTGGCAACTGGTATCCAGAGGAGGTAATGCCTGATAATCCTCTCCATGTCTTCTAGCTCACTCAGAGATGGTTTGCATCCCACTGTTATTCCTCTTTTCCCTGCACAATTAACCATTGCACAGGGCACCTGAGGGCACTTCTCATCATCTCTTGGCACTAGGGATGATGCAGAGCCTCTCGTTGTAGTCTTCTTGATGCAGGAGTAAAAAGAGACATCTGTAATTCCAAATAAGAGCAATATCTTGGTAAGAGATGCTAGTTGCTGCCATCATGAGCTATTGGCAAGAAAGGTTAGGATTCTAAACTAATCATGGCTCATCATAGTAATGCAGATCACTGGTAACATCTAAGATTAGGCTCTTACACTACCCTGTAAGAAAGATAGATAATTAAGCTAAACTCAGCTTTGCAGACAGATGGAAAGTCTGCTGAGGATAGATGACAGGCTATGTGATAAGAATTTCACAATACACATGAATATCATCTACATGAGCAACCTCAAAATAAACCTTCTCGGTATGCCATGAAATGATCCATCCTGTTTGGCAGCCTCAGTCTGTGACAGGGCTCTCACATTTCAGCCAGTGATCACAGATCAGAACCTGTTTGTTCAAAGGTCTGACATGAAATATTTTCTTGAGGAAGGTGAATAATCAAAGAGGAGAGATACTGGGGGGAAAAAGGTGGTGTATGATATATCAAGTCCTGAAAAGCCTTGTGAACCTAAAGTCACAGATGTTCTGAACACGTATGCAAATACTCAAGTGTTCAGACAGCTACTTAGAAATGCATCAGCCTGTACTGCAGTTCCCCATCTGCAAAACAGGACATTTCTTTCCTTGAACATCGTCTGTCTTCTTATATTGAAATATAAGCCCTTGCAGGAGAGACTAGAAGGAGTGAGCAGATGTATCGTATGCATATTCAGAGTTTAAGGCAATGGGGCAGTGAACAGTTTACAGGCAAATGTAAGGTACTTAAGCACAAATTCTAATGAGTCAGTACTTTCAGAGTGTGACTTAAAGCACTTTATTCACTTCTATTACGCTGGGGCATGGGGGGNTTTCTTGATTTCTGTGAGAATGGCCCCTCAGCAAAAGGCAGGAAATTGTAGTCTCTATCAGAAAATAAAAAAAGGTGGTGAATGGGGAACTTCCTGGCACACAGGGATGTGAAGCTGATACAGAGACTGTAACATCATAACAGACAAGATTCAGTGGGAAACGAAAGGTCAGCAGGTCACTTCAGTACTCAGCAAAAGCAGAACTCAAAGGCCTGTATGATTTTGTAACTCAGCAAGGGGCTTTCCCCAACAAGAGGCTGAGTGGATGGATCCTGCTCACTTTATTCAAGGACAACTTACTCAGTATTCTGATGAGAAATGTTGTCCCTTCATGAAAGGGAAGAAGCTGGAAGTCACATTAAATAGTTGCTTTTTTGATTTCTTACCATGCAGGTTCAGACAGTAGAACCATTTCTTAGTCAAATCACAAGATAAGATTCACAGAACCCCAGAAAATAGTTTGGGGTTTTTTTTCCGTGGAGATAGAAAAAAACAAAGCTATGAAAGCAGCCCTCCTCCTCTAAAGGCTGTGGAAAATTTATTGTGAATCTGAACAGTCAAGAGCAGGTTGCGAGTCTACTTCCTCTATTCTGAGCCATGCAGCAGGTGTTTCCCAGTATCCCAGAATACTAGGTTGGAAGGAAACTTGAGGACCAGGTGGACTTGAGTCCAGCTCTTTTAAGCTAAAGAAATAGAGTTTAAATGATATAGCCTAGCACCTTGTCAAACTGAGCCTTAAAACACTCTAAAGCTGTGGAATCCACCACTTCCCCTGGAAGACTATTACAATATCTAATTGCTCTCACGATGGAAAATTTTCCTCTGTAGCCCAACTGGAATCTCCCTGGGAGCAACTTGTATCCAGCACCTCTTGTTTCATTTCGGAAAAGACACGGAGAGGTGAATTTCCTTTTTCTATATTTCCAGCACTTTTTGTAAAATGAAGTTCTTTGTGTTTGCAATTTGAGCCCTGATCACTTCAGTCACGGTATGACATTTCTTCAGCAGTCCCATGCAGTCACAAGAGGGCACCAGACTCTAGCCTACGTCTCCTGCAGGCCACGGTGAACTCCACAGTGGAAAAACAAGTAGTTAGCTCTTAAATACTCAGCCTGTCATGATACATTTCTAAGATTTCATGCTGTTAGACATTCCATACAGATGGGTGTGCGTGTACGCATGCTCATGTCTATGACACAGAGAACATTTATCCAGCTACGGCAGCAACACACAGCCTTTCTCAAACGATGGCTACTTGTCCGTACAAGCAGAAAAACAAGAAGAAAGCAAGCAGAAGGGAAAACAAGCAAGAAAATTCATGGAGGATAAAGAAGACACACAATTCCCTTGCATCACACAATTAAACATGGTTGATGACGGAACTTGCCAGGGTCTGCCCATGATTCCCTGGAGAAGATGTAAGCAGCAGAAGGTAACATGCCATCCAGAGCTGAGCCGACTCCTGCAGCATTGGAACACCCCGCAAGAACTAACTCTTCTGGAAGCTCCACTACACCCCTGTGCCTCATCAAACTACCTCCACATTGTCCTGCACCGCTGCCCACTGCAGCTCCAGTGCCTTTATGCCAAGCCTATTGGTATTTGGTGATGTTAGTCAAATTAAGTGAGGCTAATTGAAGATTCATTACACCATTAACAGTAGACATTTTGAAATGATTGCTGGGAAACCACAGAGCACCAGGAGACATGAGCAGAGATTCCTTTATTGCTAGAGGAGTCAAAGCTGTCATTCCCATCAAGGTAAAGAAGTGGAGCAGAGAACAAGACCAGCTCACAGCCTGTTATCTGTGACCATATTCATGCTTCTAATTGGGCTAACCCTTTAACTGATAAGCAGACAGGCACTAGCAATCACTCTCTTAAGAAGAAACAGGGTAAAACTACCAGTTGCTATCAACAACATCAGCAATAATTTGTGGATTAGGATGTTTTCCAGTTTAACCTATCAGTTCAGCAGGCTCTAAACCAAAGTTTGTGAACAACCCAAACACTCCAGACAGCCAGCACAGATTTCATCTGTTCTTCCAAGGAGCACAGAGCATCATTTTAACTTGCAGAGGAAGTGTTAAAGTCTATAACCAGCTGTCACAGTTTAAAAACTCCAATGACAAAACCAACCAATTATTTTATGTAAATAAAATCACATTTCTGTTTTGGAAAATGTAAAACAACTAATGTCATCAACAGCTTGATACTAAAGTCTCAATCACTACAAGTTGCTGCATAAGAAACTCAATGTTCTTATTTTTCTATTTTTTCCCCTAGTTTTCATGGTCCAAATGCTTAACAACTTTAAGGCAAGCTTAAAAATAAACTGGCCTACACATTACTAAGTTTCATCAGCTGCAATTGTGCTTTTGAATTGTGACTCTCCAGTTTGCCACTACAACAGAAATCAGCTTCCTACTGTTACTGTTATTTTGAGAGACAAGGCTTCTTGAAAGAGCACAGTGACTTGCAAAAGGCTGGTATCAAGAGAAAAACACTGCAATATCAAAAGATGCAGAACACCACATGTATAAGCCTCCAATCTGGCCTAAAGGACCTGAAAGCCGCACACTCTAATATATGTTCAAGGATATCTGGAAAAGGAATTATTCATTAGCTTCTTCCACTTGCAACTGCCTCGGGCTATTTTGTTCTTATGGTATCTGCAGTTTTCAAAGGAAGGTAGAGCTGGTGGGAGAAAAAAAGAACCTCACAAGCACAGCACAAACACATTAGTCAGGACTAGACTAACTCCCAAGATTAAAACAGAGTACTCATCTTGCCACAAAGAAAGCAATACCTTGAGTAGTGACAGACTGCACATGCATCTTAAGCTTGTGGGGGCTATTTAATAGTAGATGCTTAGTCACTGTAGAGACTGTACTACCATATGCTATTTATGCTTAGATTTGGAACACGTATTGTAAGTAGAACAAGAAAACGTGGTATTCAAATGTCCAAAATGCATGTTTAAAAGAAAATCCCTGTTATGTAGAACGTAGCTGTGCTTCTCTAGTTAATAAAAAATCTCCATAATGCAACACTTTTGCCACAAGAGAACACTCTTGTCCCTCACAAACCTACACTGGTCCCTGGGGTTGTTCTTGCCCAGATGCAAGACTCTACCCTGACCCTTGTTGTACCTCATTCCATTTTTCTCTGCCCAGCTCTCCAGCCTGTCCAGGTCTCGCTGAATGGCAGCACAGTCTGCTGCGGTGTCGGCAATACCACCCAGCTTCATGTCATCAGCAAACTGGCTGACAGTGTCCTCTAATCCCTCATCCAAGTCATTAATGAATAGATTGAAGAGGACTGGTCCCAGTACTGATACTGGGGGACCCCACTAGATCCAGGCCTCCAACTGGACATTGTCCCATAGACCACCACTCTCTGGCTTCTCTCCTGCACCCAGTTCACCATCCACCTCACTACCCAATCATCCAGTCCACACTGCCTCAGTTTTGCCATGAGGATGCAATGTGAGACTGTGTCAAATGCCTTCCTGAAGTCAAGACAGACCACATCCACTGCTCTGCCATCATCTCTCCACCCGGTTATGCCCTCATAAAAGGCTATCAGGTTGGTCAAGCATGACTTCCCCCTGGTGAAGCCACCCTGACTGTCCCTAATGACCCTTTTGTCCCTGATGTGCCTAGAGACAGCATCTAGGGCAAATTGTGCCATCACCTTTCATGGGATGGAGTTGAGGCTGACCAGTCTATAGTTACCTGGGTCCTCCTTCTTACCCTTTTTGAAGAGTGGAGTGACATTTGCTAACCTTCAGTCCCTAG
>VZRI01012356.1:464594-589416 GCA_013397515.1 Upupa epops
GCTTTCCTAGTTGCATCCCTATATTCTCTCACCAGAGCCTTATAATCACCCCAAGTGGCCATCCCCTCCTTCAGTGACCTATAGACTTTCTTTCTGCTCTTCAATTTCTGCTCTTCCATTTAACCACACAGATCTTCTAGCTCCCTTCCTTGACTTCTTTCCTGTTGGGATGCACTTGTGTTGTGCGTCAAAGAAGTGATCTTTGACTCATGACCAGCTATCTTGGCCCCCTTTACCTGCCAGTACCTTGTCCCTGAACTCCACCATGTCATGGTCACTGCAACCAAGGCTGCCCTCAACCTTCACTGCTCCAACCAGACCCTCCTTGTCGACAAGTACAAGATCCAGCAGCGCTCCTCTCTTAGTGTGCTCCTCCACCATTTGCATCAGGAAATTGTCCCCAATGCACTGGAGGAACCTCTTGGACTGGGGAGGGCTGGCTGAGGAGGTCTGCCAGCAAATATCAGGGTAGTTAAAATCCCCCACGAGAACCAGGGCCTGCAGCTGTGAGGCTGTTGTCAGCTGCCTGTAAAAGACCTCATCAACTTCCTCATTCTGATCTGGTGGCCTGTAATAGACACCCACAACAGTGTCACCCATGCCAGCCTGCCCCTTGATCTGCACCCACTGTCTGAACAAACACACTGATGCACACAGAGTTTCTTAAGTCTGTACAAGTTCTTAATTAATTAATTCCTTGGCTCATGTTGCCCCTAATCCCCCTGGCCTCCTAGATCACATAACCACAGCCATAAAACCTATGGCCTGAGGCTGGTAGCCTAAGGCCAGATTTCTGCCCAAAGCAGATTATCTTTGCTAGTGTTTTACTGACAGCCACAAGCCCTCCCTACCTTCACCAGTCTGCTATGGGTCTTCCGTTTTTTACCAGCAGAAACACCCATCAGAGCCAATACAGTCAACCACCTGCTGCCATATTCAGATATGGAGTAGCTGGTGCATGTATTAGCTGGTGTGATGAGTATTCTATGTTTTTCTCATTTGGTAAGATACTAACATTTGATGCCAGCACTGTTGTTTTCCATCAAGCTACAGTTAGCTCACAATTGCTCACTCACTCACTGTGCATGCTTCAGGCATTTGCTTTACATGCATCACAGCCTGCTGTTCTTTGTCCAGCCCCCTCCTGCAGGTAGTGATGGCTTTTCCTGGCTCAGAGCAGTTAAGGAGAAGCTTATCACCACTGAAGACTGAGTAGAACTTTGTCCATACATTAACATGCTGTAAACGTACTAAAACACTTTCTCTTAAATTTAGTGTGCTGTGACTGCAGACCACACACAATGAAGTTGTATCCTGTACCTGGCTTACAGGGCCTAGCTCAGCTCTACAACAAGCTTACTTCTTAGGGAATGGCCATGTTTAATTACCCTTCTTAGCGTTTCTTCCATCTGCTCCTGGAATTTTTAGGTTAGGTCTGATGCAGGACTGTACTTGTCTCAGGACTACGCTGCCTATCTCTGAGGTAATCAGAAATTTGCCAGGTTGGACTTCAAGGAAACAGTACATTATGAGTGAGCGGGCCTTCTGCCCTACTTTGGAGACAGATTCAAAAAGCATACTTAAACACTTTAATCAAGCAGTAATTACAAGAGAAACAATACAGACTCGTAGCAAATCCACATTGTCTTTAGCAGGCAGAGGCAAGCAAGCTCTGTCCCAGTTCTGAACCAGTGGGATCACAGCCAAAACTCTTGCAAACCTCAATGCAGTCATGCTGGTACAGAACAGAGCTTGAGCTAACTCACCTCCTATCTCAGCAAGAGCCACAGCACAGCATTGCACTGACAACAGCTCACTGCTTCCAGTTCAGAGCTGAGTCATGCCTGGCTGGCTCCAAGAACCGGCAGTGCAAGCACAGGTTTTACTGCCTCCAACCGCACTGTCACGCTCTGCACTATTTGCCTAGTTACAGCAATGCCGGGGTCCCTGGACTAGGGGCAGAAAAGCACTGCGTCTGCACACGAAAGCCTAGTGGAAAAGGTTTCATTGTAGGTTTGGTACTGATACTGAGACAAGACCCTGTCCTATCTCACTGAAACTATTTGTTTCAAAGTTTAAGCAACCTCCTGAGTCATTTTTCCACCCTCTATCTGTGGCTCACAAGCCATCGGTTGTGAAACACTGCACTAAGCCTTGTCCAAACACAGAGCAAGCAAGACACAGTCAGTCCCTGTCAGAGCCCAAGAAGCACCCCCTCTGTGAGAACATTGCACAAACTAGAAATAGCATTGAAGCAGGGGTCTGGTGGAAAGTGGGGAACTTCCCTCTGCATGTTATTTCTGTTTCTTATACACTACTTCAAGATTATCTTTAAAACCATTAAAACACATCATATAACAATACGTAATGAGGCAATGCCACAGACTGTGATTCTTTATGCAGTTTAGAACTGCAAAAATAAACTGCAGTATTACTTTTGTTTCTCTTTTAAAAGCTTCATTTCGTCCCTACTCCCAGACACTGACGTGCTATTAATTTCTGTAGTTTTATAAACACTGTCCAACTCTAAACTAGCCTTCCTGTTACCCATGACATGCAAAACTCTGGCTAGCTCAGCAGAGGCTGAGCAGCTCCCAGAAAGCAGCAGCTCCCGAGGCATCTTGGAGCACAACTCAGCACAGGCTTGCTCCAGAAAGGAAGGAAGGGGGCTGGGCAGAAAGACGTGGCTGCTTTCCAACTAGCATGGCATGCAGGTCACACCACCCAGTACCAGCCACTGCTGGAGGAAGAGGCAGACTGGGTGCCTGGGAGAGCAGGCTCTTGGCAGGAGTAAGCAGGCTCTGAGATGGGTAGGATTTGAACTGGCTGCCAGTGTAGCTCTGACAGCCACTGATGCTCAACCTCGGAGCAGGCAGCAGGGATAGAGCCTGTGTGCACAGATTTGGGAGACTGAAGCCAAGCTTGTCTTTCATCCACACCAAACGAGCTAACCACTGCCCAACCAGTCAAAGATTGGGTTCAGCACAGCAGCTCTGCTCAACTCACTCCTCTTGCTCTGGGGCAGGGACTGCAGTTCAAATAACCCCCACCATGTGTCGAGGATGGATCTTCATCCTGGACCTATTCAGAAAGGAGACAATGCCTGCTCCTGTTAAACCAGGCCTGTACTCCCTTTTCTCACACAAAAGGCATCTCATTCACTGCTCTGCCAATTGCACTTTTATAAAGGCTGACAGTTTTTAAATCCCCTCAGGGGTGCCACTGTTTTGCTGGATGCCAATAGTGACCTATCTTCTCAGGGGAGATCTGCTGAGCTAGTTGATGTGCTTCCCCTGTTGCCCATATTAGTCATTTCATCAGCAAGCAGGGTCCTCTGCTGTGTCTCACTAGGTGCAGAACCTCTCAGTTGTCCTGAAGCTTTGAGTTCATATTCTGAGTGGTATTTCCATTTCTCACCATAACTTTCCCCACCCCCATTTTTTTTTATTTTATTTTATATATAATTAATTTCTTTATCTCAATTTCTTTGACCAGGTTGCTTTGCAGACATTTTTTTCACTAGCTCTTGTCCGTGCTTGCTTTCTAGAACTCCCAACTTTAACTCGGGCATCAGATCTGCTTTTGCTTTCACAATACAGAAGCATCTGTTTAGGAAACTAGCAGGTTTCTTTTAAACTCTGCTACTGAACTGTCATTTACTGAAATTAGTAGAACGATAAAAATCTTTAGTATGTAGCTAGAAATGACTATTCTCCTTATAAAGAGTTAAATTTACCCATGATATGAGAACACTGTTTTATTCCTATTTGAGGTTGTTTGCTTTCTAGTAAATACTTTAGGCAGGCTGTGTTTTGCATAGGTCTGTCCAGATTTCTCCATTTTAACTTATCAAGCTTTGCTTCTCACATCTGTGAGAGGTGTTTTCTCCTGAGATCATATCTTGTCAAACCTCAATGAGACAATTTCAACAGTTTTGAAAGAAGAGAGTGATGAGAACCTTTCACAACTCTTCTTTCAGTGGCTTAATCAGAAACATACATGTTGTAGTTTTTAAGCCATCAAACATCCTCTCATCTCGAGAATTTATTGGAGTGGGGGAGAACCACAAAAATGTCAAGACCTTCCCATCGTATAGAAAAGTAAAAAAGAACAGATAATGATGCTTACTAAAAATAAGCAGTACCAGCGAACATTTCCAGAACTGACCTTCCAGGGAACAGCACCCTCTCCACCTCAAAAGTATAATCCAGAGAGGCCCAAAAGTTCTTTCAGAATTTGTTGTGGGATGATCTATTTGAAATCTCTGCAGAGAAACTAGAAGCAGCACGAGCCACACTGGACAGAGCACAAGAACATCTCGCTGTCTTTCAGACTGGTCTGTTGGTACGATGCAGAAACAAACCCCCAGAACAACCTGTAACATGAGGAAACAGTGCACTGTCCTGTCCCAGGGGCAGATTACGCCCAAGTCCTCACAGATGTGTGGCAGCACCGAGGCGGCAGCCGCTCTCGGGAGTGAGTTGTTTTGAGTTTCTTTTTGCAGCTTTTGAACTTTTGTGCGAGCGGTTTCAACCCCTTCCACACGGCTTCCCCATCCTCCGGCTCCGGGAGGCCCAACAGGAAATGCCACGAGCCTGGCTAATGGGGTCACGGGACCCGTCCCCCCTGGGCGAAGACGAATGCGGGACACAGAGGGGCAGGCAGACCCCAGTGGGTTGCGCCGGAGGCTACGCTGCCCTGAGGGAAGCCGTGGGGCCCAGAGGGGGAAGGTGGCAGCGCGGATTGGAAGGGCCAGCGGGTCTCCCCTCACACCCCGCGGGGGAGGACTCCCCCTCAGGGAGGGACGGAGCCAGGCCCCAACCTGCTCCCGCCCTGGCTGTGAGCCCCGTAGCGCCGGGGTCTTTGGCCGCAGTTTGAAATCGGAGCAGCCCGGCCCCCTCCCGCCTTTCCGGCCGTGGGGCGGGACTAGGGTGTCGCGACGACCCCGCGGCCTCGATGGGCGGAGCCTGGGGGGCGGAAGAGGCCCGGCGCCGCGGCAACAGCGCCACCAATCGCGGTGGCGAGTGGCGTCTGCGTGGTTTGGTGACGGCAAATAGCAGCCGCCGGCCCCTTGTGGGCGGGGCCATGTGGAAAGGGCCCCACCCGCCCCTCCCCGCGGCCGGGCGGGGGCGGAGAAGTCGAGTTCTTTGTGCGCTCCGACAATAAGATGGCGGGCGGGGAGAGGCGGGGCCGCTCGTAGGGAACGGCTACGCCCCCTCCTTCAGCGCGGAGCGATCGGTGAGGCGGGAGCCGAGGCTCCTATGCTGGCGGGCGGCGGCCGCGACGACGACAGCACCAACAACGGCGAGGTGGGTGCGGAGGGCGGGTCCGGCTGGTGCGGGAGAGGCGCGGAGCCTCGGGTACGCCTGCCGCCCCCCCGGACTCTGTGCGGGGACGGGGCGGGCGCTCAGTCCGTGGCTGTGGAGTCCCGCGGAGGAGGAAACTGATTCAAAATGGCGGCGGGCGGGTTGCCGGGAGCGCGGGATGACGAGTAACCGCCATCCCTGGGCTGTAGGGGCGTCGGGGCCTGCGAGCTCAGCGGAACCGTTGCCTCTTCTCCGCTCGGTCCCTGCCGCAGCCGGGCCCCCCGCCTGGGCAACCACCTGGCCCCACAGCCGTCCTCGGTCACGATCCTCCCCAGGCGCACAGACCGCGGCCCGAGCTCGCCTCGCCGCCGCCGGCTCCGATCCCCCGCCTTTCTTATCCTTCCTGGTGTCTGCTTTAACACGAGGCTCCTGCTTCCCGCAACGCCGGCCGGCCGGCGCCCCTGCCCTAGATGTGTGGCTGCGAACGCTTCCCGGTCTGCTGTTCTTTGGGAGCTGCAGCCCCGTGCCGAAGCCTTCGTGTCCTGCGGAGGTGCCTGCCGGCCCTCTGCACCCTGGGGCAGGGGTGCGGACCCAACCCTCGTGATTTATAAGTGCCTTTGTCCCGGTTCGAATACGGATGTTTCTAGTCCAGCCATCCCTGTGCTGTGTCTGCAGCCCATCTTTGCGCTTAGCACCACTGTTCATGTACTCATGCCTGCCTAAAGAGGAGTGCCTAGCTTTGCAGCTTTCCTGCGGCATTACACGTAGCTTTGCTTGCTTCCCACGGTTAGAAAGGCCAGATTTGGACTGGGGGAGAATTAGCAAGGTAGAGGGGAGACAGAACACGGTGCCATCCCGTGTTGTTCCATCCGCGCTAAACTTAGGGCTGTGAGAAATGGCATTTAACTGAACTTCCGACACTGGTCCGGGTAGTTCTTGTCTGCTTTGTCCTAAAGATGAGCACTGCTGAAATTTCATGTCTTCTCTGTTACCTGAACTCTTAGGAAGCAACTTTTTGCCTTAAGTTATGTTTGGTAGCATATTACTGTGTGAATCTGAATTTAGTACAACTCTGGAACACTTAAGTAATGCTTTAGTAAGAATCGGACCAGTGTCAAACTCTGTATTTGTAAAGCAGACTGAAAATTTGTCAGTTCAAATAGCAGCACTTGTAATGACTTATGTAATAGTGCGCTCCTGTGTGCTACCACTAAACTAAAAGGGAAACAAAAACCTCTTCTGTACTGTGTGCTGCAAAAAACTGTTGTCTCCTGGACAGCTTTTCTTGTACAGCTGTTTCAAACAACAGTTAAGTTTAGCACATTGAGTTTCTTGACACTTGAGGGATGGTGACTGGGAGAAGGGAGTCGATACAGCTAATCTAGATACGGCTCCTTGGACAGAGACAGATGCTGCTTGGAATTGTTGAGGTATTTTGAACACCTTGACTTTAAAGCAGCAACAATCCCACTTTTATGTACCAAGAGGTTTTATATAATGGTAATGCCTTTCTGAGTATGTTAACATGTAAGTAAATAGACAAACATTTTAATTAGCCAGTAAATTTAGCACTCTCTTGTGATAAGTGCCTATTTGAGGTAGTGTGGAGAAGTCTGAGGGAGGTCATTTAGTTGCAAGGTTTTAATTTAATCTGATAATGGCTGTGAAGTTGATAAGCTCTTTTTTAATGAGTGCTTGGGTTCTGAGGCATGGAACTGGTACACATGCAGGTTAACAGAACCTGAAGAAGCAATTGCTTTGATTAGCATGTACTTTAAATTTATACTAAGAGAGTACAATTGGTTTGTGTATTGCTCTAGGGAAGAACGTGGAATCGAACGCAGCAGATCTTGCACATTATTACATTGCATGAGAAAACTGTTTCTTCCTTTAGTATGTTAATGGATTGAAGACCAGTCTGCCAACATTCTCCATGTCTTGTAGTTTGTGTACATGATAATGGCACTTTTATGAAGAATCTGTCTGTTCCCATCATCAGTCCTCTCCTCTATCAGTATGCTGTTTGGGGATGCAAACAGCCAAAACCTCTACTTCTAAAATTGTTAGACACACTATTTCTCTCATGACTGCATCATAGTTAACCTGTAGTACTCATGAGTTGTTTTTAATGTGTATGGCCTTGTCACTTACCCTAAACTGTAGTAGGAATTTACTGTATACATGCTCTTAATAAGATTGCTCTTCACTTTAGTGTTTCAAAAGAATACTTGAGAAAACTTCTGAACTTTTGTAGCATCATGTGGTGTTTGACAGAATTAAGGATTACTTCATTTACTTGATATTATTGTGTCTCACCGGAGTTGTAATTCGGATGCCTTATGAACCTGTGTTGAATGTTTTTGTGAGCTCAGTTTCCATGATACAACAGACTTCTAAATCTAGGTATTTTGTCATTAAGTTACAATACTTTGGCTTCAGAGTGTTTGTGTTTGGGGTTGTTTGTTTGGGTGGTGTTTTTTTTTTTTTTGCTGTTGTGATATTTCCGTACGAGGTTCTTGAGAAATAAATGTCTTATGCTCCCCAAGTCCTTTGTCAGCTATCTTCTTCCCTTCCAGTTTTGAGGTCACACACTCCTCAAAATGTGTCTATTATTAGTCACACTAGAAAACAAAATAATATGTCCATATGCACCCTTTTTACTTGTTTCTTTTCTAGATATGTACTTGAGTTGCAGACACGGAACTCTCTTGTACTTGTAGAGACATGTCTAGAAAAGTGCCTGAATTGTTTTAGTATTTTATCATGTACGTTTTTGTAGTCTGTTGAAATTGAACATTCTTTCCAGTTATAGTAATTAAAGTAATTGTTGCACGTGTTTAGTAGTTTTATTTGGCGTATTAAATCTTACTTTGCCTTAAATGTGTTTTAAACCCTCAGCCTTTATAGTTAAAACAATTTAAATACGGTCATTACTTTCATTATTGTCATCTTACGAAGTACATATTAGTCATGAAGTGTCTGTGCTGGTAAAGGAAAATACTGCATGGTTTTTCTCTTTCCGTTTCATATTTGTGTGGTCTTGCTCCTTTTCTGTAGATGTAACAGATACGCATGGTTTGGTACAGCAGAGTTGAAACCTGTATAATTTTGTGACAAAAGTAATGCAGACTTGCTTTCTGTATGCATGTTTTCACATTTATATTCTTCAGATGATCATTAAAGATTTTGTTTGCTCATTAAATGACAGAGGTGTAGGGATAAGGGAGCGGCGGGCCCAAAGGTCAGGGCAGTAGCCTAGTTCTTGGATGTAAACTGGTTGTTTCCTTCTCCTGTCACAGACCTAGCATGTATGTGTGGACAGATTGCCTTTGTGCTGTAGTAAAGTGGGGTTTATAGTACTGTTGAAGTTTGGAGGATTGTGGTGAAGATAGAGGTACTGAAACAATACACAAAATTAGAGGTGTCTTAAGTTTCTAAAATAAGAAACTACTTTGTTCTGCATCTCCTGTACTTGCTGACATCTCAATTCCCGGTACTTGGTAGGTGGTGCTCTAACTTTTACTGTATGGACTCTTGCTCAGTAGCATGGGAGAAGAGGAAGGACTACATCATACACAATTACTGGTATGTAATGATTTGCTTCTTAAATGAAAGTGTTAATTTGGTATTTTGTGCAGTCTGAGGAACAGGCTGGCAGTTGTTTCAGTAGTGCAAGACGCTGTTTGGAAGCATTGCAGAAAACAATCCAGAGAATCCTGTGAAAGATTTTCCTTTTAAGAATCCATAAACATTTTTCCCTCTGCTTCTTATGCACCTAGACATGCTGTATATTCAGGCTTTTAAGTATTTGTTGTGTTTTTTCTGTGCTTTAGGAGGATTTAAATGCTAAATAGTATGTGTATGAAAACCAGGTCAGCATTCAACTGTTTTTAAATATTTTTCACAAGAATGTAAGGTGAAATGCAGCATCGAACTATGTGCAGTGTTTAGTCTTAGACATGATTGTACATGGGTGATTAGTAGCTCCAGAAGAGGTGTCTAGAGGCCAAGTAACACATGGAGAGGATTGTGTTTAGAGTGTACTATACCTACAACTTCTATAGAAAGGTATTTGGAAATCCTCTAGATATTAATGCCATCTTCCTATCAGAAGTCTTGGAAAGGTGCTGTCATGCAAAAACGTGGGTTGTATTTAATAGGAATAATGCACATATGCTTAGGTTACTGGAAAATGTTTTTAAAAGATGTTTCTAAAGCACTTTAATATTGATAATCCATGGTTTTAAGCTTGTAAAGGCCTATGAAAAAGTTTTTAAAGAGATTTGTACCTTCAGTGGAAATAAATATTTGAGAGTTGGCAAATAAAAACCAACAGCCCTTTATTTCATGGATATATACAGCAATGTAAGAAATGTTGTACACTATCAGCCCAAGTGTTTATCTAGCTACTGTACTATCCCCAGGTTTTCAGAGTAGATAAGTAATGTACTTTAAAATGAACAATGTTGTGGATTTTTAGTGACTCAAAGTGTGTGGAATATGCTGTAGCAGCTAGAAAAGCAAGGCCCATTTGCTTGTTTGGGTTGCTGCATTAAAAAAATAATCCCCAGAACTTAGGTAAAGAAGAATTCTAGAGACAGAAGATTTAGGGGCATAACGAAGGTGAATGTGAAGTTAGTATCTGATCTTTCATTTGTAGCCTAATTTTTATTTTATTTTTGGGGGGGGTATTGAGTAGAAGTGACATCTACTGCATTTGAAAAAAACCAAAAAGTAGTTACTTTCAAATTCAAAAGATCATCTGCGATATTTGCATGAGACACTAGTGTCAAAATTAGTGCAACCCAGAAAAAGATGTAGGGGCCAGTGCTTGGAAGTCATACCATGGAAAACAAAGCAAGTGATTTTTAATGTAAATAATGAGAAACCTGCATGCACCCCACTTATTTTTAGCTAGTGAACCTAAATTGGGAATATGGGGGTTTTGCTTTCTTAGAGTAAATGGGAAAAGTACAGAAGCCCATACAGAGGATGACTGGCTATGCGTACTGGACTTGCACAATTCATATTGGAATTGCACAATTTGGTTACGCACCTGAGTAAGAGAACCAGAAGAACTACTTCAGGCACCTCGGTTGAATGTCTCAGGTTGTATGGAACAAGCCTAGATCTTGCTCTACCTGTAGCCAAAACAAAGCTTTTCAAGTATGATCTCCATGATATTTTCTGAATGTTACTCTATTAGGTATGTTGATGTTCTGGATAGTCAAATGTTTTAAAGATGGTGTGCCAGGTTATATATTTCTAAAATTAGAGATTAAGCATGCCAGCCGAAACTTGGGAGGAGTGAGGAGAAACTGCCTCTCCAATAGATGAAATAAAGCCATTGAGATGTTTGCTTCTGTGTGAAGCAGCAGCTCCCAATTTTCTACCAAGTGTGGAGCTTCACAGGAACTGTGAGCTTCTGCCTCTCTCCGATGGACTTGTGGACCTGCTCACCTGTGGCTCCCAAGTGCCATCTTTGGGACCCAGTCCATATGTTCCTGACCCCTGTTGTACTACACTGGCCTTTGTATAACCTGGTATGACAATTCTGACTTTTCAATCTTAAAAGATTTTACTGTTTAAGACTGTGATTTTCTGTTTTGTTTTTTAGTCTTTTTTTCCCCCACCCTCCCTCTTGAGCTGTTTATGTTGTACAAGATTATTTCTTTTTTTTTTAACAGGACACAATGTTTGTGCGAGGATTAAAGAGAAAGTGTTTTGATGGTGAAGAAGATATTGAAGGAACTCTGGCTGGTATAAAGGCTATTCCTTCATATAATCTTCAGCGGCAGTCGCTTTTAGACATGTCCTTGGTTAAACTTCAGCTGTGTCACATGCTGGTTGAACCTAACCTTTGTCGTTCGGTACTTATAGCTAACACAGTACGGCAGATTCAAGAGGAAATGACTCAAGATGGGACTTGGCAGATGATAAATACACAGAACACAGGGCAGGCATCCCTGGATCGTCTTGTTTCAACAGATATCCTCTGTCGTTCATCCAGGGAACAAGCTGAAGGAAAGCATGTTCCAGGCTATAGTACTTTCAATAAAGACTTTGAGAGTGACCAGGCACAGGATAGTTCAGAAACTATGTCAACAGCCTCTTCAGAGCAGGTTCCAAGAAACCTGCAGAGCAATGCGTGGGAAATGGAGAATCCACAAGAAAATAAAGGAAACTTTCAAAAATCGCTAGATCAAATATTTGAGACACTGGAGAATAAAAGCCCGAATTCTGTGGAAGAGCTTTTTTCAGAAGTTGACAATTCTTACTATGATCTTGATACTATGTTAACAGGCATGATGAGCGGCACCAAAATGGGACACTGTGATGGGCTTGAGACATTTTCTTCACCAACAACTGCAACTTCTAACTCAAACTGTAAATCTGATATTAACGAGCTTGACCATATTGTTGAAATCCTTGTTGAATCCTGAAACTCCTTGGGTAGAAGGTAAAGATCTGCTAATAGGAAGAAAAGACTCAAGAAAGCTCTTTCTACAGTTCTGTCAAATCTGCACATGTATTTTACAAATATCTATATATTATATAGATACATATTAAGAAGCACTTCATATTGCAAAATAGTGTTAACTCTTAAAGTTAACCTGCAACTTGTTGTGTAATAATCTGATTTATTGTCCACTGAACAGTTAAGTACACATGGGAAATGTTTATAGGTTTTGGGATCCAAGGCTCTTGAAATTGAGTTCTTTTCACCAATTTAGTGTAGCCTTTGATGGAAGTTATGCTCAGCAAGAGGGATTTTCTTACAGTCCTCCCAGTTAGAATGATAATGAACATAGAAGCTAGATAACTGGTTTCCTATTTTCCTCTGGTTTCCACTTGGAAGCTCCTACCTATCTGCTGCTTCTGATCCAAGTTGTTACATGGCTCTTAAAGAGCAGTTATGCAATGTTCTTGATATCCTAGCTAGCTTGTTCTGTCTTTTGCTACAATTTCTACTTCAAAAATAGTTTTAAAATGTTTATTGGTGTTTAGATTTTTCCAGGTATTTTCCTAAAATATATTTTTACTACAGATGCTATCTCAGCTGCTAACTTAGTAACTTTTGATCGTATTTGCAGCTGATGTATTTTTGAGAGATTTCCAAAAAGGGATGGTTTGATTTTTTTAATTTTTTATTGTGAGCTACCCGATGTAGTTCAGTAAAGTGTATGTAAATGTAAATATACAATTTTATACTTTACATTACATTAAAATGTAAGAGCTGTTTTCATGATTCTGTTTTATAGAGTAGTACTTTCTGAAA
The DNA here is from genome assembly GCA_013397515.1 of Upupa epops. Lineage (NCBI taxonomy): Eukaryota > Metazoa > Chordata > Aves > Bucerotiformes > Upupidae > Upupa > Upupa epops. Next base: position 477,180 of record VZRI01012356.1, read on the forward strand.
CTGAGAATTGTACAATTATGCTTTTCAGACTCATATACTTGAGTATTATTATAGGAAGAGCTTTGATCCAGCTAGATAAAGTTACATTTAATTCATTTCAGACCATACTTTTTGTTAACTACATACGTAAATTAACATAGGGTTTTATTTATGTATATTTATATGTAAATGTCAAGTGAACAGTTCATCGCTGAAGTCTATATCCGATTTCTGTTTATATGGGGTAACTGTCTTGCACTAGTTGGTATAAAAAGTGTTAGCGGCCTTTAAATCTCAAGTGGCATGTCATGATGTCTTGTCATAATTAATATGCTCCACTCATACCAAAGGTTTCCTCATGGCTTTTTTCTTCAAGTACTCATGTTTGGTTTAGTGTGTATAATTAAGCTTATTCCTATGAAACTTTCTGGGGGAAGGAATAGTTAAAGAATGGTGTCTTTGTTATAAAACAAGAAATGTTTACCGTCACAAGCTGGGACTGAGGAAGAACTAAGCAGCATGCGGGTGTAGAGAAAGGGGGCTTCTGAAATGTGTTATCATTGGTTGTGCCAGGGTAATACTTCTGGTTTTACCTTAGTTCTCTATAGACCTGAATCAAGCAAGTCATTGGAACACAAAGAGTGAGTACTTTTTATGCTTATGGAGAGACTGTCTTCTCCCAGGTGACCTTACCTGCCATGCACTGTCCTCAGTTATTCATACCCCTTTCTGGGGAGGGGAAGTGGGGGAGAAACAGGGGGGTGTTAAGGATGTTCTGATGTCTGTTCTACAGAAGGCAGCTAATAAATCTGTAGCTTCAGCAAGTGCTTTAGAAGCTTCTGGTTTGGGGAAAATTACATCACTTTGATGTAAGTCTATAATGAATTTGAAAAGTCGTAGAACTTGGCATGAGAGAGTCTGTATTTGCTGCAGTAGTTAACATTGCTTCCTCAGATAAAGCTTAATAACTTCATATTAAAGGATGAAATACTGAACAGTCGCACAGTCCATATGATACAACTGGACCAAAGAATCCAATACTACATATCTTCCTCAGTAGAGATATCACTCATAGCTGCAAGCTGTTGCATTAGTACATCCTGCTTCAGGAAGATAGAAATGTTGCTGTGAACTGTCATCTCAGTGAAGTAAATCAATGCTTGTGGTAGTATCAGAAATCGCTTTAAAACTATAAATCCCCAGGAAATGTTTCATGATGCTTTTCTGTGTCCCGTGAATCAGACAGCTGATGCCTGAGCATTTTTTTTGCAGAAAGCAGGGCAGTTTCAAAGTTTTATAAACGGAACATTAGCATTGAGTGGGCTGTCCCTTTGGGACACTGCTCTGAGCTGTGGTTGAAACTTAACAGGTTTGAATCACTGTGGGTGTGCCCTTCTGCCCACACTCCTCTTCCATTTTCATTAAATGAGCAATCCATATTAAGATATTTAAGAAACGTGCTCTGGCTTCCTCCATAGTGTGCATCTGTCGGCACATGAGAGGTAGGCATTATAAGATTTGTTCATAATTCTGTAACTGTGTGCTAAATACGGGGATGTGTGTAACTGTGTACCTGTGTGTTGCTGTGCAAAGCCTGTACAGCTTCTTAAGGAAGCCATGCCTGGTTGGAGCAGTTTGTAGAGACTACTTAGCTTAACGGGAGGTCTTAGGAAAAGTACGCATATATGTAGTTAATATTTGAACAGACCTTTATGCCCTGTTTTAATGCATTTTTAAAACAAGAACGTATGCTACATCTGATGTGCTTGTACACGCCTGGTGCCTTGGCTCAAGTCTTTGGCAGGTATCTGAATCTGCATTGCTGAAACTTGCACAGTCACTGCCAAGAACCAAAGTGAGCCTATAACTGGTCTGGCTGTGCAAGAGCCAGTCTGTAAAACGAGCTTTTCTTCCTACTGCAGTATGGGCTATCCATGTCTGATTCATGCTGGGTAGCATTTTCTTTTTTTGAAATGCCTTATTTCTCTGGTACTCCCAAAGTCTTAGTTAAATCTGCATCACTTAAATGTTAGAGGAATAGAAAGGGGAAATACATTCTAAGGTACCAAGAGACATCAGATACGGTAGGGTGCCTGTATGACAGTGAATATTGCGTTGCTTAGTTGTGAACTGTTACAACAAATGGCAAGAGATTACGCTTGCTGATGGTGGTTTTCTTGTTTTTTTGGGACTTTTTTTAAAGATAAATGGGAAAAAATCTATCATTTGTTAAATTAGGAAATGTTTGAATCAGATTTTGCTACCGCTTCTAGCAGCTTTGTTATGCGTTCCTAGGGAAAAGAGTGATGAAACTTGCGTGGCAGTCAGTGCTGTGTCTGAATCACAGCTGTTGGTATGAATGACGTAACTCAGCTGTAGACTTGCACAAAAGTAAGTCCTCCCAAACAAGTAACTAACATCAAATCAAGCAACCTTGAATATCTGTCCACTTCTGCCTCTGCCTGTGGTTTTATTTCTCCTCCTTTACCAGAAAATCCAGAACACGTGGGGCTTCTCGCCTTGGCTGATTGCACTAGCTCCAGAAGCGTGAGGATTCAGCTTGAATTAACAATGGTTTGTGTTCCTGAAGGCTTATCTGCTCATTGCTTCTCAGCTTGGAGTTTGTTGGATTATTTTGATGCCCTCTCTCTTCCTGCGAGTTTATCTAGCAAATGATGTTGCCTGTCTTTGAGGAATGTAGTCATATTTTCAAAAAAATACAAACTAGGTAAATGAAGGGGGAATTCTTTTGTTAAAAGAACCTTTAGGTGAAAAGCTCCTTTCCAAACTGACTCAGAGGTGCAGTGGTAGGGGTTTCACCCCTGAGCAGGCTAGGAATTAGTGTGCGAGTCTGCACACTCACTAGAAACTACCTGTTTTCAAAGCTGCCCTTAGTCTGTTTTTGAAGTCTCAGCTATGTCTGGACTGCTTTAGTAGGCATTTCAAGAAAACATTATTGTAATTTGACTCATGGCTCTATATTGTAATCACTAGACCATTACAGACATCTCAGAATATTGATTGGAATGTCTGACTGCTTTACAGTTTTGCAGCTTACACCATATTCCCATGTAACTGAACAAACTCTGCCCAAAAAAATCCCCATCTATTTGCTGACATGTAGTATAAGACAGATAAAAATGCGTTCACAAGTGACTTTTGTTCAGAGTGGAAGTCTGCTTATGTCTCAGACCGATGATGTATAGTCCCTCATGACAAAAGCCATGACTGATGACAAATTTTGGTTGCTCATCAACTCTGAAATGAGTGTCATTTCACACTGTGACTAACACTAAAAGGACAAAACCACTATGTTCAAAGCAATAAAATATACTACTTAGGAAAAGAATGTATTTTAGTCATCTTGGCTCATTCAGATATAAGCTTTCACAAGTATTCTCTAAACTCTTCGATGGCTCTTGCACGTTTGACAGTTAAGGTAAATTTTCCTGCTTTTTCAAGGGAATTCTGTGAAAAGATGAAATCCCACTGCATAACTCAAGTTGTCAGGAAAGGGATTTACTTCGGGTATCTATAATGACTTAACTTTTTTTTAGTTGTTAGCCAGTGAAAAATACGGAGGCTTCATTATCTGACATGATTTTCCTGTGTTTGTGTGGTTGCCTTTTTTCAAAATACCCAGTTATTCTGATTAACCAAGATTCTTCCAAAATTAATGTTTTAGAACCTGAAGAATTAGCCTGGTGAATGTCGATCCCTGACCAACGTGTCAACATGAAAACAAAAAGCTAGAGGCAGCTTTCCATCACAGGGAAAACATTTGTTAATTTCAACTGTCATCCTTTTAGGGAGGAACTGAAGATACAGGTGACTACATGATTTCTTGCCAAAACAATTAAAGGGAAATGGTATTCATGTGGCTGCTGTATTGGAAAGTCCCCTAGGAGCACGTGGGAAGTAGCAAGTACATCTGCAATCATAAAACCTACAACAAAGGAACAGTAATACCTTATTTTTTATGAGCCAATTACAGATAAATTTTGTTTATCCAGAAAAGGTAGCTTTAACCTCTGGTGGTGCAAGCTTCCAAGGCAGAACTGCTAAAGCAAAGAGCAAGCGTGTTGCAAAAACAAAACCACCCCCCAAAGGGATTCTTGGAAGAAAAATAATTAGAATAAATTCACGTTTGTGTGTTTGAGATTGTTACTGGGAGAAATGTGAGAATTGGGATAGTTATTTCTGTCCAGTGAGCTGACTGAAGATTAAGATAAAAGTATTGAATGGTTATTTGTTTTAATTGAAGCCTAGTGACATGGTTTCTCTTTGTCTCTGCTTTGTTTAAAAGATCTGTAGAGAAAGTGCTTTTTCTTGTAAATCGTGATTCTTTGGCAAGTAGAGTAATGGGTTATTTAGTACACTAACCAATATTGAATAATGTACTTGCATTGGTTGGTTTTTTAATTACCATTTTCAGTCAAGGCTTTTTTTTTTCCTTTTAAAACTGGCCTAAATGTGGGTTTAGTTGGTAGTTCACAGAGGCAGTACCACCATAAAGAGGTGAGAAACAAGCTTGGAGATTAACAAGAAAACTATTCTGTGGTGATAACCAGTCATCCAGGCAAAGGACAGACATTGAGTTTTCAGGCATGAGACCAGCTTCAGTTAGATCCTGTATCTTGGTCACAGAGGCAATTAATCACAGGCATAAATCCATATGAAGCAGTTTCATTAGTTCCTTTGTTCCTGGAACTGTGTTTTTTGATAGATGCCTAGGACAAAGGTAAGTAGGAGTAGCAGACCTCCAGTGATCCTTTCACATGAGTTATATAGAGACCCTGACTGGTTTGGGGGTTGGGTTTTTTTTCTGGCTCTGAAGATTTGCTGCAGATGCAAAAATGCTGCCTGTGAGGTGGTATCCTGGCCTGCTGTGGTGAGTACAGTCATACTAAAAGATCCTAAGTCATTAAAAAATTACACTGTTAGGTCCTCTGTTTGCTTCAGGGTTGTTGGAGGCAAACTGGGGAGACTCCTAGAAAAGGGCCTAATTTGAGAGGCCTTTTAAACAAAGTTTATGTCAAGGACCTTGTATATCAATTCAGACCTCCGAGTTCTTAAGCCATGAGAGAAACACAACTCCTCTAGCTTGAGATGGGAGCTGCATGGGACATACAAAGCTTGGCTTTGCAGTGTTTTTTCTTACACGAGTTCCACTGTTGACAAGTGAAAAAGTAACAAACACCTTTGCAAATAATGAGTGTATTTTGTGTTACTTCTGTTATTCAAATGTTAGGCCATACATCCAAATTTCTGATGTGTGTATGCACACACCTCTGCAATTCTTTTTCTTTTTTTGTAGAGCTGGTCAGACCTGACTTACATGGAAGTAGCTGCTAGAGAAGGCACACAAATCCTTTTCTTTAAAACAAAGTCTTACTTACAAACGAGCTGATTGGACCAGATAATAACTTAGTGGGGAGAGCAGGGTGATGGTCTGAGGAAGGTGGCAGCATGGTGCAGGTATTGGATGGATTTGCTCTGGTGCTCTAGCTATGGAGAGGAATGAATTGTCAACAGTACAAGGGCCATGAGGTTGCCTGGAGAACCCCAGAGTTAGTTTTGGCTAATGGGGGTCAAGTCTAGAAAGCCTAATTTTTGATTAAGTTATTAAAACACTTTGCTGCTGCTGCTGGTTCAATTACCCTTTTCATACGCTGCATTAGACGTAATCATTCTCAATCAGTCCTTTCTCCGTGAGTGACCTTTGTAGCCTGTCCTGCATTTACTCCTCAGAGCTAACCCTGAACACATGGCAGGGGTCAGTCCTGGCATGATGCTCCTGGTTGTCCCTGGTTGACTTGAGCAGTCTGAAAAATCACGGACATCCTAGAGTTACTCTGGCCCTCAAGCCACACCGTGTGGTGGGAAAGAAACTGGTATAGCGTTGGGGGGTATTTGCTCCACTCCTTCCCCTTAGCACTGGCACTGCTTTCTGGCTGGTGCAGCAGATGGACTGTGGGGGTTGGGGTGTCCCCCACTAGCTATTCAGGGAGGCATCTTCTCCAACACAGGCCCAGCAGCGTGTCAAAAAGGATTCATTAATGCTTCATGCAGTAGCACTCGTTCCCCTTCTGTGCTCTGTGACCCCTGGCAGTGAGGTCAGAGCACAGCTGTGGCCCAGAAATTGGTGGCGGCATGCTGCAGGAGAGAGGTGCTCCGTCGAGATGGTCCCCTTGCCTCCAGTGATGGATCCTGCAGGGTCAGCCCTGGTGTGCTGTGCTGTTCTGCCCTTTGCCCCTTCCTTCAAGGCATGGGCCCTGTGTCTGCCTGCCCCTTCACAAGTACCCAGCAGGAGACGCAAGGCTTAAAATCTGCTGGGCCTGAGTGGTGGCAAAATCCCACTGGTTGTCGGTAGTCGAGTAATCACCAAACCGACTGATCTTTCATCCAAGCTGTACCTTACCCCGCAGACAGCCGCTTTTCTGGAGCGGGTATTAGACCAACCTGTGCTCTCCGTGAATACAGTTCGGCGCAGGAAGGGCCTGTCTGTGCAGACGCCTCATTTTCGTGCCGTCTTACTGTCTGCCCGGTTAGCCTAAACCCGGCCCGGAGAGTTCAGCAGCTTTTTGGGCCCACCAGGTAGCCCACGTGTCTGAGACTCGGAATCGACCCTCACAAACACTCCCAACGCGGGATTTTGCAATCGGGTTTGCACAAGCGCTTGTGCCAACAGAACGCGGTTATGCAAAGCCTGCCGAAAGCAAAGGTGAGGTTCGCGCAGGGCTCCGCGCAGCTCGCCTTTGAATTAAAAAAATGCGGCAAGCTTGTTCAATGTGCGGGGCAGCGTTACCGCCGGCGCTGAGCCGTGCGCGGCTCCCTTCCTGCCGCGCTCGGGCCCTGTCCGCTGAACCGCGGCCGCGCCGGGCATTTTCACATCAAGCGAAATAAGCACGAATCGTGCGCACGGCAGCCCTCGGACCCAAGCTGGCCGGGCCCGGCGGAGCGGGCTGCGTCCCCGCCGCTNCGCCCTAGTCCGCGGCACCAGCCCTGGGCAACGGGGGGGCCTTGGCGGCACCCGTCTGCGATTGGACGGAGCCGGAGCGCGGCCGCGCCCGCTGTCGCTCTCCCAGCTTCCTCATTGGGCGGCGCCGCGGGAGCCAGTAGAAGCCCAGCCCGACCCGGCTCGCCCGTCAATGAGAAAATGGTTGCTGGGCAGGTTGAAAGGGCCGCTGGCCAATGAGAAGGCAGCCAGCTGGCGGGTGCGGTGCACGCAGCGCCCCCCTTCCCCTCCTCCGCCACAGTCAGGCCCGGTGGGTGCCGCGGGCGGAGGGAAGGGCGGGGCGGAGGCTGCCGGGACTCGGCGGGGGTGGGTCGAAGAGTCCCAGCCCCGCGGAAGGGAGTGCGGCGACTGGCGAGACAGGGTACGGGTGGGTGCGCGGCACGGAGCGCTGCCCTCGTTGCCAGGTGGGCATCGGGAATAGTTCCGGAGGGAGGTGTCGGGAGCGGGCAGGGGTCGGCAGGGCAGCCTTTCCCTCCATAGCTGCCCTTGCGGGCAGGGAGGCGGCGCGGCGCGGTGCGTGGGGGGGGGCCGGTAACGGACGCGGAGAAACCGCGGGGCGCGGTGGGCGGCCGCGGTGGGGCGATGGGAAGACCCGTGCTGGAGGGCAGGGTCCCTTCGNTTAGCTCGGCCGGGGTCCCTGTACCGGCAGGGAGGAGGAAGGGGGGGGAGTGTAACTTTTCGCAGCTCGGGAAGCCCGAGAGTGTCTCGTTACTGGTGCCGCGGGGGCAGGGCGCAGGAAGCACCCGCCAGGCGCTGCCACAAAGGCCGAGTGGTGGCAGGAGCCCTTGGGTGCTGCGGAGCGGAGCGAAGCGGAGCGGAGGGGCGGCTGCGGAGGTGGCGGCGAGGTGGCTGTCCCCCGGTGCAGCTCTGTAATTCCGTCGGACTTCTGACAGCTAGGACTTGCGTGGCTGCTGCACTGCATGTTTAATAACGGGTTTTGTTTGCCCCCACAAACGCGTGTGTTGGGCTCATCTACAGGCGGGTGGGTGAGGCTGGGGAAGGGGAAGCCTCATCTCTTCCATGCATTTTGTAACTGCAGCTGTTAGTGTGATGAATGTAATAATTTCTGTCCTGTATAGGCCTCGATTTTTTTTCAAACTATGTCAGAGCAGTTAATTTGAGAAACATAGGTAGTTTTCTATTTTGTTCCTGGCTCAGACGAAATTCTTTAGTTTAGGCAATTATCTGCAATAGAAAGTAATGCTAACCTCGAAACAAGTGCTGTAATAACAGATTTCTCAGGTAAACTGAGAGGGAACTTCCTGAAAGAAAATGAAAAACAATCTGCTGGCCTTAATTTGTAGTGAATTAGTTACTGTGGCTTCCACAGTTGTCTATTCTTAAGCAGATTCCAAAAACTGAACTTCCTCACCTTCCATCTATACTTACTCAATTTTTATCGAATGATTGTAGCTGTTTTTTTACGAAGATGCTAAAGTCTAAAACTTCTCAACGTTTTAGTTTGCTTGTCTGCTTTTCTAGGACTCTCTACTAGTAAAAGGCATCGCGTTCTAAAATGTCTGTTCTTTTATAGTCACTGTATAGAAAATGCATTGAACGTGCACATCTCCCTGTGACGTAACAGGTACACTTTAATAAATCTCCATAGAGACCTCCTGAAGTCCAGCTGTTTCAGAGCAGATAGGTTGTGTATCTTCATTTCTCTGTTCTCATTTTTTCGTTTGCAAGTGTCATGGATCTATTTACAAGCAGAAAGAAATCAGTTTCTACGGGTAGTATGGGAAGTGTTAATGTGTTTATTGCTGTGGGTTAGGTTGGGTGTTCATAGGTCATGGGCATTTTTACTGCTGTTCTGCATCTTTACAGTTCCAAGATTCTGTAAATGGAATAGCCCTTTGCTGACATCAACCTATGAGTTGCTTTGTAACATGAACTCTACTCATTTACATGTTTGTCTGTCTAAATGTAAGACTGTCACTCCATATTATTTTAAGATTTGTAAAATAATGTATGAACTCTTACTCTGGAATGACTGTTATTTATCCTTGCTCTTGTGGTCAATTTGTGAAATAACTGGTGGGGCAGGTGTCTGTGTGCCTGTGTATGGTGTACACACATAGAGACGTTAAATACAACCAGAGCAGTAGGCTGTTAGTCTGTGGAAGGGCCTTCGTTCTTGGGATGTAAAAACTTGCAAATCTTCAGGGAGAGTTGAGACCCAAAGAGCATGGTTTTTATGCACTCTCCTCCTCATTCCTTAGCCTAGTCTGTAGGTGAGTGTCACTTCAACTTCACTAATCCATTATTTAATCCATGTGGTCTCTAGCCAAACTGCAGATGTTGCTTTATTGGGGTTTTGATGAAAATGATGCCACACTGGGTATTCTGTGCAATCATAGGCCATCCTGTCAGCTCCCTTCTCATACTGGTTTTGTGTATGCTGAAAATGAAAGAAGTTAAGGAATTTAATTAAATTGTGACTCCTTTTGCAGCCTGTAAGTGTTAGGGGATAATTCTGAAATGTGTTTCTTTACAGTTCATGGTATTGTCTCTCCTCATACATGATTTCTGAGATCTTTACAACTGTAAAAGTGTTCAGTAACCTGAAGAATCGGTGCAACTTCTTATCCAATTCCTAACACTTAGAGGATCAACTTTCTATCTGTAGCCTTTATGAAAGGTAATGTCCATGTTTTATGTGGTCATAGGTGAAACTATTAGGCCCTCTTCTCTGGGTGCTTTCTTGAACTTTAGTTATTTAATAGGATTTAGCACAAGTGTTTTAAAAATGTGTATTGAAATATGTGCTTAATACTGCTGTGTTTAAAACAAAAAAATCACATAGTAGTGAAATACTCTGCTGTTTGTCCTTTTAAGTCACATCATCCTACCTCAGTGGATGGCTTGGCCTCTTGAAGACTTCAGTACTCTTGGATGACCACAATTTATGCAAAATCTGGAATCTTCCTGCCTGGACTCCATTCTGGTTTTTAAGGGTAACTACTTGTATGCTATTATGAAATCACATCTTATGTTCTTATAATCAGCTCGAGATGTTACTTTTGTGGGTTACACTGGGAAACTGAAATTGCTTTTTGAAAACTCTAGAATGTGGAGGGCTTTAGGCTTAAAGCTACTACACTGGGGTTTTTTCCTTTATAATAAGGAACTACCATAATGTAACAAGGAATTGAATATTGCCATACGATCATATTTCTTGGGAACTTGTTAACTAAGGCTTTAATCTTACAGTGATGTCCACTGTTCAGCTACTGAAATTACATGTTACGCTAGTGTCTTCGTGAAGAGAACTTGTACGTTGCTGTGTTAGAGGAGATTTAAAGTGATTACTCATTCTTTTATTGCAAATTACTTGCTTAAGTATTTCACACAGAATGGTACAGGTTCTCCAGCAGGAAAGAAGAGTTTGGGTTCTTTTTTGTTTGGTTGCTTCTACTATTAATGGTCTGAATATTTTCTGTTAGAATATGGACATGCTGATTTCTCCTGGTTTGAGTTAGAACTAATTCTGTTCAGAGATTTCACTTTTCAGCTCCGTCTCCTCTAACTGCTTTCTGAAGTTAACAGTATATATATGCAGTGTCTGCTTCTGTAAGTGACAGTGTTTGACGTTTGCAGTTACTACCAGGGGTTGGTATGCAAAAAAGGCATACCATAGTCTGGCTCCTGTGAGAGCCAAAGTCACTGCTAAATGTTGTGTGCTGTGTTGGGGGTGCACTAAGTTAGAAGCTGCATGTGTAGGGAGGGGTAGACAGGATAGGTGACCCTGAACTGACCAGCAGGGTATTCCAACCCATATATACATCATATTGGCAATAAAGTTGAGGGATCGCAAGTCCCTTTCCCTCTTTGCCTATCTTCCTCAACGGCATCCAAAGATGACTGTTCTTCTTTTAATCCCAGTCCTGAGTTCAGCTCCTCGTCTGATTTCTGTCTTGCAGCAAGCCCAGTCTGGGATTTTCTGAGCATCTGCATCAGTGGTGATGCTGATATAATGGCCAGCAGGGGGATTGTGTTCTGTATTGGTTTCGTATATATTTTATATCATTTTTTTCATGAAAGCTGTTTTAAGTGTTCTTCTCTAGTCCATAAGTGTCTCTCTTACTCCCTTTCTCTTCCCCTTTTGGAGAGGGGCTAACAGGGAGCACCTGTCATTTTTCTAGTGACCAGCCCAGTCTCAAGCCATGACGTGATTCACTATAGCTAATAATCTGTAACGTTTTGTTACTCCCTTAATTAGATCGCTGTAGCCGTAAAATACATGTCAGTGTTATGTTGGAAAAGTCACCCTCTGTCTCTGTATTTGGAATACAGAAAACAGCCTGCGAACTGTTCAGTTTCTACAACAACTGTAAAGGGGCACTAATGATGGTTTGTCTCACTGGCGAGACGCTTTGGTGGAACTGTGGTGGTTTGGTTCTTGTTTGGATTCTTTTGTGATCTCGTTTAATTACAGCTTAGTTTTACTATAGAAGTTTCTAGATTGAGTAACTCTTGATCGTGTGTTAGATTTTGATAACTACTATTGATCCTTAGTAAAAAAATCTGCTAAACGCACTTTCATTGCAAGTACACACCTCTGAGTTTTATTTGTACATCTAGATACACGACTTTACAGGGGTAGGTGAAGAGGAAGAATGATGGTGGCTTTAGTCGTTTGCTTTATTTTAAGGATGGATTTCCTTACCCAAGTCTGATAGTGCCTCAGCAGCTTTCTCAGCTGCTGAAACTATGGTTAATTTACTGGTGTAAACAGCACAGATCTACTTGTTTTAGCTTGTGGAAGGTACACATCCTAAGCAGAGGAGTTCCTTCTCCACAGTGAAATTTCATGCTCTGAAACTTAGCTGCAGTAGTTTGTAAAGCAGTGGGATTGTGGAACTTGGGAAGATGTCCTTTAAGTACTGGAATTTTTCAGATCCCATTAGACATAACAAGCATGTTGTGTCTGTGGATTTCAAAGTGTCTGTTGAAGCAGGGTAGAACTTACTCTCAAGTGTTTCGTAAGCATCGTTTCAGTTCCTAAAATACTAGTGTATGATACCTATTTATTCTGGGCTTCCACAGGTAATGAAGTGACAGTGGGATGGTTATGAATTTCAGACTAATTCTGTCTTGTTCCTTTACTTAAAGAAACTTTAATGGATTAGTGAATACTGTTCAGCCTGTTGTAATTTTCAAAGTGCAGGAAAGGATGTTACATGCATGGGGGGGGGAGGGGGCAGTGTTGTTCTGTGACTTGGGGGTTTGTATTTTTGGGGTGGGATCAGACCTTTTAAGGCTATCTTGGTTCTCAGTTGCTTTAGTAGTAATGTGCGTAGTTAGTTAGTGCTGGAATTTGGTGACCAAGACGGTGACATGAATTCTCGCTGCTTTGAGTAGGTATGTTCTGGTCATTTCTGACTCTTGTGAAGAAGTTGTTACATACAAGCTTAGGTATGGGAGTGAGATGGTAGGACTGCACTCCTCCCTGTATGCACACTTTTAGCTGCTTGTGCCTTCCCGAACAGTTACTCATCTTGGCTAAACTGGGGTGGGGCTTGGGGGGTGGGGAGGCAGTGAACTTGAGTCGTTTTGTGTGGTTTAAATTGCCTTCAGGCCCAGATTACGTTTTTATGTTAGTGTTTTCTAAGGTGTTTAATCCTCCTTCCCTCACTTCCTCTTAATTTTTGCTAGCAGCCAAGATGTGATCTCGAGGATCTCCACACTTGCTGAGGACACCAGATCAGATGCACTGTTCTGTGTAGTCTGACAGCTTACTGTGTTACGTAAGTCATGTTTAAGTGATCAGTGCTAAGTCTGGATAGGAGAAAGGATTTATGCTGTGTCTGTTAACTGACGTAACTTCTTGTGTACTCCTTCCTTCTTATAAAGACAATGCTAGTGAAGAGTCACTTCACTTAATTAAAGCCAGTAGTGGAGTCGTATAGCCTGAGTTGAAGTATCTTTTGGGTTAGGGAAGGATTATTATGCAGGACACATCAAAAAATTCCGAAAAACTACAGAAGTGTTTGCCTGCCTTTGCACTTCTGCAAATGCATGTGTGCTCGTGAGATGCGTTTGTGGAAGAAAGGGAAAAGCAGGAAAGAAGGCTAAATCGGCAAACACAAGCTTGCAACCCAGGGAGACTTCCATCAGTTTTTAGTCTTGCATACTTCCTAGAGTTAGGACCCAAGAAGACTTTGAAAGGGAGTTACCGAAATTACAATAGCAAGGAGTCTCTAATTTTGCTTATAATATTGGGGTTGCATTACTAGAAACTAGACAGGCAACTCTCACTTCTGAAGTGCTTACTCCTCTTCAAAGCTGTTATTTCTGTCCTGCTAGGAAAAGTAATTTTTCACTTTGTGACAGTTTTAGGCTGAAAGATGCAACACTGGCTGTATTGAAAGGATCAAGGAAGTCTGTGTTTAGCTATATGCTAAAGAGAAAAACAGAAAAACCAGAAGGGACCACTGTCAGTGAAATGATTTTCACCTGCATAGAGCAGACCAACTGCTTTAGTTGGTAGTCCTGGTACTTAAGTGTCCTCTTAGTGGTAAATGAATAACTCTTGTGTAGCTGACAATACTTGTTTTATCTGTTGAAAGTTTGTGTACAGACAATACTAATCGTGGCAGTTGTGTTCTATTTACTCAAGCTTTGGAAGCTTCTCTCAGTTGAAAATAAAGCTGTGTGGTTCTACGTTCTAAACGCTGTTTAACTTCCTCTTAGAACTCTTTTTGGGAGGTGAGAAATAGGAAATTAAGTAATTTTCACAGATGGGATTACTTGAAGTTTCACATGCTGCATTATTTTTAGTGGCCGGTTCCAGCTGTACTTCCTCACTGAGTATTAGTGACATCTGCACTCTGCTATCAGACCCTGTGACAGATGGACCTGTGCTTTCCTTCTGAAATGGTGGCACAAGTCCTGTATTGTCCACAGCACAGGGCAATATGAACTGGTTTTGGTAGCCTGGAATGTTTCTTCCGAGTAGCTGCACACTGACCAGGCTTGTATCCTGTGTGGATTTGCAAGCCAAGGACATGCCTTTTCCCTCAGTTTGTTTGGGTTTTTGTAAAACCTTGATAAGGTTTTAAAAGAGAGCAGTGCTTGGGTGCTGCTTCCCATTCTGCCAGGGAGGCGTTCCTGTAAAATGTCCTCTGTGCAGCTGGAAGGGACTGAGGAGCATGTTGTCTGGGAACAGAATTCTACAGACGTTTATAGTTCAGTGACATGGAGAGTTTGTCGCTTCTAAGCCCTGAGTCCGCTTTGCCACCTTTTCCCTTCATCTGCAAAATACCTTGAACTGAAAAAGCGTCGTGCCGTACTGGCTTGTTGCTCGCTTTGTGTTACTGCGCATAAGGTGAGAAAATGCCAGAAAAAAAACACTGATACGTGGTGTTTCTCATTGCTCTGGGTGAGTTTGAGTTAGGCTGAGGCTTTTTTGTGACAAAAGATTCTAGAACAGAACGTTTGACCTCAAACGTTTGATTTTTGAACTTTCTGTGGAAGTTCGAGAGAAGGGTGGTGTAGAGCTTGCGTCTTTAATTATTGGACAGCTATGTGTAGCTTAGCATTTGAAGCTGGCACAAGCTTTTTTAATTTTTGTTCAGTTTATTTGCTTAAAAATTACAGAGTTAGCAGGTTAGTGCATTCCAGAATCCTGTTACTTGATCCAATTTTTTGAGATCTGACTCCAGGTTTCTGGAGTTAGGCTGGAAAGTAAGAGTGCAGTTTCTAGACACTGGTCTTCTAGTGTGCCCAACTGGCACTTCTTTGAACAGGCTGTGCAGTTCTGCTGGATGATGGGAAGGAGCGATGACTGCACAGCAGTCAATTGCCAGTGCAGGATTGCCTGGGCACGGCAGCGTGGGGTTTTGTGCAGACTGCTGTTTGTTTCCTGTAGTACCAAAAATGGAAGTGCAGGGAGCAGTGCGTGATTAAATAATGTGGTCCACATCTCTGTTGCAGAGTAATGCTGTCAGAAGTGGGAGTTTGACTGGCGTGTGAATCCTGGGTTCAGGATGCGTCTGTTAATGCACGGTGCTACCAAAGGGCAGGGCACTTAGCAAACACCAAGTAGCTCGTTAAGGGTATGAGCCTGTCAGAAATTTTTGTTCCAGAAAGTAAAGCAAAAGGGCCGATAAAATGTAGTAACAAAGGGTGGTAACAGAGGGGCTTTGTGCCTTCTGTAGGTCAGCAACTGACTGTGTTTGACAAGAACTGAAATTGCATGTCTCTTGTAGTAGCCGTGACGCTGGTCACCGTTAAATCTGCTGTGCCAGCGGTGCTCTGGTTTTCATTAGCTTTTTCCAAATTTTTATGTAACCTCTGAAGTCATCTGGCTCCCGGAGGGAGACCTAGGGATCCGTGCAATTAAGCAAAATCATAGTAAACAGGCGGTGTTTCTAAAACGTAGGACGGGGCTATGTTTGTGTACGTGAAAAAAAGAAATAACCTTTGACCTCTGGAGAGTGGGGAGATGGTTAAGCAGAAACATTCGAAGTTAGAGTAAATAATGGCTCTTGTACTTCGTTTTTGTAGGTCCGAGTACTGTTGTGCTTCGGTTTATGTTTCTGGAGTGCTCTGGGACAAATTTTATTAGTGACATTAGGAATGAAAAGGACGTCTGCATGTGTGAGCATGAAAAGCAAGGGTTCTGGATGTGTCAGATGTCACAATTAGTGTTTCCTGTGTGAGTTTTGGTCTGCATTAATTAGCTAGTGAGGAAAGTCAAACCAAAACCCCCAGAGCCGGTGTGCGGTGTATGGAAAGGTGATGCTCAGTGAGGAGATGGCCGTTAGATGTCTGTTTTGATTCCTACCGGATGTTAGGGGTATGGGGTAATGCCCTGGGTTGTACACAACGTTTAGATGCTATTTAAATTAGAGAGTGGTTTTTACTGTGAGTTTCCTATGATTTGCAGACACTAATTGTCTTCATGATATGCTATAAACTGGTGTATTTAGCAGCAGCTTTATTGTAAAGTCCAGCATCATCATCATTTTATTTTCCTATGAATTGTACCTGAAATGATTGATCGTTGACAAGTGTTGTCCGTAGCTTGACTGAGAATTCCTTCCTCCCACACCCTGTCCCTAAAACACTTTCTAACGGTAAGTTAGGTGTCTGAACTTTGTACCCAGATTTCTCCCGAGTTTGTGTGTAATGGAGTGCTCAGCACTGGTTCTGTTTGAATTCAGTGGGATGCTGGACTGGGAGAGTGATGCATGGAAAGTGTGGGGAGACCACCTAGGTGAACAGGCACACTGCATCCAGACACATGAAGAGGTAAACCCGGTGCTTTGGCAGTTTAGCAGAAAACTTTGTCATGAAGCAGACTTCCAACCTTAAAAAAAAATGCAGCACTGGTAAAATCACTCGTAATGAGAGTTTACTGTTGTTTTGATAGTGAACGTGTTGGTAAATTGAGCTGTAAGCAAAACTACTACCTGTTACATAAAAAGGGATTCTTGTGACAGATTTCATTTTATCTGGATATGTCCCTAAAAAAAATGGGGATGACTGAAAAGTCTTAAACTGCTCTAGCTGCTGTTTTATGGAGAAGTACACACTGCCTGCTTACTTTCCACTCTTCCAGAGGAGCCCAGTTCTCTAGCAGACTCATCTAGGCAGAGGGATGTAGCCATGGAGCGCTGCAGGTCTTCCTGCAAAGCCTGGAGAAATCTCCAGAGTGAAAGAGGTTATAGCCTGCTGCCTCTCCTCGTCCCCAGAAGTCTAGCAACAGGCCAGCAGCTGGCAGCTGCAACAATCAGCTGAGCGATTGCTGGCAGAATCCAGGGTTCACATGAAAAGGAGGTCGGGAGGCCCTCTGCAGCGTGCAGGGTCTGGATCATTGTGTGTGAAGCACTGGCCTTTAATCTGTCACTGGCTGACTAGTTGGACTGCTTCGTTTATTTTTAAGTGTTTGGGAGCGATGTATCTGTATTCCATGTGAGCAGCAAGATGTGTGTAATCAAGACGTCACCAGTGTCTGCTGCGCAAGTTTTGTCTATGTACAGAAGATTGCTTAGTGCTTGTTGTCCCTAATAAAACACTCACACTTTGAGTAGTAATTGAAAAGTCCCCACGCAGGTGTTTGTTTGGACGGTGAGCATTTCAGCTGTGCATGCGTACAGCTTTTTGTTCTGTGGTGTTCCAGGCCAACCCTATTTCAACGCAAGAGCACACAGAGCAGAATGGAAGTGACCAAGTTCTGTTTCTTTTCCTGTAGCCACTTACCGAAACTGGCCGGGTTAAAAATGCCGTTTGGTAGGGTGTCCTTAGTCTGGAGACCGTAGCAGGCTGTGAACCAGCAGCCACAAGCACTGGTCACCAATCCTTGAGTGTTGGGGCCCAGCCAAACTTGTTTTTTGCATTGACTGAACTGCTGAGCTGTGGAATGTGTATAGGGATCCAGTGGAAGGCCCTGTGGTTGGTCCTGCTGGATGGTCCAACTGTACTGAAGCAACTTTTGAGTCGCCAGAGAAGAGGGAGAGAGATTATTCCTGTAGTGAGTTCTCGGGAGACGCTGAGCAAGACCTGTTTCACCCGAGCGCTTGGCTGTTTCTCATGAAACGGCTTCTTGTATGCTGTGTGACTTGAAAAGATAAGAGACTGAAAAGCTCTCCTGTTAGAGATTGTAAATAATTAATTTCATCTTCTCATAGCAGAGTTAAAAGTAAACCTTAAACCCAGAACTCAGACATTTAAAGATTTTAAAAAATACTTAACTGTATTTTGTTCAGATTTTCTGATTTAAAGGAATTGTGAAACAGTAGGGCTGGAAGGCCTGTCTGTCAGTCAAAGGAGTTTATTCTTTCAGCGTTCCGTGACGCTGCAGCCTTTGGTTAACCAGTCTGTCGTACACCTCAGGCTTCCGCAGGAAGGATCTGTTGAGATCTTGCCAAAGAAGTGATAGCCCTGCCCAAGGTTAATTCGTGATTTCTCTCTTTCAGGTTCATGTTGGGGAGAGGTCTAAAGCGCAAGCTGAGTGACTATGAGGAGAGCATGGCTGGTCTCTCGAGTGCCTTTGATTCCAGTCGGAACCTGTCGTATCCGCTTAAGAGGCAGTTGGTGCTTAACATGTGCCTCACCAAGCTCCAGACGTACAAAATGCTGGTGGAACCGAACTTGCACCGCTCTGTCCTTATAGCCAACACAGTACGGCAAATTCAAGAGGAGATGAGACAGGAAAGTAATCAGCAGCCGCTTAATGTCTGCCCTGGTTTTGCTCCTAGTTCCCACAGCTACGCAGGGATGGAGTCATCTGGGATTTCTCTTCTGCCTTCAGGTATTAGTCAGCAAGAGTCTAGCTGTTGCGACTTGCGGTCAGCGGAAGACCCAATTGAAAACAGCCTGCTTATAGTTTCAGATGATGATATGTCGTCCGCTATCTCATCTATTCTGAAGGATTTAGACTTCGTAGAGGATATAAGCCCACCTACTTGTCTGGTTCCCACTGGAGACGACCAGCCAAAGTTTCCAGAAAATACCAGTCTGAAATTAGAAGATGATAGACAGGATTTGAAGGGAGCCGAGTGTGTGTTTGGTTCCTTTGAGATTTCAAATTCAACTAGCTACCTGAAGGATTTGGCGATAGATGACATCTTTGAAGATATTGACACGTCAATGTACGATTCGGA
The DNA here is from genome assembly GCA_013397515.1 of Upupa epops. NCBI lineage: Eukaryota > Metazoa > Chordata > Aves > Bucerotiformes > Upupidae > Upupa > Upupa epops. The sequence continues at coordinate 495,789 of VZRI01012356.1, forward strand.
CTTCTGTTGCCCTCCACTGATGCCTCCCCGACCGCCATCTCTTGCTACGGAAGAACCATTGAAAACTTTCCCGTCCTGTAATTCTTCTTCAGCAAGCAACATTCAGATGTGCAGAACAGATCTGAGTGAGCTGGACCACATCATGGAAATTCTGGTTGGGTCCTGATACCCGTTTTACCCAAAGATACTTTTTAACTGCCACTTGCGCTTGGTTTCAGGATAAAAGCCACTGGAAAAGGTGTAAAGAATTCTCCTGAAGTACAAACTGGGAAGAATTTGCCCTTAGAGGGGTTTTTAAGTAATTCCAAAACTTGCAAACCAGAACAGTGGCGGACTTTTTTTAGAATAAATATTTATTTATCAGAACTGTGCAATCATCTTTTTCCTTCCGGGTGCATGTGGAAGAACAGGCACATACACTAATCACCCCTCATGCCTCTCTCAATAAACTTTTTTTATGTGCAATTTTTAATTTGTCGAAAGAATTTACGTGCGAAACAGATTTCATACGAGACGATCTTTTACAGAGCCTCCACTTTATTTTTAATACCAGAGTCTATGCCGGGTTGGCACACAACAAGTCGCATGGTTGGACTGTGTGGATTGCAGCGCATCACTAGAGATGGGTATATTTTAAAAATGAGACGCGCTTCTTGGCTTCCTTTTGGTCAGAAAAGCAGATCCAGACACTTACCAATTAAGTCTCTTGCGTTTTCTAAAGCATTCAGAACTATTTATTTTTGTAAATTTTATAGTCTTTCTACATTTTACTATGTTATTTCATCATAGTTCAAATATAACGGACTCCTAGTCGGATGTGTTTAGCACTACCTCTGAGCTGAAATGCTTTAACTCTTTCCAGTGCTTTGTCTAAAACTGCAGATCTTCTCTGTTTGGGTTTATTTTTCTGGGGGGAAAGTACTTTAAACTCATTAAGCTGATCCTTGGACAGTGACCTAGCTGATTTGTGAAATCAAGGGTATTCAGTGTTTAAAGCTGTTAAGCATTTACAAATGTAATTTCTACGTAGATCGTGCAATTTAACATTTTTCTGTCAGTATTACCTGCTCAGATTTTGAAGAATCTTGGCGTTCTTGAAATTAAAACTTAGTATGTACAGGTAGCTTTTTAATCTGCTTTGGAAAACACTGTCCTTCCACCCTGCTTTCACTACAGAGTTTAAGATGATTTTTATGTGCAATATTATTTTGAAAGATACACGTTTGTACGCCTGGTATTGTGGAAAGAAACGCTTCAAACCTAAAACTTCTAGCACCTTCAAAGGATGCTCGAGAGAGTCGACACTTCTGTATCCTTTAAGAAACTAAGTTGAGAATGCTTCTTACTGCACCAGTGCTTACTGCTCTGAACACTCCTAAAGCGCTCACCGGCCTGGGGGGAGTCAGGGCCGGGACTGCGTTCCGTCGTGAGACTGCGGCTGCGAGAGCTCAGGGGTCTGACCGCACAGGTGCGGTGTCAGGGCTGGGGCCGCCCAGGGCTTTGGAGGCACCGTGGTGGTTGCTGCTGCAGACCGGGAGGGGTGCGCGTTCTGTCAGGTGTGAACGTGGGCACCTGTGTGCGCCCTGGTTAGCCGAAGGTGAGACTGGCAGTGAGAACCGTGTTCCAGCATGACAGTTGGGGTGCTGTTCCAGCTTGAACTGAGGTCTGTCTTGATCCTTGCTGTCGCCTTCTGAACTACACACTTGCACATTAATGTTGGGGTTGGTTGTCTGTTATTATTTTCCAATTACAGAACCTTCTGCTTTGTTCTTGGAAGCTGCAGCGCCTGTCTTGTAAAAGCATTTGCGATTGTAAAAGCTTTGGTTGGTTTTTGGCGGGGGTTCCTGTTTTCTGTTCTGCTGAGACCTCATGGATGGGCAGCGGCAAGAGGGAAAGAAAAAGTTGCCTGTGCGTTGCCTCTCTCAGAAGCTGAAATCCTTGCGCTGTGGCGGGGGCCAGGGTGTCGCCTCATCTTTCTAGTCTTAACTGGCGCTGTGGCACGCCGACCCTGTGCAGAGAGCTCCGCTTTTGTACTGTGACTGTTTGGGCCAACGGCTCCCCATACACCCTGGGCTCCCAAACGAACCGAGAAGCGGTTCAGGTCTCGTCCTCGCAGCCTTCGGGGCTGTTCAGCAACCGAAGGGTTTAACTGTATTTATATGCATATAATGTATTGATTCTAATATCAAACCTCTGATCTAAAGTATTCTGAATTACTGGGTGAAGAAAGGTGTGTTTGCAGAGTGCAGGAATAGCTCGTGAAGAGGTGCAGCTCCAGAATGTACACGGGCTGCACTGTCTGTAGATGCTTTTCCTCAGCCTCTGCTTTCCTGCTAAAGGTAGAACTGAGTCAGGCCTTGGCGTGCGAGGGGCCCTCTGCCCTGTGATGGAGCAGAGTCCTGGTTAAAAATGTCTTTAAGTTGAGCAATGAGGGATAAGATAAGAAGACCGCATCTCATTTCTTTGTGCATTTGAAAGATACAGGACGTTACTATGCAGTAAAGGTATTTTGGTATGAAAGCTGTATTGTATAGCCAATAAACAGTAGTAAATAGAGTGGCTCCGCTTAGTGACCTTGCAGCCCCTGCGGGAACGCCAGACAGCGTGGTTTTCTGCCTCGGCACGCTCAGTGTGTGTGTGCTTCACCAACAGATCGCATCGTCGGTTCTGTCATGAAGTGAAAGCGCAGCTGTTGCTGAAGTGCTTGCGGCAGCGGTGTTGCAGACCGGCTGCCTCGCAGCGCGGAGCCCGGCAGCCGGTTTGCGCCGGGGCTCGGTCACGCGGGGAGCGACGCGCAAAGGGAAGTCCCATTTTTAAATATGCACAGACTGATGTTAAGATCCTTCCGTGTAAAACGCAGTTAGAGGCTAGTCGTGGTGGACCTATTTATTGTATGTTTGGAAATAAAAGCCACAGTTTTGCAGCTGAACCATTTGCACTTCCCACTCTCTGACTGACAAAAGTCCTCCGTGCTGCCCTGCCCCGCCGGACGTGTAACTGTCCCGGGGTAGGGTAGCTCCTTCTGTACCTTTACGGCCCTTTCCTCGTTTTCTTTCTTTCTCCCCAGGAACCTTAAATCCCTTGCAGAGCTCTGCTGTTCCAGAAGTCCTGCACGCTGGCCACCCCGGCCGGCTTTGACTCCGGGCTTCCACGCGAGCCGGAAGATCCACTGCCCTTACGAACGTTTCTCAAGCATCCCCTGCTCCGGGTTTGCTTCGGGCCGGTTCTGCAGCTCGCGGTGCCGGCACGGGGCTGCTGCAGCTCGTGGTGCCGGCCCAGGGCTGCTGCAGCTCGCGTACCAGCAGCAGTAAAGGGGGGCAGCTGGAGCGGGCAGAGCCGGAGCTGAGCGCGCAGGCTGCTCACAAAGTTTTTCCCGACTTCGTGCAGCTTCGCCCCCGCACAGCGTGAGCGGTGCCTGCAGCGTGGGGGAGGATGCTCGTGAAGAGGCGAGGTGTTCGTCAGCAGCCGGCTCTTGGGAGGCTTGGTCAGGCCTGCCTTGTGCAGGCCTCCCAGCCCCTGCGGTGGGTGGCAGGGGGTGCCACGCTTAGCAGGCGCTCTCAGTCCGGAACGAAAGCAGCTGCTGCCCGCGGTGCAGTGTCTGGCCCCGTGCTCTGTACGCTGGAAGCGAGGATTTCCTTTACCTTTCCAGCGCAAGCAGGAGTAGAATCCACAGAAAAGCAAGCCGCACCACGCGTTCTGAGGATGATTGATCATCAGCTGCAAAACTCCTTTTGAGCTGTTACAGTCCAATGCCAAGAGATGCAGAAAGGGGTCTCCAGGAGTTGGCATTATTAAAGCAGATGTTCAGAGAGGCTGGAAGATTTCTGGCTCTCAGCTGCCGCCCCGCATCCGCGGGCATCCTGCTTGGACGGAAAAAATGTTGCAGCTTCATTCCACGCATTTTTCCCTCATGAGGAGCCATTTCTCCCCGGGGAGCCTCAAGCCCGGCGGTGCCGGGGGATGCCAGTTCAGAGGGTCCCGTCTGTATTTCAGCAGAAGGGAGAACTAGATGTGACGGAGCTGAGCCCGGGGCAGCTGCTGGCTGGGCACTTTTCTTGGGATCGCCCCCTGGCCCGTGGATTTGGCGAGTGAAAAAGCAGATCCTCAAAGTCTGGGGGTTAGGAATGAATCTGAATGCGGCTCGGTTAGAGCCAGTTCTCCATTACAATCAGTAAGGGAGGACTCCGACACCATCCGCACCCCTGTAACGCTCAGGATGCTTTAGAATCATTTAACGACCCTGTAACTTGGGGAGAATTGTTTTGGTTTTGGTTTTCCCCTCTAAGCCTTCTGTCCGTGTCCAAGCAGCGCTGGACCCGAGGGATGCCTAGAATTCATCCTAGTGTCCGGAATACCACAGCCCTCCTCCTTTTTCCCCCCTTAGTTAATCCCCTTGTACCTACCATTTTCACTGTTAATAAAGTCTACAAACAGTAGCAGCAGACCATTTCTAAAGCAAAGCTTCCCCAAACCTTCCCTTCCTGCTCTGCTCAGTTTTCAGGAGAGTTTGTGAGGTTCCCTAGCCTGCTGCTTTGGCTTTGAACAGCACATGGGCCAAAGCATTCCCAGTCTTCAATAATGCAGCTGTCTGGGGGGTGGCAAAGCGATTTGCAGTGTTGCTGCTGCAAAGGAAGCTCTCCTGTGATTACACGGCCGAGGTGAACTTTGAGAAGGTTTGTTCTAGGGGTGCAGTTTCCCTCCCATCTCAGCGGAAGAAAAAGGCATTTCCCTCTAGCTCTGCCCTCTCCAACTCAGTCCTCGCTTTATTTTTCACCTTTTCAGCAGTCGAAGCAAATGCCAGACATCTCTGGTGCTTGCTTCCTGCCAACACAGAACCCAGTAACGTGCTCAGTTCATCAAAACTCACTGCCACAGTTGAGAAAGGATGACATTTGCAGCTTGAAATGAACCGAGGTGCACAGCTGCATTTCCTCTGAGCACTGTTTCCACAGAACAAATGCCTGCTGCGGCTCAGCGCAGAGGCTCGTGGAGCCAGCGGGTGTGCAGCAGTGGTGGCACACACGGCTGGGTGCCCAGGAAGGCAGGAACCAGGAAATGACTCAAGGAAATGAACAGCCAGTGTTTGTGCAGAACACCCAGAGGGCTTTCCAGCACCCTCCATTCTTAGGAGGACTGAAGGCCTGAAAATAGTTGGCTCAGGTTTGGTTTGCATCCCCAAGCACGCTCTCGTCGCTGCAGTCTTCTCTTGTGAGTGCTCCAAACGTGTGGGTTGTATCCAAACTCCAGTGAGGGCTGCCAGGGCTCCATCACCTAGCTGAATTACTTTGTCAGTTCAAATCTGCTGATCTGATCTTTTCAGGAGACTAACCTGTTCATCCGAGACTGACCAAGGGGTCAAAGTGACTCTGCTGCCCGCTGCAGCCCCTGTTTACAGGCACTAAGGGCTCCGGTGGCCCAAAGCACCTCTAAAAGAAAAACCCGTCACCTTCCAGCTGCGAAGTCGCTCACCTTTAGGACACCCCGAGTTTGTTCCCCCCCACTGAATCATGAAGGGTAGAAACCTCTCCTGCTTGGTACTTCGTACAGGGTTGTAAAACTCGCTACCGTGATGGAAAGCCGGCGCATCCCACCCCTCTCCCGGGCCAGCAGTGCAAAATGCTCCTGGATACGTCCATCCAGCACCAGCAGAGACGAAGATGAAAGCCCAGATAAAAGAGGGTCTCGTGTACCAGCCAGTACTGAGAGACTCAATTGTCTCCTCAAACTTCTCTGCAGGGTCCTGCTTGTCTGAAGGCCCAAGACCGGGATTTTATTCTTCCCATGTCCATTACCAGCGACAAACACCCATTACTCAGCCCTGCAAGACTGACCACTTAAACTCAAACCCAGTTCCAATTAATTAATTAATTAATGCGAAGGCAGCGTTCAGTGAAAAAGACACCACCACTCCTGCTCCTGCCCCTGCGGGGAGCTTTCAGTCTGACACTGCAGAACTCCCTCCCGGGTGAGGGAAGCTTCTGAGCTCCTTTCAAACAGCACTTCGGCCCCCTAGTCACCGTTCTCTGAGAAACCCAGCGTCCTGTGCCCGGGGGCACCACGAACATCACTAAACTCACAAACTACTGCTGCGACTGCCATTTCACTGCTGGACTAGACCAAGGGCTGGGGTCTGGCGACGCTCTGTAGTATTTCAGTTCTAGGAACAGAACACTCACATCATCGAGTAATAAACTGACAGGTCTAGAGCATCCGAGTTTGTCTCCTGCTTTGAGCACAAAATATCGCGGCAGTGTTTTTAGCCCCTCTTTAAAATAAAAAGCCACGTGAAAGCCTCACATTCTGAATGGCCAAAGCAGTAAGCGAGTTAACTTGTGTGTAAACATGGGCTGCACAGGGCAGCAGACACTTCCTGACTCCCGTTGTTCTTCTAAGATGAACAGCTTAGTCTCTTAAAAAAACCAGGTCCTGTTAAAATCAGCTTCAGAGAAGCAATTTATTTCAGTTAGAAACCAACGGCAGAACAAGATGTTCCAGTTACTCCACTCGTGTCACTCGTCACAGCAGGCTTTTCCTGACAGAAATTAAAGCTGTTTTGTCTTACCAAGCACCAGTGTGAGCCACCAGGTGTAGAAGGACCCTCTCACCATGCTCAGCAGCAGCAAAGGAACAGACCTCAGCTAGCCCAAACCGAAACAAGCGTCAGGAGAGACGGGGACAAGTTGCTTTACAACAGGTCCAAGGTGTTTCGATTATGCCAAGGAAACAAGGATTCTGATGGAAAAGGCATTAAGGCCTGAAAGGTCTGCAGTTGAGCAGAACAGTCCGTCAGAGAGCCTTGAACAGCGGCTGCAGCTGGATTCACTGCAAGAGAAATGTTCCCACAGCAGCAGAATTACACGAGGATTACAGCTCTGACCACAACTAGATAGGGTAAGGATCTCCTTCTGTGCCTTTCGGTGCCTCACCTGCAGTATGTCCCTTTCCTACAGGACACATGCAGTCCACAGTACCAAGCCAGTAACACAGTCACCGCGTTCGGTTGAAAAAGAAACCCCATTTAAAGTGCCTTTGGTTCAACAAACGTCGCTACCCAAGAACTTCATTTGTAGGTGGCGCGCAGTGCGCGAGCTTCTTCCTGGGGACTGTCACACACTGCAGGCTTCCACCTGACGGGGTGGTTTTCCAGAAGAGATTAGGGACGAGAGGATGACCACGCCTGGAATCTGGCGACGCAGAAAGCTGAGCGAAAAGGAAAAGCAAGGTCAATTTTGCCCATTCCGTAGTATTTCCATTTCATCTTGTACAGGCTTCATAACAACAAAATTAGCAGAAGGAAAAAAGGAAGATAGATGGAGCACATTCAACTCTGTAATGTAACTTACATGATTAAAAGCAGAAGTGGCACCATACCATTCCTAATGACTGCACTTTGAGGCATCAGGGCGCAGGGCTGCTTCTTTCCACTCAGAGGCTACTCCAAAAAGCACCATCCATTTAGGCACAATTTCTTCTCTACCGCTTTGCCTGTAACATCTCCCTCACTGTGTATTTCTGGAGGGAGCTACAGGCACCGTTCTTAGAGATCAGGGTCATCACAGCAACCTTGACTATGCTTCATATGTCTCTGCTCTCAGCCAACACCTTGGCCTCGAGTCCAGCCCATGTAATGAGTGACTGTGTGCTTCAGTGTCTCATCTTTAAACGCCTGCACTTCGTGCATCACGCTGTACCTCCTCTAAAGCTGTTAGAAAGGCTTCACGGAGTAACAACCGAAACAACTGTGTCAGGATCAAACAATTACCCGAGGATAAAGGGTAGAGTAGCTGGCTCCAGCACAGAGCAATGCGAAACTCACACCCTCACCCCCTGTAGTTCTCTACGTTCTCACTTCAAGAGCAATTCTTACTTTGCTCTGAATCAGTGCTTCGCAGTTGCTGACACTGAATCCATCAAACCTGAAATCCTCATTATCTTTAACATTTGATTCCTCAAACACTTCATCCTGAGACTTCAAACAGTCCTAATAAAACATAACTCCCATTTTCTTTATGGATTAGTCTGATCTCAAACCGCATGACCTGATGTCTCCCCTCAAATTACCACTAGATTTTATTTTCTGAAGCTGCATTTTGATCTAACATTTATCAATTTTCTGCCAAAGCCTGTACTACACATGCAAATTTAATTATGAATTACTAATAGAAGCCACTTCCAATTAACATCAGTCTTAGTCTACATCAGAAGCCAGCTGAGCCATGCATCGCCATCAGTACTGCTAAACACACAACCGTTTTCCAGTGAAGACAAGCTGAAGCTGCCTGGGCGTCGATTTAAAGCCGATTTATCTGTGAGCAAGGAATGACCAGAACAGCGGCCGAACTTCACTGCAGAAACTTCTCCTGCTGTCAGTCCTATGGAGGTGACTGGCAAGGGCAGAGCAAGCCCTATAGCTTCAGCCCATGCTTCAGCAATCAAATTAGCAATCAGAACAGTTACTTCTGAAAACCCCGTGTGACTAATTAATCCCAATCAAACATTTATCTTCTCAAAATAAGAGACTGAGCAAAGCCCTTTTTCTGCTGAAGTTATTTCGATACTGTTGGTTTAGTGGCACTTCAATTTAGAGACGAGTCTCTCCCAAGGCTTTCTAAAACAGAACAGCCTGAGAAAAGGGGAAGTGGAACACGCTTTCAGTGTCTGTACAGCAAAAACATCCAGCAGGGACTTTAACAGCCTCTCTGACTCAAATCTGATTCTCACTTAATGGAAAGTTATTACAGACAAACAATTTTCTCGTGATCTGAGCAACAAACACCCCACCCTACCACACGGGCACCTGAAAGCTAAGCCTATAGCTACACTGATGCTGAACAAACCACCTCTCAACAGGGTGCGACAGAGCAGAGCCTTCGATGTGGAGATGATCACAGTCTGATCCTGCACAAATCTCCGTCGCTTACACACAATGAGAAAACACTAGCCCACTCTTTCAAGGGTCTCTGCAAAACCCCTGTGACTCACCCAGAGTCCCTCGGGCACCTGCCTGTGTAGCTCGCAGAAAAGCAGGTTCGTAACACAGTGTTTATGCTGCCGCACTAGCAAACCGTTGCTCAATTACCTTTCGAGTTGCCTCTATTCCAAGAACACTCAAGAGGTTTTCTTGGCAGTGAGATTTACCCCAGGGACGCCTTAAGCTGGAGGTGCTATCAAAGCCTTTAAGTGCTCCCCATATGTTTCCAGAATCGATGCTAGGAAAGAAAACACAACCCGAGGTTATACGGTGTATCTATACACACGCGCACACACCTTATTTTTCCACAAGTTAGAGGTTGATCAAAACCACAAACAAGGAGCTGGCTGAAAAGATACCCACGCAAACCTTTTAACTGTGTTTCTGGTGATTGCTACGGCATTTCCAAAGCACGGTCTGACCCAGCTTCCTAGACACAAAGCCTCAGGAGTGTGCAAAACCAAGGACAACCCTGTTCACTAACTGCCATTCTGCTCACAAGCTGCTAATCCTTCAACACCGAAACAAAGGTAAAAGCATGCCAGCTGTCTTAGGAAAAGCCGAGTTAATAATACTGATTGCTATTACCATAGCCCCAGGAAAGAAGGCAGATGCACCACAGGCTCTGAAGCACATCAGGTTAAATATGAGAAGTCACCACCTGGGAAAAGCGGGAAGGGAGAAAAAGAAAAGCAAATGGGTAACGCTCTGCCTTCACAGGATGGAGAAACAAGTCTGACGTGTCGTGAGGAAAGAACAGGCTGCCTGTTAGATGTTCTGGCATTCCAGAGGCTTAGTCATAAGAAGGCAACGCCAGCTGTAGGAAGCATGGTAGGGAGGAGTTTGAAATCCTGATACAGCCTTTTCCTTGTTTTCTGATGGCTAAAGCACAATCCATTTCCTTTAGCACAATACAAAACCAGAGGGATCTATACGCTGAAGGGCACAGTGATTATGAAGGGTTTTAAGTTCACCTGCCAGTACCAATGATTTTTAAATGCTTACATAGCAGTATAACTGATGAGGAATTGGTTATCTATTTGATTTTAACTGCTGATTTGAACTCATTACCAAAGTTGATTCTTCATCACTTGAGGAGTCTCAACATCTTCACTGTTCGTATGAAGTAACTGATCCAAGCTCCTTATGCTCTCTCTGGACTGTGACACAAAGACTTCTGGAAAGGCCAACTTAAATATATCCTCAGAGACGTGGTTTGCCTAGAAAAAGCAGAGCTTCATTATCTGTGTTATCCACGCCATCCCCACAGCTCATAGAACATCTAGTCTAGAGACCACAGTGTTTCTAGAAGTTGCACTACTGGTTGCTTTTAAGATTTGTATTAATATTAAGGGCACATGGGGACTGAGTCCATACTCCTGTGCTCTATTTACCTGGAATTAGAGAAATAGCAAGAGTACAAGAGTTTCTTATGAATCCTATTCTCTAGCTTCCTAGCTACTTAAGTTATAGGCTGCTTTGCCTATTAGCACCCTAAATCCTTCCTCTGTGCAGTCCAGATTAAAACTGCTATGTATACAAATTCAAAAGCCATTGTTGCCAATTCAGTGTTTGAACAGACCTAATTCACAAGGTGTCACACAAGCACGCAGCACGTGCATCACCAATAAATACCTGCACTGTGTTAAGCGAATGTAGAAGCTCAGGTCTATCGGTATGTCTTTGTATTTGCACTGAACGTTGTCCAGCCTTTGTTGAAACTCAGAGCTAGATTTGCACACTTGTTCTCCCTCCAGCAGTGAGTAGGAGGTTTGGAGGGCTCAACACCCAGAACTTTTAGGTTTACTGGAAGTAACAGGATTATCCGAAGACTGAAAAATACATATGCAAGGGAAAGCATGCATAATTTATATCCTATCCTGAAGGGATGGTATAATGCCATCTGGTACTGAACCTTTGCCCTTTTATTCCTTTGAAGAAGCAATTACTGCCATTTTCTAAATCAAAGCAGTTAACTTCAACATCCCATGGAAGGACTGTAACGCAGGAGCAGCAATGCTGTGTGAGAGCCGGAGAACAGCACTAGTCAGTTTGTCTGTCTAAACCAACGATTTAATCTGAAAAATACCGGTGTGGACGCTCTGGGTTTTGGCAGTTTCATTTAATTATCATGCAAACACCTGAAACTAATACGCAGTATTTCCAGAGTTTCAGGATACTGAACTCAGAGAGGCATACTGCGTGCTCAGAGAGTGCAGATTTCATCTAACGGTGACTAGGCAAAATCCACAGAGGGGATGGAAAGTTTCCACACTTCAGAGCACTCTACTAGAAACAGAATTTGTGCTCCAGGCTGCTCCCCCCTCAAGTAAGGCCTTGCTAAACTGCCTATCCCACAGGGCAGCTCCCGGAAGGTTCAAAGACTCCTGAGGAAAATCCTTTGAATCTTACCCAGGGTGTCGTAACACTTTAAATTGATTTGTAAGATACTTCAGCAGACTTAATGTACAACAGAGATACCATAAAGAGAAGCTGCCTAAGAAGCAGAATGCTATGAAAGCATACTTGCTCAAGCATTCATGGAGAGTCAAAGCAAAAAACAAACCTAGCAACTTCCCAAGCAGGGGACAAAACCAAAGGGAAAGGGGTGGGGGTGGGGAGGAATTACAGTCACAGCAGCATGAAACAGGGGAATAGACCCATCTCATTCATAATATCATCTTAGAGCCTCTAGAGGTCCCTTCCAACCTACATGGACTTTTTCCTATTGACCATACAGCAGACAACCTGATGAGATTATAAACTCATGCAAAGAGACATTACCTAAACACGGGCACGAATGACAAGCTACATACGTATTCTGTGCTCAAAAAATCTGCCTACAGCTCTACAGCTGTTTCACTACCCGGACACGTGAAAAGACAACTCGAAACTGTAGGCACACTTCACTTCTTTAGCTTATGCAGGACATTTCTTTTTGCCTGTAATAAATGCAAAAATGAGTCAGAGGCTTCAGTAAGATTAAGTTCCACAGCTTCTGGAAGGAAGCCAAAAGACTCTGCTATTCTGTATTCCAGCTCCAGACACTGAAATTTCCTTTTTTCAATGCAAGTCTTCTTGTCCCAAACTTCTCACATTACAAATATTAAACTCATGCACACCAACACCCAGGCATTGTGCGGTCTCCATGTGCTGGACAGCTTATCCCGTGGGCATCTTGCTGCTTCCCCTAGTAACACCTCTGCAACAGGTGAAGTTCCCAGGCAAGAGGAAGAATGCTGTGCTCCTTGTGTCTACTGAAACTCACCTGACACACTGCAACCAGTAATCTATTGCTGCTACCCCACAAAAGTCTTAGTGAATTGCTCTCTTTCAAGTATTTTAATTCAGGATAAAAGTTGCAAGAATTGGGGATTTTTGTTTTGTATTTGTATATTCTCGCTTTCCTTTTGTTACTTTGCCTCACTTTGGTGATGCGTGCTCGGTAAACACAGAAACACACGGTGTAACTCTTAGCCTGAAACCACTCTTTGTACTGATGAGGACCTACTGTTACTTATTCAGATTACTAGTCCTTACGCTGTACGAGAGAATGTAAGATCCAATGCTAGAAAAACCAATGACATCATTTCGATTTATTTTTTGGTGTCATTATCTCCCAGTCATAATAGTGCAGAACTCCAGAAAGGCTGTTGGATCATCCAGGCAGAAAATTAAATAACAACATGTACTGGTTTTGCCAGTATGCCGTACACCAGTTTGCTGGTACACACCAACCACCTTGCAGCCAACTCACAGAATTTTTGCCAGCCTACCTTCCAGATTTTTTATTTCCCATGCTCATTCTGTGCTCCAGCTTTTAAACTGTGTGCACTTCAAGGCAAGGTTCATCACCTCTACGCGCTTACCTATACATCCTCAGTGTCTAGAGACAAAGCAGCAGGTTACACTCTTTAAAGCTCTCTAGTACAACACAAGTATTTGCCAAACACCGTAAATAGGTTGCTTTTGTTCCACTTGAGTTAGCTGCAAAGTAGCTTGACAGGTATCCTCCAGAGGAGACATTCAGACACAAATCCTGATGTGCAGGAAGCAGTAACACAAACATTTCTGGTCTTGGGTTTACTATTCATACATACCTCATTCAGAGAGCTCAGCGTGTCTTGTATTCCACCGCTTGGAGATGGTTCAGAACAAACGTGACCAGCAGAAGCACTACAACATCCCCAGCTTAAGTCTGTATTGACTCCAGGAGTTCTGGCTGACCTCACCAAAACTTCAAGATTATGACTGAATCTCTCTGATTTGTCTGAGGACTCACTGAAGCCTTCAAAATCACTCCAGAAACCACTGGATTCCGAGGAACTATGACTGCTCTCTGAAAACCCCTCACAATTTCTCCCTTTGCTTTTCACTACAGGGAAGCTTTGCTGCATTACTCGGGGATTACTAATTTCTTCATTATTTGTCCTTTTGCTTAAGCTACAATCCCTCTCCTCAAGGGACATACCACTTACTCTACCCACTTGGTCTGTCAGAGACGTCTGCTGCGATGTGTGAGACTTTCTATTAATTCCACAGCTTTAAGAAAAATTCACTTGCTGAAGCTTGCACTCAAAGCACGCATAAACAGACAGGCCACTAAAGCTCTGAAGTCTGTTCCTCAGAGATCTGAATACTTCCAAAGTGCAATCACATTCGCCACTTCACTCCAGAGAACAGTAACGCTGCTAAACCCGAAGAGGGTTCAGCCTCCCCTCCAGCCACTGGTGTGTGCTTCAGCCTCCCTTTCTGCCTAGGACGTTCACCCGCAGAGGAACAACCATAAATAAACGCTGGTGCGGCAAGAGCTGCGCGGGAGGGAGCACAGGCGGCTGGTACAAGGAGAAAGAACGCTCCGTGTCAAGCGAGAACCTCTGCCGGCGAGGCCGCTGCCCTAGAGCGCCTGCAGACGCCACAGGCGAACGATGTGCCCAGCAAACCCGGCAGAAGCAGCCAGGTGCCAGGTGAGAAGACAAGCAAAACCAGCTCCAGACAACACCCGCACCGACCAAACGCTCCCTCTGCGACCCAATCCACCTCGAGCGCACTCGGAGCTCGCAGACTGCCTGGGCTCGACGACGGCGGCCGTTTAACCTGTGAAAAGCCGAGCGCTCCCACCTGTTTCAGCAATTAACGCAGACTTAATGAGCTCAGAGCGGCACCCCCGCAGACCGCGCCGCGCGTATCGCTTGGCGTGAATCACCGCTCAAGCGCGGTACTGGCTGACGGGAGGCGGGTTAGGAGCTGCGCCCTCAGCTCTCCGGCGGAACCGGCCCTGCGCTTGTCAGAACAAATCCTGCCTTGCCCCGCGCTTTGCTCCGAAGGGGCTACAGCGGGGCCCCGCGGCGCCTCCCAGGGGTCACCCGCCCCCCTCTCCCGGCCGTTCCACTCCTCCCCGGGCCAGAGGAAGCGGCTACCCCGCCCTGCGCGGCCGCGGGCCCTGTCGGTCAACCCCGGCCTCCCCGGAGGCCTTCTTACCGCCGCTTTTGCGCGCAGAGGGCCCGGGCCGGCCCGGGGCGGGGCCGTCCGAGCCCCGTCGATCGCGGCGGTACTGGGACAGGCCGCTTGGTGCCCGGGCAGTGAAGTCGGTAGCAGATCAGATCGCCACAGAGCGACTCGATTCCAGGAGGCAGGCTGCCAGAAGGGGTCCGCGTGGTGGTGAAGTGGTTGAGACAGGCCGGCGACAGTCTCTGGGGGACGGCTCCCTTTCCCTCCCGCCTTCTGCTCCGTGATCACTGACCGGGGGGGTTGGAAGGGACCTCTGGAGATCGTGTAGTCCTACTGCCCTGCCAGAGCAGGATCCCCTGGAGCAGACCATACAGAGCCCAGAACTGGGCACAGTATTCCGCATGTGGCCTAACCAGGGCAGAATAGAGGGGAAAAGCAGCTCCCTCAACCCGCTCTTACTAATGCAGCCCCAGAGACCACTGATACCATGAGGTTTTTGATTGTCCCGCCTTTGTTGAAAGAGATTCAGTCCTTGTCAGGTGAAGCAGAAGCTGTAGGGTCAGTCACTGTGGACAGGCCACCTGCAGCCACCATCTCACCCATCCTCTGAGGAGCCACAGTCAGCACCACTAAGATAGATGGTGAACTCATTCTCCCTGGCCTTGGGGTTGGTTTAAACACCTGGACAGCCCTAAGCAATAGTGGGACAACTGTAAAAGCGAGGAAGAAATTTTTCTGGAGCAAGGCCTGAAGTAAAAAGCTTTTTCTATGCATTCAAGTACATGTTTTCCAGCCCAGAACCAGACACGAGCTCCCCTCCCGTGTGCTGGGCATTAATTCCTGGCTGTAGTACTTTATCTGAGGGCGAGTAGCGAATTTGGGGATGATGCACAGTCACAGAGCCAAAGAAACTTAACCGGCGAGTCTCTGAAAGATTTTTAATTTGTCAAAGTTTCTTCCTCTCCATGGCCATCCAGTGGCAGACTGCAGCTCTGAGGATATTCAGCCCGCTCAGCAGGACTGTGATTCAGCCCCAAAGCATCTGACACTCATTGGGAGAGTGTCATCATCCTACACTGCAGCAAGTTTGTGCAGCAGGGACCTAAAGGGTTGCATTTCTCTTTCCATTTTTGAAGTGAATTCAATTTTTTCAGCTACTGAGATTGTTTTGCAGAGCTTTTACATTTTCACCTTTGTCTTCTCCAAGGATAAGGCTACAAACAGACCATACAAAGGCTGAGACACGCCTCTCCATACCACGCTTTGCATCCGGAGGGGAAGGGGTGTGTGGGCTTGCAAACCTGCCTATGCTCTGCCAAGTTCAAAGTCTCTTTGTAGTAGAGGGAGTGGAACAGTGGGAGAGCTGGTGAGCATCAGAGCTTAGAAAGTGCAGCGCATGAAGGAAAAAAACTGTAGTGTCTTCTACCCAAAGCAGCACCAGCAGCTACTGCTTAGAAAGGACTTGCCACATAACAGCATTCATGTCTCTCTTCAGTACACCTTATAACCTACCTTGGGGAAATCCTGAATCCCAGCAGAAGAAGCAATTTGCTGCACCATCTGCTGGATGGATCAATTGCTCTGCTCTCAGGCAAATGCAGCAGAAAACCCGCAGAACCACCCCAAGAAAACAGTCTACACTGTTGTTGTGTTCTGGGAAAATCAGGAGTCAGCATGAAGTACAGTCACTCTGTAAAGTGGGTTTCACCTGCCCTCATCGAATTTACTTTTATTAATGCAGTCCAGCTGAGTGTGAAAGCTGCTGCTGAGATCTCTAATTCATCGAATCATATAATTGTTTGGGTTGAAAAAGACTTTTAGGATCATAGATTCTAATCATTAACCCAACTGTCCCAAGCCCACCACTAAACCACATCCCTGAACTCCAGATCTACATGACTTACAGACATGTCCAGGGATGTTGATTCAACCCGTTCTCAGGGCACCTTGTTCCAAGGCCTGATGACCCTTCTAATGAAGAAGTTTTTCTAATGTCCAACTTAAACTTCCCCTGGTGCAGTTTGATGCAATTTCTTCTCGTGATTTGTGAGAACAGACCAACTACCACCTCTCTGCAACCTTTCAGGTAATTAATGTTTTAAATTAGAGCTTCTCACAGGCTAGTTTCAGTTAAAGCATTATCACGGTTAAAATAAGAGTATTCCCCTCTGGAGTATACTTGGGGTGAGATTGATGTTGTCTGTTGTATACTTGGGGTGAGATTGATGTTGTCTGTTGACATATACCAGCCTTTGGGATTTACCCTGTAATTTAAGCACTAAATCAGTAATTTATTTTGGAATTACAGTCGGGCTTTTTAAAAATAACATAGTCTGTATTTACAAGGTAAATATGTCTAAAGCTTCAGATATGGACTACAACCATTCATCCCATTATATATTTGAGTTTGAGTTTACTACACATTCTGTAGATTTTATTGTTAAATAACATTTTGTCCTTTGGAAAAATACTAATTTGCAATGAAAAATCTCAACAGAATAACTGAAAGTACTTGATATCAATGAGATCAGGGTCCTACAGGCCTGCACACATCTCTGACTCTTCTCATTTATTGCCCCTGCTGGGTGCATGAGCATAGAGGCACCTGAACTGGGCTCTTGACGAGTGTCTGGAATTCCCTTGTGCTGTTTCTCCTGCCCTACTCTGTCTTTTTGTATGATTACAGAAGCCCTTTAGTCCTCTCCATCAGTCTTTTCTACAGTCTTCCTCATTTATTTCCCGTGTTATGTGCATCAGTGCTAACACAGCTGAGCTGGACTGCTTACTGGTCTCGGCCCCAACAATGGTACCTAACCCTCAGACCATCTCCAGTGAGCACAGATGCTTCCCAGTTTAAAGGCTTCTCAATAATCCCGTTTATGCATCATCACATTTTTCTGAGTTAGAAATAAAACCAGCAGCACTTCAGAGCAAAATATTCTTTTCTTCAGTGCACAATGGGTGCGTGTGTCCTGGACGGCCTGTGAAACTGTTCTCTGTGCTTAGACGGTGGGCTGGGACTCACCTGCAGCAGTCTGCAGTGCTTGGGCTAAAAGATGAACTCGAGCTTTTCCAACAGCAGATGGCAGCTCTCCCTTGTCTGTCTGTCGTGCACACAGCAGTACAGCCCACTCTCTCCAGCGGGCAAGGAAATCGCCCCCTCTACTCACTACATTAAAAAGCTGTTGGACTATCTACTTTACGTGCTGACAGAAAAGCCATTTCACACGACCCCTACACTGTTGGGCTATCAGTGTAGAAAGGCCTGCCTCTAAGAAAGACAACATCCTTTGCCAGGAGGCACAAGACACTCTTTAGATCCTCTTCTCTCAGGAAGGAGCTGTAACCCTACAGATAAAAAAGCTGTAATCAACAAGGGAGATAAAAAAGGTATAGACATATGTGTCCTGGCTTTACTCTTTAGCACTTCTGACTACCCCAGGAGTCTGGTTTCAAAGCACAACTTGCATTTGCTTCTGTGGCTAGTCTGGTTCTCAGAGGGATTTTGAAGAGCACAAACTAGGTGTCTTCTGGGGAGAGGCAGTGAAATGCCATTCCAGTCTGACACAGTCTTCTGATATGTCTTCCAAATCTACATGTGCACTGCACTGCCTGAAGATCCTCTAGCATGTTATGTAGCACATATACCAAAAGAAGACTTTCAAACCATTCAGAGCTCCCACTGACTCTTCTGGTTTGAAATACTTCCTGCCTTCAACTGTTTCCCCTTCTGTTCTCAACCCCACTTGCTGATCCCCTCATTTTTACCTCCTCCCCACCACAGCTGGCACCAGCACCCCATAATCCATACTTCTGTTTCCAGGAGTACAAGTACTGCTTGGTAGGGTGGACAAAACTTCGGATGGAATTACAGCTTTGGGCTCAGATATTCAGAGGAATGTCTGAATCTTCAGAGGAATATCAGACAGATATCACCAGACTGCCCAGGAGAGCTGGCACACCTCTGAAAGAATTCCCCAGGGGCCACAAGTTGCAGGTGAAATCATTCACACAGCAACTGCTTGTAACTATCCACAACATCCTTCCTAACCCAGTGTGGATGACTTTGCCTCAGAGCCACACAACAAATACCTGCTCCTTGTTCTGGTATCATTTCCCGTCGAGCGACTGCTCTGTATTACTTTTTCTGGTGGTCATTCAGAATCGTCACACACAAATTTGAGTAGAAGTCCAATAGTTTCTGCTGCCCAGATACATAGACACTGATTTATCAAAAACTTTCCTTGACATTTTTGCCAGTCTCCTGCACATGCTGGAAACTGTGTTGTGATCACTGCAGTCTGCAGCTCACTCACCCTCTGTTTTAATGCCTGATTAGATCCCAAATCCATTTCTGTTAGTGAGACGTGGATGTGGGGAAGGCAGAAGGCTTTAATCCTCTTGGCCGAGAGTTAAGCTGCTAGAAGTATACCCAACTGGTGCAGTACCGATGTTTTAATCAGTTTGCCTGGAAATGTCATTGGTGCTGTTCAGTGAGGTTGTCAAGAGGTCAGACACTCTATTAGAAGTGTCATGCTTCAACTTAAAGTCGTAGCACTTGGCAACAAATCTCTAGGGGGAAAAAATCCAATAAAGCATCAGCATAAAATTATTTTTAAAAACTCCTCTCTCCTCTTCAAGCTACTCGTGACAGAACACTGAATCATAGTGATTAGCATGTTTGTAGATCCTTGATTACAAGGATCTTGCTGCTTCAAGTAGGCTTCACCGCATTGCAAGGCAGGTGGAGTGGTGGTCACCACTGCACTTTGCACAGGGGGAGACATCAGCACTCCACCTTGCACAAGAGGAAACAGAATTAAAGATAAATAATCTGAGCCCAAAAGAAGACGCCAAGTCCCTGGTGAATATATTTATGTCCCAACCCTGCAAGATGAAATTGTCAGTACAGGTGTCATTTCATTGCTTGACCTGTAACACCACAGCATGAGTGTATGCCATCCTTGTAAGGCAATAAAAGTGTTGAAGTAAGAGGCAGAAAGGCAAAGTTTGGGTGAGTTCCGCATACATGTGTAAGGTAGTCATCTGCCTGCAGTAGTGGTTCTCGGAGGAACTAAATGGATGATTTGCACGTCATTCCTCAGTCAACCCGGCCAGCAGTCTGCAGCTCAGAGCACTGACTGCAGCACTCACAGTGTACCTGTAAAGTTGCAAAATGGTAGTCTTTAGGAAAACACATGCCTGAAGAACACTGAATGTTTATTTTCCTATTATTTGAGTGCTTTAGAAGGGTATTTTTCATGGATACTAAGTGTTAAGTTAGGAGCATGCTATCTTCCAGTGGGTGGAGGAGGCAGGATTGTTACCTTCTGACTTGTGAGAGGCATGGGGTGAAACGTCTGAGCTGTTCCCGTCGCCACAGCTACACAACAGCCCTCTGAATTATGCTAATATTCTTTCTGAGCTGTTCCACTGCTCTCTGCTGAAACCCTCCCGTGACAAGTTGTCTTCAAATAACAGAAACAGCTTAATCTGCAGGGCCTTGTGATGCTGCTTATAGACCTGTTGCAAAGAGGGACCAGAAAAGACAAGAAGTTAAAAATAAGTGATGTGGCTAAACTGTGGAAATGTATGCATCTTGGTTCCGTGGACATACTTTAATCAGTCTTGTGATCTGTTGAGTTAAGCTGTTGTAAATCCTAGTGTAAGCACTGTGAGGGTTATTCAGTAAGACAAGGAAGACTTGTTTCCCTATGTTCTTTCCACAGTTACAGGGGAGAGAAAAAGGCTTTTCCAGGAGAACAGCTGGGGCTGTGGATCCACTCAACTGATCTCATTAAAGATGCTGAAAGACTGATGTCCCTTCTTCCAGTCTTTCTGCAACCTCCAGCTAGCTCTTGTACTCAGCTGGACTTTTCCATTAGCCAGATCATCTTTCTAATGTATGAGAAAGCAATGCTGTATTTTTGTGACTGGTTAGTCTGCTGCCAGGCTGGTGGCTGACCAGTCTGGTGCCAGGCTGCTCCATGGATGACATGGCCTTCTCCAGACAGGGACTCTCTTCACAGTGTCATGAGCTGTACTGTGAGGCACTGAGCATCCTCTCATAACTCTGTGCTTTACAGGGCATCAGCATTGTTCTGCATCACTGTACACACCTCTGTATACACACATAGATACACACATCTGTTGGTATCTACATGTGCTTGTTTAAATGCTAGCTGCAGAGACATATCCCTACACTTGCCTATGAAGGGGTTACGTAGATGTATAAAAATTGCTTTGAGGAGTGGTTTGTTTAAAGAAGTGTTGCTATGGCTGCAGTAGCTTTGGTGTATGGTTTTTTGAAAGTGGGCTTGTGCAGAATTAAGTGACAGGCAGATGTTGTGTCTTTGTGTGGTCAAATTGACAGTGCCTGTTGATTCAGCTCTACTGGCTAATTATGACACAGAACAGCATCTCTCTGGTGCCCTGGGTGAGCAAGTCTGGAGCTTGCTACTCTTGGCCATCTTTGGGCAGCTGTGACTCAGCCAACCATTCTGAAGCAGTTTTCTTGCATGAGAAGGGAGGTGGATGTGTGTTATTTCCTTACACAGGCATGTAATTGTACTTTTTCCCCTAATGCGGTGGCAAATACTTGGGAGCTAACAAAAACCACAGATCTACATCCCAAAAGAAATTGTGATGTGCAACCTTAATAGGGAGTTATACAATTGATTTATAAAGCACTGTATGAGTACCAGAAGGGTTGATAATCATTGACTTGAGCTGGCACACTACTGTTAACTTGTCTCTAGCCAATCGGTTTGTCTGTTGGGTATTGAAATGTTAAATGCCCGGTAGAGCCAGTTGAGGTTTCTGAATATTACCTTTCTCTCCTGAAGTCAGGGTAGGAAGGACAGATGTCTGGACCTTGTGGAGCGCTTGCCCTCTACATGTTTGTATCTTGATGTGCGCATGCATGCCAGGGCTGACAATATGCAGACCATGCTTTGGCTTGCCCTACTTGAAGAGTGACATTACAGTTTTCCAGGCAGGAAGACTTTTACAAGAATCTATAGTCATGCTGACTAATAATGGCTAAAACCTCTACAGAGTTTATTTTCCAAGGATATCAAAGTATTTGGCAAACATGGGATTAATTCAAGCTCCTCTACCATTGTACTGACTTTATTGGAACTGTTTATGTAGAAAAAAGTGTAGGAGCGTTTGCCCATTTCATAGCAATGAAAGCGGGAAAGGTCACTGAGTCCTGTGTGTTTTTCTCAGAAAGGATCTGGCATTCCTGACTTGACTGGATACAGCACTGGCTAATCATTTTATTCTCTTTGCTCAAACAGCTGTGAGCAAAGGTCCTTCCTCCTCAGGTCTGCTTTTCAGTGCTTTTGATACCTTGCTGGGCTACACCACTGGTTTTACTTGATCAGGACTGGTGATTCAGTATCCCTGACTTCACACTTGGCAGTGTGCTGGAGTCATCAAAAGAAAAAACTGTACTACCCTAGAAAGAAGTTCCTGGATGAAGGCATAATTAATCAAATTGCCCCAGGTATCTTGTACTAGCCTGTGACACTCTTAAGGTATTTTCTTTGCTGCGTTAGTATCAAAACAGAAGTTCTTTGAGATCAGAAGGCAGGCTGTGATTTATAAATGAGACATCTGTGAAGCTGAAGGAGTAACCTCTGTATCTCACAATCGACATTCAGTAGGTCTCTAAATCTGGGACACCCAGATTGTTTCTTACACAATTTTCAAAGTAAATGACTAGTCGCACCACACCAAGCCACTAATACAGAATAAAATGAAAAGGAACAATACATGAAAAATCGTAGAAACATAATAAATTTCAGGTTGGAAAGGATCTCTAGCTGTCTGTCACCTAATCCAGCTCTTCACTCAAGCAGGGCCAACTACATGGGTTGTCCTGGAGCTCAACTAAGATTTTAATATATTCCACAATGGAGATTCCTTATCTTCTGGGCAGTCTGTTCACCCAGTGCTACTCTGTCCTCATAGTAATTTCTTTTTCTTAGTAAGAGAGTTTCTCATCCACTCTCTGACTTGTGTCTGTTGGTTTTTGTCCTGCTGCTGTGGACAAGAAGAGTATGGCTGTGTTTTCCAATACTGTCCCACAAAGTGTTAAAGACAGCATAAAATCACCCTGTCTTCCCTTTTTAAGATGAAAAAGCATAGTTCCATCAGCTCCTCCCTGTACATGGTGTTATTCTATCTGCTAATAGACATTTTTGAACCAAGGGTAGATCAGTGCACCTGAGAGGAACACTGTTCAAATCATGCTCTACTAGAGTGAGGAGCAACTGCACTGAGGTTACTGGAGCATTGACAGAGCTGTCTGGGCTCCAAAACTTTCCTAAGCCAGCAATTGTTAAAATGCAGCAGTTTCTGGATCAGAAGTGTTCATGCATGTTGCTGCCAAAGTAATTCTCAGTTTCCACCCACTGCCACTATTGCTACGTGAACATTGCTAGTGTAATGCTTTCTGCTGGAGTCTTTCTAGAGCACCTGATCCATTCACCATGTGTGCAGACAGATGCACAGGAAAAGAGTTGAAAATCCTGAAGCTCAGAGATTGATGCCCTTTATCAGAAAAGAGGCCAGACAAGTTCTTGCTTTAAGAAGGGAGGCAGGGGAACAGTCTTTGGAGAAGAAGCAGCTTCTTCAAAGTGTTTAAGGAAGCCCTTTCCAGAGAAAATATTAAAAATACATGGGTGGGGTGAGAGAGAAAGAATTCTTATTTATGTATAAAGTTACACATAGTGGCTGTGTCCAAAATCAGTGAAAAAAGGAGAGCCTGTGTGTCTCTGTTTTCCTGAGTTATGAAAGCATGTGTTTAGTATTACGGCTAATCCCGTTTAGGAGCCAAAGTTTACATCTTCCAAAGCATAAGAGTCATTCTTTTGTGAAGCCCAGTTATTTACTAGTGCTTCAAACTGACTTAAATGTAGGGGGAAAGCATCCCTGGGAGATGTGTGTTTAGTTTTCTGCAACTGAAACGATGTAATCGGATAAGCAATCAGGCCACTCCAGATGGGTGACATTTTGCATTATGGAGCAGAAGAGATGATATTTCAACCTGGATAAAGTGGTAATATAAGAAATGTAGTGGTCTGGGTTTTTTTGCCATTAAGAAAGGAAAGCCATATAGATAACAGCCTGAATGAGCATTATTAAGGAAGCAAACTTAAAGACCTATCATGCACATCCCGCAGTATAGAGCTGTCATGGGACAGTTGGATGCAATGAAAGGTGGCTTGAACAGGTGTCTCTGGGAGCTTTGTACAGTTCACACCCCAGTGTGCGACATTCCAGTTGCTGAAGTCACTGTGGTTGTTATGTGTTGAAGTGAGCAGGCTCTGGATGCAGTGAGTCACAAGGGGAAAATAGGAGTAGTTTGTTTCTCCCCATCCTGTTCTTTAAACCATCAGATCAGCAAGATAGTAAGGAACATATGCTTCCCAAATGGTTTAAGCAATTTGTCTGTAATGCAAACCTCGTTTTTTTCTTAATGTGCAATGAGGGATTTCACTTTTAACAAGATCACTTAACACAAAACAGCAGTGTTCAGAAAGCAGGGGCTTTCTATGGAGGTGATGATAGAACAGCATACAAAGGAAGGTTGTAGATGAGGTGCATTGGGAGGATTTCTTATGCAGAAGATGGCCTAAAACTGAAAGGGATGTTACTTTCCCCAAAATCACTTCTCCCACGTTCTCTCCCCTATGATGACCTTCAACTCTCACCTGGCTGGTAGTGATAGTGTTCTTGTTGTGTTTCCATGCTCTCAGGAGCTGTATGTGAAACACTATGGGAGCAGCAGCGCATGAGGGCAAGATCAGTCTCCCTCTTGATTCTGCCAGGACCAGCTCTTCTGCTATGGTCTTCAGTTCAGAACTAACAGAGACAGATTCTTTTTTTCAGACATTAATTGCCTCAGAACATATAGTACTTTTTTTTATTTTGACACAGGAGTTTTCTTGAACGATTTTATTGTCTTAGGGACTTAAAGACAAAGGTCCGAGCTCAGTGCAGCACTTTGTAATCCCTGGAGAGGGGGACTGATGACAGCAAGAGCCATGAGCCCTTTCAGAAGTCAGCTCTAGCAGGACAAGGAAAGCACAGAGCTGGTGGAGTTTCTGCACCTCATCCCTCCCTTGTCCAAGGACAGTTAATTCCATATGGTTTAAAGCAGAGAAACAGAACAAGAAGGATAAAGGCCCCTTAATTAAAACCCAAGGGATCCAGTATGGACTCAGTGCCGCACCCTGTCAGCCAGAGTTCCCATCCATCGAAGCTCACTTTCCTGCAATTCAGTCCACCTCATCAAAACACCACATAACAAACCACCTTCTCAGACAGCTTAGAGACATAAACTGCAATCCCATAACACAGACCTGAGGGTCCTAGTGGACAGCAGGAGGACTTTGAGCCAGCAATGTGCTCTGATGGCCAAGAGGGCCAACAGCATCCTGGGGGGGATAATTAGTGGGGTGGTTAGCAGATCCAGAGAGGTTCTTCTCCCCCTCTACTCTGCACTGGTGAGACTGCATCTGGAGGACCGTGTCCAGTTCTGGGCCCCTCAGTTCAGGAAAGACACATTGCTGTGGAAGGGTATCCAGCACAGAGCAATGAAGATGATGAGGGAAGTAGAGCGCCTCCCTTATGAGGAAAGGCTGAGGGAGCTGGGTCTCTTTAGCTTGGAGAAGAGGAGGCTGAGAGGGGGACCTCATTCATGTCTATAAATATGTGAGGGGTGGGTGTCAGGAGGATGGAGCCAGGCTCTTTTCAAGGCCATCTGGTGATACACAAGGGGGCAATGGGTGCAAGCTGGAACAGAGGAGGTTCCATATCAATATCAGAAGAAACTTCACAGTGAGAGTAATGGAGCACTGGCACAGGCTGCCCAGGGTGGCTGTGGAGTCTCCTTCTCTGGAGATGTTCAAGACCTGCCTGGCTGTGTTCCTGTGTGACTTGGTCTGGGTGATCCTGCTGTGGCAGGGGGATTGGACTGGGTGATCTTTCGAGGTCTCTTCTGATCCCTAATGATTCTATGGTCTACAAAGGAAAATGTTAGCAAGGTCTCTTGGGGCAAAGAGCAAGCCAAGTAGTGAGGAGATTACTTCTGGAGGTTTTCTTCATGAGCAGCACAATTAATTTTTTTATTAACCTAGCCAGATGAGCAAACCACCCCACTGTTAACTTGATTGGCACCAGCACTGCCCAGGCTGCCAAACAATGAGCAGCCGATACTTAACTTGCACAGCTGTTCTCATCTTTCTGATCCAGTCACTTTTCCAGAGGTTTAGGGGCACCAGATCCAATTTCTATAATATTTTCAGAGAATTGACAGGAGAAGCAAGCCAGATCAAACATGGCCATATCCTTTTTCTATACACAGGGCCAAGAAACAGTGAGACACGGGAAAAAAGGTGAGGTCTTGATGTTTTTAGAACAGATGATTCAGCAAATCTCCATTCAAGGGAAAAGAGAGGAGAAAATGCTTTACTGTGGATCCCACTGCAATGATGAAAGCCCACTCTTGTGGGAAAACAGCCACCTCATTGTGGTATTTGCTCATTGCCTCAAGCTTGGCCCCTGGTATTAGCTGTTCACTCCTGCCTTGCCGTCCAGGTTTCTCCCCCTCACTCTCTATCCAATATACAGAAAGAAAACATTCTTCACAGCTGAAGGTCCGTCTGCTCTGCAGAGATGTTTCTGTTTTGTACAATATTAGAGTCAGGCTGAGCAGTGGATGGAAAAAAGAACCTCCCTACCTATTTAAGGTATAATCACTTCAACGCTGTGCTTTGGAGACCCCGCTGGCAGAGATGCTACAAGAAAAACAGACTGTTCAAAACTGGTTTGAGGCTCTGGTGAGTGCTTTGTCCAGTCTTCAGACATTTCTGAGGGGACACAGACTGGTAGGAGTCACAGCAATGATTAGCCATGGTGTGAGTAACCTATGGGATATACTACAAGCTGGACAGCTTGTAGAGCTGCAGAGCTGGAGGTCAGTCACATCCACACTGCTCACTGCCTTGTCAGACACAGTTGCACGCGTGGGAGCTATTCACACCACCTACTGTTGAGGTTGTCAGACAGTAAGATGTCAACCCTGTATTTAGGTAGCCTATTACAAATTACATCTTTAAGGGCCAAAATAGCCTTTCTTCCCTTCACTCATGTAATGGTTTAGCTGTGTATAGGATAAAGCATTAACAGAATTCTTACTTCCAATTAGAAGTAAGGATAACAATGTGAATAATTTCCAATAATTTAAATGGTAATTTAAATAAATAAGTCAAGAAGCTGGAGCAAAAGGTAAATATTTATTGGAAACTAAGCTAAACAAACAAAAACTAATCTAAATAAACATAGCTATGCTGATTAAAACAATGATAAGCTAGTATAAGCAAAGATAACCTATCAAAATAAACAACTGTTTACGAAAACAAAACTTAAGCCTCTAACATCAACAAGCAGTCAAAACGGGAGTTGACATATGCCACTCGCCCATGAAGATAGAGGATAGACAACATTAATAAGCCTTCGCGGAGTTGCTTTAGAGCCACTCGCTCAGTAGAGGATGCTGTAATAGGATAAGGAGTGAAGTTGGTTCCCTGCGTGTTGTTTTAGTCTTGTGTCGCCAAAGGAGCCGGAGCTGTGCCTGTAATGAGGAACACGTAACCAACAGATTCCCACCCCAGAGCTGTGTTGAGGGTGGATACTGGAGGCCTGTCGCCGCCCCCAGGTCGTGTCAGAACTGCCCACACCACCCCAGTGACCACCTCCCGAAGCAATTGGAACTTACCAGATCGCCCTGGTTCGTGCCCCTCGTCTCCATCTCCGGAGGCGACTGAAGTTGCACTTTGGCTGAAGTCCAAGAACAGCGGAAAGAGGGAGGGGGGTGCTCTCTTTACCCGTCTGCAGCCGCTGTGCAGGGGACGTATAAAAGGAGAGAAATTCAGCTCTTTGACACAGAAGAGTCTCTAAGTGGGCTAAGTCCCGTAGAGCAGAGGATAATTAAAGCAGACCCCCTCCTCCCTTCTCACAGGAATGCTGAGAGAAAGGAGGAAAGAGAGAAGAAAGCAAGCCCTCCAAGTGCCCACAGTCCCTTCCGACCTTGTATCGGCAGGTTAGCTTGGCGAAAGGAACAGAGATGGGGGGACTAAAGAGCAAGAGGGGAATCTGCCGAAAGAGAAAGAAAATGAGCAGATTTGCCAGAGGTTGTTTAGGGTTTACAGAGTTGTCTTTGTCTTCTGTTTCCTTTGAAGTGATTGCTCTCATCCCAGAGAGGGAGAGGGCAGCGGGGGGGTGGTTCTCTCACCCCTCGTGGATGGTCAGACAGAGATGGCAGGGAGGTGTCTCTCCTGAGATTGTGATGGTGATGAGTCATACGCCAAGCATCACTGTTTATAGCGATAGGTGTGTCCCACCTATCTGTTGGCTTCTCCAATAATTGGCTATCAACAATTTCACTAAATGGTAAGAGGTCGGATGAGTGGCAATAACTCCTTCCAATCCAGGATTCAATCCAAGTCACCCATTTTTGGGAGGCATAAATCAGATTCCATAAAGCAGAAAGGAATGCTATAGGAAATGCAGACTCCTACCTCCTGTAAAACAAGTCATCAACAAGTCATAGATTTACACCACCCCCCTCCCCCAGTAAACCCCCTCAAAGCAACCTTCCCGATAGGCATGTCACCTATGTGACCACAACTAGCTTCACAAATAAACTTGTGTTGCAAGACAAAAATGCCTACTATATCAGAAAGTCCATCTAGTACAACCTTCTCTCAGACACAGGTAAGAAGCAGATTATTAGGGGAAGAGGTATAAAACACAGCAAATACTGGCTTACCTATTCACTGCTTACACCATACCAGCCTAGTTCCCTGCAACCAGGGCTTCAGAGGCTGAGAGGTGGGCACAGGTGTCTTCTCAAAAGTGATAGATCAAGAGAAAAAGGCCCCAAGTTGCACCAGGGGAAATTTAGATTAGACATTACAGAAAATTTCTTTATTGAAAGGGTCATTAGGTCTTGGAACAGGCTGCCCAGGGATGGAATGAATTACCATCCATGGATGTGTTTACAAGTTGTATAGATCTGGAGCTCATAGACTCAGAATGGTTCAGATTGGAAGGGGCCATCTAGTTCCAAACCCCTGCCATGAGCAGGGACACCCCCCCACTAGACCAGGGTGCTCAAGGACCCATCCAGTCTGGCTTTGGACACTTCCAGGGCAGGGGCAGTCACAGCCTCCCTGGGCATTGTGTTCTAGTGTCTCACCACCCTCATCATGAAGAGCTTCCTTCTGACTTCCAGCCTAAGCCTACCCTCCTCTCCCAGCTTGAAACCATTCTCCCTGGTCCTATCACTACAAGCCCTTGTAAACAGCCCCTCTCCAGCTTTCCTGCGAGTGGTCTGGTCATCAAGTCCATGTTTTCCCAGTTTGGTAACCAGGATGTTGTTTGGGACAGTGTCAAACGCTTTGCACAAGTCCAGGTAGATGACGTTGGTTGCTCTTCCCTCGTCCACTTGTGCTGTAATGCCATCAAATCAGTCGGGCAGGATTGGCCTCTGATGGAGTCCTGTGGTTACCAATCACCTCTTCATTTTCCAGATGCCTCAGCAGGGCCTTTAGGAGGCTCTGCTCCATGGTCTTGCCAGGCACAGAGGTGAGGCTGACTGGCCAAGAGTTTCCAGGGACTTCCTCTTTTCTCTTTTTAAAGATGGGGTGGTGTTTCCCCTTTTCCAGTCAGCAGGAACTTCACCAGACTGCCATGATCTTTCAAATATGATGGCTAGTGGCTTGGCAACTTCATTTGCCAGTTCCCTCAGGACCCGTTGGTGGATTTCATCGGGCTCCATGGACTTGTGGACATTTAGGTTCTTCAGATGGTCTCCAGCCTGATCTGCACTGAAAGTGCTTGGATCATCCTTCACATGGTTTAGCAGTGGGCTTAGTAGTTAATGGCTGTACTTGATGATCCTCAAAGTCTTTTCCAACCTGAGATTCTATGATTCTTTAAGTAGTATCTGAATTATCTTACCGAGTTTATTTTCCCTGAGTTTGTCTAAAGCTGTGTAGGCTTTTGGCCACCACAACATCCTGCAGCAATGAGTCACGGTTCAGATATGCATTGTATGAACAAGTGCTTCCCCTTGTTTATTTTTAAATGAATCTACTACTTGCTCATTTTGCTGAGCACCTTTCTATTTTCACGTATAACAAATAATTCCCTGTTTTTCCTCAGCCACCTTCTCCACACCATTTGTGTGGTATTTCCCGTGATTACCAAAGTAAATTACTTTAATGAGATGCTGTGCTGGGAACAGTCAGATGCTGGCTCTGGAGTGATGCAGTCCGATTCTCAGGGCTCTTTCTGCTTCACATGGTGAAGGCAGCATCACCCCCACTAAATGTATATATCCTAGCCTCTAGCAGGTGGTCTAGTTCATTTGTTTCTGGGAAGTGCACCCTCAGCTGGGCTGTCCTACTGCTCAGCAACAACCACCAAGGGGTCACTGTCCAGACTGGGGCTGGAGGCATGGGCAGTGCTCAAGCTGTGCAAAGCAAGGAATGTTTTGTGTTTATCCCAAATCCCATCTCCCTGATGTTGACTCAGCCCACTCCCAGAGATCTTATGTGTTACAGGAAGCCGGATGGCAAGTCTTTATATGAATCTGAGATATTGTCAGAGAGTAGTGCTTTTGAAATAGGAGAATGCTTCTTAAATAGCATGAGAGCTCTGGTTATTCATTTACTTATTCAGCACTCTCACTTTTTAAGCAAAGCTTTATTTAGTTAGATGAAGAACAAAACACCAGTGTTTCAGGATCATTCACGTTTTTCACTCATTTAGGGTGTGTATGGCTGTTTCTTATCTCTGCTTTTCCATACTGAATCCTTCTATCTGCAGTAATGGTGAAAAGGAGGTGAAGGAGTGTAGAAAAACTTCTTTCTGTGTGTCTTAAATGTCATCGAAGCAAAATGAGAAACACAGAAAAAATTTACATGCAGTGAAGCCAAGAGAGCAATACAAATTGATCTAATAATCTTCTGACTAGGATTGCTCTCACTTCCACCAGTTTCCAGAGCCCTCACTAGGCCCATGCCTACCCAGGGCTGCTGCAGAGAGCTTGTCTCATACTTCTGCCTGCAGTGTTTCAGACTCATGCCAAGACAGAGAGTGCTGCAGACCCCAGCGTTTAACCTTTCAAAGGCTCTCTGTCTCTGGGACACACTGTGCAAATCTCTACTTATTAATGTGAGTTCTTGGCCTGGCTCTGACATATTGAGTTGTTATTGCAGAGAAAGGATCGGTGACGGGTGATCAATTTAAGATGGTAAACAGGCTGTTCCAGGAAATACTATTTTGTGAGTAATTTTTATGCAAGAATATGAGTGGGATAAGTAAAGAAAATATAACAAATATGTTTGCTTGGAATTAATAACATCTGAGTGAGATACACAGCTTCTCATTAGCTTGCAGGAGCACAGAGACATCCTGAAGCATAGATTTTAGGACTGGAGGAAGAATAACAACTTTCTCTCTGTCTTCATTGCTGTTCCTTCATTCCAGCACCCAGTAAATAGTCTCCACAATGGGCCTCTCAACCTCCCCCAACATCCCAGCGATGCCTGTAGCTTCGCCTTTCTGGTTTCATGGAACTAAGACATCCCTTTCCTTAAAGGTCAGCGATCCTCCTGGATACACTTCCTGGCCAGTCCTCCAGTCAATGAAAAACAGAGTTTCTCCATTGCTTTTAAAAGTGTTTCCTGATTTATCCTAGGAGAGAGTTTAGCAACTGGACTTCCACCAGACCTGTGTGACCCCTGGGTTATCCCTTAGACTTCCTGGCCTTCTCTGGTCTTGCTATGGAATTATCCCTAAAGGGTGGGAAAGCTGGCAAAACCACTCCTGTCACAGGCAAGATCCAAACCTAAAACAACTCCTATGCTTATGCTAGGAGCATCCCACTGACTCTGGGTCCTGGGCATGGAGTTGATGCAGAACCTGATGATAACCTTTCACCTTCTTCTGGCCAAGCCAGCTCCTAACTCAGTTTCCCTGTTTGTAAAACATGCCAATTCTATGTTTACTCCCTTTGTGAAATGCTTTGAAGCATACTTACAGTAAATCTTACCTATAGGACTGATAATGGTATCATAACGCAATTACAATCGAATTATACATATATATTTAATTAGTATATACATTCTGTAATTCAATTGTAATGAAAACTGCTACTAAAAGGGGTTTTTTTCCATTACTTGAGACTGCATACACAACAGTTCCCAGTAAGCCAGAAGATGGCAGGTTCTTTCAGTGTAGAGCAAAACCACTCTATTCATGCTCTTTCATCTGGAGGTTTGGTATAAGCAAACCAGCAAAGGAAAGCCTAAATCCAAGAAAAATACTAATGGATTCCAGGATTGTTAGTCTTCTACCACGCTTTTAGGTTTATTTAAGTAGTTTTTTTCGACATTGTCTTGACAAACACACAAAAGTAGGAGTCAGCAGAGTTCAGTTTTCTGCCTAAAAAGTGAAGATAGAGATCTGGTTTAGTCCATATATTTGGTCTAAGATCAGCATCCTTAATTCATAATTCAGACAGATGTGTTGGGTTTTTTGGAATTGGCAAAAGGTTTGAGTCTTCCTTAATTTAAGTGGCTGTTGGCTGCCAGTCAGAGGGAACTTTACTCCTTCTCACTTGTTTGCAATATAAGAATAATTCAAGCTTTGCATTAATTTCAAAGCTGTCTCTTAAAATTCTAACTTCCAGTAGTTGTTCAATTTAATAGAAAAAGAAATTAATTAAATGTAAGTCAGGTTGATTTATATATGACTTAAACACCCTGGGAGAATGATCTCCAAAAAAGAAAAAGAAAGCCAGTAATGTAATGCAAGCAATGTTAGGTGCAGGACACAGCATTGTGAGGATGGAGTGGACTGCATTTCCAACTGGCCAACACATCAGTCACCTTTGTTCTGTGACATTTAATGAGTTTGTCTTCTTAATGGGGCACATTACAGAATTAGGGTTAGAGCCAGAAACACATTTAGCTGCTTAATGCCCAATTCCCATTAATTTATGTAAGAGTGAGGTGCAAAAATACTGCTGTAGGTTTGGCTTGCATAAGGGCCAAAATGCAAGCTTTCACTTACAGGGTTCAGCTCTCCTTTTGTTGCCCTGGCAAGTTCACTAGAAGCCACTCAAGAGTGTGACTTCCCTTCAGACCCCCAGTCTTCCCAAGTCCTAATCAAGACTGTGAAGGACCAGGGTGAGGACCATAATGGATTGTGGGATTCACATTCCAAGGTCACCATCTAAACATTCCTTCAGCAGCAGGCCTTCTTAGTCTTCCATAGCCAGCCTATACCAGGAAGTTCCTCCAGCTCGCAAGCCTGGCTTTGTGCAGAAATTTGGCACAGTGAACAGGAAGAGGATGATCATGCTGTAGTCTTGCTCTGACACTTTACGTCTCTCACTTGTACCGTGGACCACCCAGACCCCAGGGCCATCCACTGGAATTAATGTAAAGGATCTTGGCAGCTGTTGAGGTGCATAAGAAGCCTTCTCAAATAAGAGGTAGCAGAGAGAGTGGGGGTGGACTTGGGTGCAGTTCTCAGGAGCCATTTGTAACATACTTGTAGGGTTTAGAAAGATGCCCTCAGCAGGTCTGCCTTCTCGGCCTGAAGCTGCACCAGGGGAACTTTAGATGTTAGAAAGCACTTCTTCATGGAAAGGGTGGTTAGAGACTGGAATGGACTGCCCAGGGAGGTGGTGGAATCGCCGTCCCTGGAGCTGATACAGTGATGTTAGGTCATAGGCTGGGCTTGATGAACTCAGAGGTCTTTTCCAGCCTCAGTAATTCTGTGATGCTGTAATTCTGTGAAGTTTCGCGTTTTGCACACATGTCCTGTGAAATCACTCCAGTCCTGAATTCTTGATAATGGCTATGCAGTTCCCACAGTTGCAGCCCAAGCATCGCTTCTGCTTCAGGGGAAGCTCTTGACATATTTATCTCTTTGTGCTGAGACAGCTATCAGCAGGGCTCTGCTCTATGGCTACATTACTAGATAAATTCCTGTTTTGTGGAAATGGTGCTGGGTGCACACTTCTAGCTTAATATCTGGAGGAAAACTGGGGCTTTATTTAGGTTATCTGCCGTGAGGAGATAAAGTGCTCCATGCACTGCTTACTTAGACATCAAAACTTTGTCACCATCTGTAATTTATGACTACTGTGTTGTGGTTGAAGATGTGTGAGAGCCCCAAATGGAAACTGGAACGCTCCTGTGGTGGATGCTGCAGAGAAGACAGCCTCTGCCACACAGTCCCCACATATGCGGTCTTTCTGTGTGTAAAAAGGGCCTGCAAGAAAGATGGGGATGATATTTTTAACAGAGTCCATTGCAACAGGATAAGGGGTCCTGCAGATTTAGATTAGATATAAGGAAGACTTTATTATGAAGGTGGTGAATGACTGGCACAGGTTGCCCGGAGAGGTGTTAGAAGATCCATCCCTGGAAACATTCCAGGTCAGGTTGGACAGGACTCTGAGCAATCTGATCTAGTTTCAAGATGTCTGTGCTCACTGCAAGGATGTTGGACTAGGTGACTTTTAAAGATTCCTTCCTGCTAAAGTTCTATATGATTCTATATCTAAGCAAGAAAGTCAACAGGAGAAAGTCAGGACTGTACAGGTTGGGCCCTCAGGCAGAGCTTGACTACTGCAGAGGATCTTAGGTTTGTTTAGGTTGGAAAAGAAGAGCACTGAGTCCCTTAGCACATACTGACCTACCTCCTTGGGAATTTCAAACTTTTGAGCGTGATTTAGTCTAAAGTCACACAGGCAACCTGGGGCACAGTTAGGAACTGAAAGAAAAGCCATGAATTGTCTGTCAGTGCCTGATCCACAAGGACATGATCTGATAATGTTCTTTATTGTGCTTTTAAATCACGTGCACAGTTGCCCAAGAAAGACAGACAGAGGGCTCAGTCCGGCCTAAATCAGCTCCTGCCTGTTTTGCTCTGTGGGAATTTACCCTTTAGGACCTATAGGCTTCCTCCCTTCTCTTATCTACATGGGTATCCTGGCAGATGTTAAGTCTGAGTGTGTCCAAACTGTCATTTCTCAAAATATAAGTAATTATTTTTGCTTTGAAATGCTTTTGTCAGCCAAAGGTGCTGCTGGAGAGTTTTACTGTGGCTCAGATGAAGAAATGTCAATGAGGGAGAATGCAAGGAGACTGAAGCGGCTTTGGCCGAGAGAGGAGATTTTGAAGGAGAGAAGACTTTCTCCACAGGGAGTGTAAGCAGGCAGCAGACATACTGCAGATAGAGACCATGGGCAACAAGAGTTGATAAAGATTCTTTGTTCTTTTGGAACCTGATTTATCTGGCTGAAACCCAGTCAATAGGAAGCAAAACCACTTTGGTTTAGTTACTCGTTTTCCTGTACAACTCCAAGTGTGCACTTCGTGTTGCCACTTTTCAAGATGAATGCTTTCAAGGCCCCGGATACATCAGATGTACCCTTCAAGTAGAGAGAGGTTTTGCAAGAACTAGGAGAAATCAAGATTTAGCTTGTGAGATAAAAGTGGAAGCTCTTTTAATGATAGATTCAGTGCACATTGCATTAAGGATTACTCAATAATGAGATGACTACTCAGTCCTCATATAACCTTATTAAAGACTGATAGACTTGTCTTTTTAAACGTTTGCTCTTCACTGTGCCAGACCTTAAATGCTTCTCTCCTGGAAATGCAGCTGTACATATTCAGCAGACCTAGGGTTTTGTGTTCTGGGTTTTTTTTGTGGTTATTGAAAATGCATTATAAATTGAATCTGCAATGCTTCAAAGCTGAGACCTTAAATGCTGACTGCTTAGGGTCTCAGAGGACCTGATGAGGAGCAGCTGGATTTCTAAAGGTTAAATTCTGCAACCAAATTCCATTATGTTTTTAGCAATATCATCTGAGTCTGTCTGGTGATGTTGCTGGCCTGAGAAGTACTGCGTTTGCAACCCTGCGTGGGTAACAGTTTGGATCACACTTTATGTCTGCGCTTCAGATTGCATTTGTTTTCTCTGGGTCTCCCAAGATCTACAGAATCCTTCTGGATGTTTGTGTAAGGACAGAATGGGATGTGAACCCACTAAGGTACTAGTAGCAGCTCCAAGGGAGTAGATGAAGTGTTGGAAATCCATCAGCAAACAGTACCTGACTGTTTCTGGCAAACTCACACTCACCTTGAAATGAGCCTAGCTGGCTTCATATAGAATCATAGAATCATCAGGGATTGGAAGGGAGCCCAAAAGATCATCTAGTCCAATCCCCCTGCCACAGCAGGACACCCAGACCAGGCCCAGGAGGGTTTAAAATGTCCCCAGAAAAGAAGACTCCACAACCTCACCAGGCAGCCCCCTCCAGTGCCCTATCTCCCTCCCTGGGAAGATGTCATAGAATCAGTCAGGGTTGGAAGGGACCACAGGATCATCCAGTTCCCACCCCCCTGCCATGGGGGCAGGGACACCCCACCCTAGAGCAGGCTGGCCAGAGCCTCATCCAACCTGGCCTTAAACACCTCCAGGGACGGGGCCCCAACCACCTCCCTGGCAACCCATTCCAGGCTCTCCCCACTCTCATGGTGAAGAGCTTCCTCCTCACATCAATTCTAAATCTCCTCATCTCCAGCTTTGCTCCATTTCCGTTAGTCCTGTTGCTACCTGAGATCCTAAAAAGCCCCTCCCCAGCTTTTTTGTAGCCCCCTTCAGATTCTGGAGGCCACAATAAGGTCACCTCTCCAGCTTGTCCAAGTCCCTCTGGATGGCATCCTTACCCTCCAGTGTGTCTGCTGCACCACACAGCTTGGTGTCGTCAGCAAACTTGCTGAGGGTGCACTCAGTGCCTCTGCCCATGTCACCGACAAGGTAAATGTATTTGTAAGGTGTAAAAACAGGTGAAATTAACAATGTCCAGTTACAAACCTGCCTGAAGTGTTCCTGTCTGTGCTTACACCTCACTCCAGGTGTGTATGTAACACTTGGCACATTGTGTCACAGTTTCAGCTGCAGTCATTAATTGGTCATATCCTAATGAACCTGGCCATGCTCACTGTTGTCTATGACATGCAAAACCTCTACCAGCAGTGTTTCATTTGATAATCTAAAACCACTCTCAGAACAATGTTCTGATTCCTGCTTTAAAAATCTATGCTTTTCACTGATGTCATGGAAAGAAAATGGCCTTGCTTCTCAGTTTAGAGAATAAGAGGGGGGAAAAAGCATTTATATGTCTTTGCATTCCTGCCAAAGTGATTATCAAAGTCTTTAACATTTAGAGCATTTTGAAGTGAATCACTAGTCTGCATCTTATCTATCTATTTTTTGCCCATGATCTGCTTTTAGAGTACCTTTTAACTGCATCAGACTTTTCTTTCCCATTAAAATGCTGTCTAGATGATTGGAAAATAGAATAGCCAGCCTTCATTGCTTAGTTTCCATAGTGAATGTCTGGAGCAAAGGTCTGTGGGATTATTCAGTTACTGCAATAATGGCCTCTGACCTGGTGAAAACAGCCCAAAAGACAAAATTCATCTATGGATTATTTTTAACATTAATCACATTCTATTTAGAAATCACAGTAGGACAGCTGGGGTGCAGGCCAGACTGCAAACTATTTGTGTGTGCACTTCAGTGAAGAGTTTAAACTTTTATGTTCGTCGTTACACGAAAGATGGCTTCAGAGATGTTTCTCCCCCTCACATTTATTTATTTTGCCAAATGTGCTTCACATGGCAAAGCTTCGTCTCTCAGCAGCACATTCCCAGCACTCAATACAATGACCAGCGTGGTCTGAGCACGCTGTGTAGATGTTACAGTGCAGGTAAAGCAATGCCCTCGATCCTGAAACTGCAGAAGTGAGGAAAAGCAACAACGCCTTGAGCTCGAGCCTGAACAGTTTGTTTCTGTGGTTCAAATGAATGGCAAACAGACTCTAACAACCATCCACACTTAACTTTGCCTCATGTCCACGTCATAACCCTCCCCACGACTCCACTTCTTGCAAGACATGGCTTCAGAAAAGAGTTAATGCCTGCTCAGACAGGACTAGTCCTTGGAGAAAGTCCAGGGAAAGATTCCTGGGAACACCATCATATGCCTCATCTAGATGTGCTCCCTTAACATCCGCCAAGCTGCTGCCTGTGGCCAGAGGCATGTGATGCCACAGCAGAGCCAGGCCACCACTCCCAACACACAGCTCAGTCCTCCCAGGGAAGGAGGAAGGATACAGGGCTAGCCAAGGAGGTCTGTGGGGCCTTTACATTCTAGTACCAGTTGATAAACACTCAGATGCCCTCACTGAAATTTCTGGAGGTTTTTGTTGGCATGATGCTACACCTATAGGAAGAACATATTAAGGACACTGTCAAAATAAATAAATGCCTGAAAAAGGGATTTACAGAGCACTAATGCTGGTAGCATGTGGCTTCTCACAGAGCCACATCCAGCAGCTACAAAGCACATCTGATCAGCAGCACCACATTCTGCTTTAAACACCCTCATCCTCTGGGAATGATGTAGGCAGAAGGTTTATGTTTTGGCATGAGAGGCAATGGTACCCCTGTGGGGGAAACCAACCTGCCTGCTCCCCGCAGTTTTGCTGGTGGGGCAACCCATGTGGTGTGCTGACTGCTGAAAAGGGTATGGTCCTGTTGGATGGACTGGGACAAAGGAGTGGGAGCAACAGGCCACCTGCACCAGGCCATCTCCTTTGTGACCGCATCATTTAAGTGGATGTTTATTTTGCGTTGTCTCATCCCCAGGGAAAACCTCCCCATCACAAATATTGTTGAGGGAGACATACTTACTCTCAAACAAAATAAAATGACATTTTTGCTGCTACAGTGAGACACAGGAATGCCCTGAAGCTCCAGAAATAGAAGGTGGGATGAATTGGGCAAAGTGCCTGCTGCGCAGCAGCACTTACGCTGCTGTGAGTGCAGAGAGATCTGGACAGGCTGGGTCAATGGGCAGAGGCTGACAGGATGAAGTGTAACAGGGCCAAGTAGGCCAAGTGCAGGGTCCAATATTTTGGCCACAATAACCCCCAGCAGACTGGGGATGAGTGGCTGGAGAGTGGCCTGGTGGAGAGGGACCTGGCAGTATTGGCTGACAACTGGCTGAATAGGATCCACCAGTGTGCCCAGGTGTTATGAAAAGCCAATGACATCCTGTTCTGTATCAGGGATACCATGGCCAGCAGGAGTAGGGACGTAATTCTCCCCCTGTACTCAGTGCTGGTGAGGCCTCACCTCAAGAGCTGTGTGCAGCTCTGGGCCCCTCCCTTCAAGAAAGATACTGAGGTACTGGAGCGGGTCCAGAGGAGAGCAGTGAGGCTGGTCGAGGGACTAGAGGGACAGTCTGATGAAAAGAGGCTGAGGGAGCTGTGGTTGTTTAGCCTGGAGAAGGGGAGACTCATGGGGTACCTTATCGCTCTCTACAACTACCTGAAGGGAAGTTATAGACAGGTGAGGGTCAGGCTCTTCTCCCAGACAACTAGTGATAGGATGAGAGGGCAGGGCCTGAAGCTGTGCCAGGGGACGGTTAGGTTGAATGTTGGAAGCACTTCCTCATGGAAAGGGTGATCAGACATTGGAATGGGAGTCCCCATCTCTGGAGGTGTTTAAGCAAAGACTGGATGTGGCACTTAGTGCTCTATCACCTAGTCTGTGGTGATGTTAGGTCATAGGCTGGGCTTGATGATCTTGGAGATCTTTTCCAGCCTCAGTCGTTCAGTGATTCTGTGATTCTGAGTGCATGGCTCTGCCATTATGCTGGAACCAAGCAACGTACAAAGGGATTTTAGATGCTCAGTCTGACCTGGCTCTACCCCAGGGCTGGATGACTTTCAGAGTCCCTTTCAGCCCTTATTTTCAATGATGCTCTGATCAAATTTAAGAGAACAAGAAAAAAGTACCACTATTTTTTCTCCCGAATGAAAAGAACTGATTTCTTAGCAGAGGCATGCCCCATAAAACATACCAATCTACACCAAATACGTCCTCGCTGCTCACTCCAACAGTAGTTATATGGCACCCTGTGATGGGCCAGGTATAAATGGTCCAGGCAAAGAATCTGATTTATGTGGGGTGCAATCAGAAATAATTCAGTAAGAGAAGGTGGCATGGCTATGTTGAGAGGAAGAACAGATGGTTTTATGAAAATGCCTTCATGCTTCAGCATGTTCTAACACACTGCTACCTGAGAGGAAAAGGCTGCAAGGAGTGCTGCAGGCAGAGCTGCTCTCCAGCAGCTCACAGCACATGGGAGGTGTAGAAGTAGCTAGGTGCATGGCTG
Organism: Upupa epops; assembly: GCA_013397515.1. Lineage (NCBI taxonomy): Eukaryota > Metazoa > Chordata > Aves > Bucerotiformes > Upupidae > Upupa > Upupa epops. The sequence continues at coordinate 535,565 of VZRI01012356.1, forward strand.
CCTCAAGGACACAATGATTCATGAGATTCATGAGATCCAAGGGTTTACATGCACGGAGCATGGCTTTGCAAAACGTGCTTGTGCTTTACCCCTTCAAAACACAATTGGATGAAATAAAGCAAAGCAAGTAATCATGAAGCCCACCTCAGAGTGCTGCAGGGACAAACTCCAGAGCAAAAGTGTGAGTTTGAGATGTCACATCCCTGCCTGATGAACAGCCCACAGGCTTAACTGGTGCAAGGAGTGAAAAAACCAGCAGATACGCAGTGACAGCAGTGGCTGCTGCTAATGGAGTGCTGCCAGATCCCAGCTTAGGCACTGCTGGGATGAGCCCCTTGACCAGCTGGGGATGGCCTTCAAAACCATGCCTCTGTACAAGAGCTGTGTTGGTTGGTGCAAAGCTAGGGCTGTGCCCCAACATACAGGTGCAGACAACCCCTACAAATTGGGGTCCTCCAGCCCCACAAGAGCAGCCACATACCCTCCCTCCACTCGTGGGCTGCTTTCCAAACCAAGCACTGAAAAAGAGACTTCTGTCTCCAGACTGGCACAAAGCAGGTCTGAGATGCAGAGTGTGATCCATTTCTGTTGTATTCAGGGCTGACTGGATGTTTTCATGTAAAGTGATGGCAACAGCCTGGTCACAGGCAAAGCTCTTTATCTCAGGGCTGGGAATTCCCCGTGCCCCATCTTGGAGCAGTGACTTTGTGGTGGCTCTGCCCAGTGTTCCAGCTCCACACCCAGCGCTTTTGGCCATCTCATGGTTTGAAGCGGTGTGCGGGTAGCTGGAATGAAATCAATGGGTTCAATACAGGAGATACGCAGACAGATGATAAAAATGCCAAGCAAGCATTGCACTAGCCTGGGCTTCTGTAAAACCGGTGAGAGTTACTACATCGCACTGTGCAAGTGCTGCTTTTGATAGAGCTCTAACTGGGAATTTTTATTCAGTGTTGACCATCTTTTATCAAGTCCTTGTCTCCGTGAGGCTCCTCTAAGCATGGTAGAATGGGATTCCTATTAACACATTCCTGCTCCTGCAGGCATTTTCTCGTCACTTGTCCGTTCTGCAGATGAGAGCAATAAGCAGCGTTTCTGTAGAATCCACCGCCCCCAGACACAAACTGCATTCACAACTACTTCTTGCTGTGTGGGAAATAAAGAGACAAGACATAATGATAACAGCACCTTACCTTTGCTAGGTTGCTTTTGTCATGAAGGATCTCACAGACTTTCTGAAAATCTAATCCTTAAGCAACACATCATGTGAACTGGGACCAGCATTTCTGGGATGATTTCTAGTCGTACGTGGACAAAGCTCAGGAGGTTCTGGCTGTCACATGTCACCCATGACATCTTTGCATAAAAAGGCTGAGAGAGTATGAAAAACACCCATAGATTGCCACATGTCCATGTTTTTACTGCGCATAATTGCAAGCCCTCTGAGAGCAGTTGGAACACCATCCCTCTAAGTTCTTGTTTTCAGGGCCCGGGCAGTCCTGCACAAACCCAGAATGAGAAATGTTTGTGACAGCAGGGACCAAACTAGGCAGGTGCAGAAGGTCAGTAGCATTACACTACTGAATGTAAGAATCCCCGTGTCATTTATCAGCTTAAAGGCAAGGTGCTTCGCAGTCAAATAACACAGGCTTAGTGCCCGGGATATTCCCATGGTAGTAGTTTTAGCTGTAGTAATTCATAAAGCATCTTAGGTGAACTACCCACCTCAGACACTGACCATTTCTAATACTTGTAGACTGAAAGCACAGTAAAGCACACTGGGGTGATTTAAGGAGTTCTGGCTCTCCTTGTGCAATAAAATAAATACAGAGAGCCAGTGTGTAGACATTCTTATCCAATAGGAGGTTCTGATCTATTGGCTGACTCAGTAGAGATGCACAGACATATACGTACCCCACCATCGTCAGATTGGTTGTTCCTACAGCTTTCTTTGCTCTTGCACCATCTTGGTGGACAATTTCATTTCCAGTGCCTAGCTTTCAGACAGATTTCTTTTCAGCTTGGTTTTAAACAGCCTTACTAGACCATTCATTAGGTGGCTTGGGTTGGTGCTGGTTTACTTCCTGAGCCAAGCTGGAAAGAGAAGTAGAAGATTAAGGTAGCATGGTTTGGAGTATCAGCTGCAAGCAGATGGTCTCGGGCCTGCCTAGGAAATTCTTTCCTAAATCTGCTCTCATAAGCTCTCCAATCCACCCTCTGCTGGCTGGCTCACAGATACGTTGCTGGCTCGGTAATGAGCTGTTGTGAGTGAGACTCCTGTAAGTCAGATGACTCTTCAGTCATTTGATGCTTGCATGTGTCACGCTGAGTCATAAGAATAGAGGTTATATGATGTCCAGTTAACCATGCAAAGTGAACTACGTGTGAAACAGCCACACTGGGGCACACATGGGAAGGTGTGTTTGCACTGCGTGGACCACCCCGAAGAGTGGGAGCTGGAGAGCTGTGGTCCTGCCCTCACCTCCATCCACACCTTTTTGTCAGTGGGGTTTTGCCCCTTAACTTTGCTCCTGTCCCAACTCTTCTTCTGTTAGGAACACTTCCCTCAAACAGTGTCTGCAACAGACTGCTGCAAGGCTCCAGATAACAGCAGATCACACACCCAGGTTCAAAGAGGGGTCAGACAAGGTGCCCTGGCAGGGGCTTACAGAGGACATTGCATTTTTCTTTAAAATAAAAAAGCCAAATGATGTTATTTTCCAGCACAATGTTCCCTTTTAACAGCCTATCCCTGACTCCACCCGTTGGCCGTACCCTTCCCTCCTTGAGCCATATCTTCAGCCCTGTCCTTCTCCTTTTGCAAACCTTGCTCCCTAAGTTGTCCCAGCCCTGTGCCCCGTGTCTGTTGTCTTTATACTTATGTGCTGACTCGTTCTTTGTGGTACATCCTAGGCAGTCTTCAGACATCCTAGAGATAACAAACTTCACTTAGGTCCTTAATGCAGTAGAGAAGCTGAGGCATCCTCTCAGCAGCCCACTCAGGTAATTATGGTCACTGTTAAGTACTGCTCTGTGCAGCACTTGGATGTACCCTCACATCGAGCTGTGCGATCTCCTGTGCCTTTGGCTGTTCAGAGCTCACAACAAACCAGTGTAGATAACTACAGGGAATACGGACGTATTACAGCCTTCATTTTTCATAAGGGTGGGGGCAGTTTAGAAGAAAGCATTTCACATAATTTGTGTTAGAGTAGTCCAGCACCATAAAACAACTCAAAAGCTTGCAAGCTGAAGCCAGGATTGAGATCCTGTAATCCCACCAAACAGCAGTGTTCGGGTAATGCTTTTCTGGCATTCTGCAGTGACACGTCTCTGCTGCCTCTGACGAGATGCTTACAGCTTCCATTTTTAACCTTTGCACTGCAGAAGGCAAAGAAACTTCAGCGCATCTGCAGCAGGGGAAAACGATGACTTTGATGGTTTTAGCAGTCAAGCCACTCACCTAGAAGAAGGAGCACTGTGCTCCAGAAAACCATTTCCGTATTTTATCTGCTAAATATTTTATGCAAAATGTGCAGCAAGGTTTGGCAGCCACCTACGCACCCTGACCACTAAGTCACAGCGATATTTGCAGTGGTGCCCTATGTATCTGATCATCATCTACATCCTTGCACAGCAGATTCATTTTCAGCAAGAGTAATGGGAAGTTTGATCAGCCTCTGCCGGGATAACTGCTTAGCAAGCATGGATTCGGATCCTTTGATTCGCCCAAACAGACTCCCCCGCTGCTTGTGTCAAAGCTCCAGTCCCTGCATAGTCATTGAGAAAACAGAATCAGGAATTCATTTGGAATTAAAAGAAGCAGCTCTGGCGAGGTCTGTGAAAGGTGTTGGGTCTACATCTGCCTTCAGGAAGGGTTCCTGTGTGATGGATCTCAGCTGGGTGTAGGTGTCTCCTCATAATTCTGAAAAGGGTGTTGGCCCCATAGAAGGAAGAGCTTTCAGGGATACCCTGTGCTGGATGAAATAAATAAATAGCAGTAGCCCTGCCACAGGCTTTCTGCTTCACTGGGAACCAGGTTAAAACCCCAGTGGGCAGTGGGCAGCAGGATCACCTTTTCTGTGCCTCTTCCTCCCCTGGCCGTGCTCTCCCAGCTCTACTCTACGAGCAAAGAAGGGCAAAAATCCCATAGCCACAGCCAGTCCTCACCTTCGTGCGACAGGGGATGGCTGGGCATGGAAGGCAACAGCTCTCACCGCCAGCTGCATGAAGCCTCCTTCAGGGCTTCAGGCTTTGGCCTCCATGCTTTTAAGCATGAAGAAAAATGCTCTCCCCTCATCCCTGAGAGAGCTTTGTGGTGGGAAGAGTTTTGCTGCACACAAGATGTGACAGCCCCACCCAGAGACATCAGTGGACATCAGCCCCAGAGCCAACCTGAAGCTGGTCTACAGTGAACAGAAAGGTGAAGTCCCTCGCACACAGGGAGCAGTCTGATCTCTGGGCTCTTAGTATCTGATCCCACTTAAGTTACAGCTCTTCCCACTGTGATAGTGCCCAGTGAGCCCAACAGCAAACAGCTGGGTGGACGCTGTGGAGATTGCAACACCAAAACAATGCTGCAGCACTTCTTTGTATCTGGGTCTAATAACAGCCTCAGGGACTAATCTCTCCTGTGTCCCTAAGCAGAGCTTCTGTGCGCTATGGAAGTATTGGTTATTGGAGAAGAACAGCATGCTCAACTCCATCTCCTGAGGATAGGTAATTATAACTTTGTCTGCTGATGCCTGCATTTCCTGGCAGTGCTCACGCTATGTTCAAGGCAGATTTCCTGCACAGATATAGGTGCTGGCTGTCAGCCACAAGTAGGACAGAGATGAGTCTGCCTGCTCAGGGAAGATAAAGGAACTGAGTAAATGCTTTATGAAGCAGCATCATTGGAGAGCCATAAGAGACCCTTCCAGAGGTAAAGACAACATAAGAAAATCATGAGCAGGTCCTAACTTTATGCCACACATTGGGTCTCACCAGGGGAACAGTGTGCATGGTGTGGCAGCTGTCACTGTGGTAGCAGCATCCCAGAGCTGGCCCTGGCACAGAGCAGCCATCTGTCTTTCTGCCACCCCCAGCCCTCACTGGGGTCCCATCCCAGCCTGGCCACCAGTGGGCCCCCACAGAGCCATGGAGGGACACTCATGCTGTAATGCTGTGTTTTCAGTGACTGACTGTACTGGTTGATGTACCGATGCTGAGAGCTCTTGCCTCTTCAGCAGAGGAGTCTGAAGCAGGAATGATTTCTCTTTCCAGTACGTTAACCAGTAGACAGTTCCATGCTATATTACCACTTGCCCTGAAATCCACTGGCTTAAGCTGTAACAAAGATTGGATTGATGTGTGGCAGATACACTGGGGATGGCTTTGGATTAACTGAGATGTCAACTTTTACCAGCTCTTTTTTGACTAGTGCACTTTTCTTCTTGTTTACTGGGCGCTTCTTGCCACCTGATAGGCACAGTCTGAGAGCGAAGAGAATCACAGGGCAAACCCATCAGTCTGCCTGCCTGGTTGCTGAGGAATTATTGTGGCTGCATGATTGGTGCTCGCAGGGAGCCAGCACAAGTGTGTGGCAGTCACCTAACCTTCAAAAGAGCTTTAACTACTCTTGAACTCCTTCCTCTGTATTTTTCTGGGTAATGCATACCACCAGGCAGCTAACTTTTTTGGCTGGTCAATGGAGGAGCTCTGACAGGAGCACTGTGGAAGGAGAGGTCTTTTCTGCACTGATATTTTCTCTAGAGCTGGGAAGAGGAGATTGGGAAACAATGTTCCAGAAAACTAACAGGCTTCAGACACCCAGTTTGCAGTACCTCTTCATCACCCAAGAAAAAGAATAACTAAAAATATTTCTTTGTAAAAGAGAAAAAATTTCTGTAGTTTATTTTCTGGGACTCAAATGACTGAAACAGGAGAAAAATTAACCACCCATATAACTGGATAAGTCAGAATATTAATGGGTTAACACATTAACTGTGAGCCAGCAATGTACCCTTGTGGCCAAATAGGTCAGTGATATCCTCAAGTTCATTAAGAAGATTATGTCCAGCAGGTCGAGGGAGGTTCTCTTCCCACTCTACTCTGCCTTGGTGTGATCATGTGTGGAATACTACAACCAGTTCCGGGCATCCCAGTTCAAGAGAGACAAGAAACTACTGGAGAGAGTCTAGTGGAGGGCTGCAGAGATGCTGAAGGGACTGGACCATCTGCATGATGAGGAAAGGCTCGAAGACCTGGGTCTGTGTAGCCTGGAGAAGAGAAGACTGAGGGGGGATCTTATCAATGCTGATCAACACCTAAGGGATCAGGGTCAGGAGGAAGTTGCCAGACCCTTTTCCGTGGTGCCCAGCAGTATCGCAAGGGCAAAGGGCACAAACTAGAACACAGGAAGTTCCATCTGAACGTGAGGGAAAACTTCACATCGAGGGTGAGGGAGCACTGGAACAAGCTGCTCAGATAGACTGTGGAGTCTCCTTCTATGGAGATATTCAGAATCCTCCTGGACGTGATCCTGTGTGTGAGAAACGAGCCCACGTAGATTTTAAATTAGTGGACCCAAAGAATACAGCATTGCTAGGTGCCTACAGGAGATGGGTGGCATTTGCAGGACCAAACCAGCTTTTGCAACGCTTTTATAGTAGTTTCACATTCACACACTCACTTAAGCTTTTACGTTATTTATGTAGAGCTGCTTCCCTGAGACCAGCTTCGAAGGTCTCCTGTTTGAAATTTACAACCTTTTTATCATTTGCATTCCTTTCTGGCCATATGGAATCCTTATCTCTGAAATTTACTATCCTGTTACATTCCTCTACAACAGATAGCCCATCCTCTAGCTGGGGCAGTTAATCTCACCCCCTCCTATCACATCCTTATCCACACATTTAACTTGCAATAAAGAAGCTCATGTAACTACTTACAGTCCTAACTTTCTAAAAATACTTATTTAATCACTTCTATTTACGTTTTAGAAAAGAAACAAAACAGGCAAAAGCAAAATTCTATCATTATTTATCACACTGTGCAACCTGTTCTGGGTGAACATGCTCTAGCAAGGACCCTAGAGGTCCCTTCCAGCACCCACCGTTCTGCTGTTCTGTAATGTGCTGATAGTTTCATACAAAAATAAAAGCACTGATACAGTTGAAGTTGACATATCTCACTCAGAAACATTTTAATGAGCAGCTCAAAGTTCTCTAATAGAACACTAACAGACATTGAGAAATTACATCTGATTGTCTCATGAAAGAGGCTGGAAAGTGGATGTCTTTTCCTTGGAGTATCTGTCCCGCACTCTTCTATCGGTACAGTTTGATAGCAGTGCAGGAGACTAACCTCGGCCTGAGTAACGTTCATGGTTTGGAGCAGTGAAATCTCTTCTGCCTAAAGGCCTATCAGGAGGAGGCTAAAGGAGAAAGGGAACTCGTACAAAAGGCACAAAGGGCAATTGTAGAAATTCTGCAGAAAAACAAAAGTTGGGGTGCGGAGTGCCCAGATACATCGACAGCAAAACCCCGTGTGCTTAAAGTAATAACCGTGGAGGGGGCCAGTCTCCACAGGTATTGCCAAGTCCTATCAGCCTGAATCAGATGCTGAAATATACTGAAAAGTCCGGTATCTAAATGGCTTTGAGCAGCTGTTCAGTAGAACTTGGCCTAAGGAATGGCTGAATCAGAACATTAAAGCACAGCCCTGCAGAGACTCACTGGACACTGTGCCTCTTCCTCGTCCCTCGCCCCATGGATGTGCTGATACATGCTCACATGCATGCACCAAGGATACACACACAGGAAAAAACCCACCCAAACGAAAAAACAAGGTCCTTTAAAATCAGGGTCCATATTCCAGAGTGTCCTGGTTTGAGTCAGGTGAAGTGCTGTGGTCCTGCGCAACTAAGGCCTGGAAAAGATTTCAAGCTAGAGAAAAATTAACAGTGTAAGCAGGTGTGCCACATTTTCTTAGGACTGTTCCATTTTCATGTATCTGGACTGTGCAGGCTAAAGGCCAGCACACCCAGTCTCCTTCAGCATCAGAGACTGCACCAGAAACCATGTGGTGTCTTGTGCCTTTGTTTTGGAAACTGTATGCACACAGCTCCCGCTGCTGAACAGACCACGGACTTGTTTAAAAAGAAGGGATGGGGTAGGGAGGAGAAAAGCTAGAAGGCTCTTTTTTTTATTTCAGGAGGAATATTTGAATGCCTTGCATCTGTTTTTCCCATGCACAACTGCTTTCTTTGCCTGCCTGTAGAAACAGTTTCAGACAGTTGTTGACTAAAATTGCTCCTGAACTGTTCTCGTCTTGCAGTACTGCTTAAAGCAGCAAGACATGGCAGGAATGAACGACATCCCTTCGGCTCCAGTGAAATTTGTTGCCCTATTTTCACATTGCATTTGTGCCAGAAAAGATTTGAGCATCTGAGATGAAAGCAGCTCCCTAAGCAGATTTTTACATCGCAGAACCAGCAGAGGGGATTGTGTAACTCAGCAGATCCCAAATCACTGAAGTTAAGTGGAACTTCTCTGCACCACATGGTCTAAAACACCCGATTATCTGGAAAGTTAAATATGATATCCTAGAAAAAGAGCAGATATAACTAATATGACAACAGTAATTCGAGAACAGTTGCAGGATATCAAACAGCAGAACTGCCAGAGTATAAATCCAAGCAGAAGACAAAGAATCATGGAATCATTTAGGCTATCAAGTCCAACATTAACCCAGCACTGCCAAGATACCACCAAAACATGTCATTCAGCATCATATCTACATGATTTTAAATCCCTCCAGGGATGGGAACTCCACCAGTGCCCTGGGAAACCTATTCCAGTGCATAGCAGTGCTTTTGGTGAAGACTTTTCCCTAATGTCCAATTTAAACCCCCCTGTTCTCAATCTGTTCCCCACCCAGTCTGTATTTGTGCCTAAGATTGCCTCGAACCAGGTGCAGGACCTTGCCCTTGGCCTTGTTGACCCTCGTGAGGTTGGCACTGTCCCACCACTCAAGCCTGTCCAGGTCTCTTTGGATGGCATCCCTTCCCTCCAGCGTGTCCACCACACAGCTTGGTGTCACCGGCAGACTTGCTGAGGGAGCACTTAGTGCCACTGTGCGTATCGCTGACAAAGATGTTAAACAGCACTGGTCCCAGTGCTGACCCCTGAGGGTCCCCACTCGTCACTGCCCTCCATTTGGACTTTGAGCCATTGACCACAGCTCTCTGAGTGCTACCATCCAACCAATTCATTACCCAGCCAGTGGTCCGGTCATCAAGTCCATGTTTTCCCAGTTTGGTGGCCAGGATGTCGTTTGGGACATTGTCAGACGCTTTGCACAAGTCCAGGCAGATGATGTTGGTTGCTCTTCCCTCATCCACTTGTGCTCTAACGCCATCAGCTGCCTTCAGCAGCATTCATCTGTTGGCTCACTCTGGTTGCTTTCATTTTCCCCTCAGTGCCCTTGAGGATCAGGGAAACTTGTCCCATTGATATTGGTGGGCACTGAATTTGACCTAGTGTGCACTCCTGCATGGCAGCTGGTTTTGACCTCAGGCTGGTTGAATGTGGAATGAGCAGCGTAATTTCCATGTTCTGTAAAAAGTACAGATTAAAAGCTTTGGGATTTCTTTGTCTGGTGTGCATTGCATAAACATCCGATGACGTTTGTCTCATATACATAGCACTGAAGAACTAAGTATAATTTACATCTTGCTCTTTTTCATCCATAAATTGAAGTTCATTCCCAGGATGTGTCCAAGCCACGTCCTCTGCTGGGTACCCAGGGTTTAAGGGTGTGATTTTAAGCATTGATAGATGAGCAGAAACTCTTCTGCTGGTTCCAGGTGTGTTTGGGTCTTGCCCTCCCTTGCAGGGAAAGGAAAATCCTAGAGTCTGCTTTCCTTTCTTGCATGCCTTCCTGTGTTCTCCCAGGGAAGAGTGCATAAACCTGCCTTGTCATTTCTCACTCCCATTCCCCCAGGACTCTTTTGGCTCTCTCCACCACTGGGAGGCTGCTGCACTCCCCATGTCAGCTTGCCCTCTCAACTGGAGCTTGGGGAGAGCAGCAGCCAATCGGGCAGCCAGGCAGCCTGGGTATCCATCAATATCCCTAAGTGTCTTCAGACTCTGCTCGGAACATTCACATCACTTCTTTCTGTCTGCAATGGCTTGAAGCTCCAGCACTATACGCAGTGATCAGTCAGGCATAATGCAATGCAGGGCAGCCCAGAATAATCTGGTTGGCATCCAAGGATGTATATTCACCGGGAGGCTAAGGAGTGTGTCAGCATTTAGTTTCAGTCTAGCTGCACTTTTCCTGCAACACAGAATCACAAAGTCTTCGTCTCCTCCTCTGCATTGGGACTGATTCTACACTGGGATCCTCTGAAAAGACAGTTTTCCTCTCTTGTTATTGCTGTACCACCACAAACTACCAAGATGTGTGACTGCTTTCATCTAGTACTTCCTAACTGGCCAGGATCTCCAGCCAGTGGTGGGCTTTCATTTTCTATACTTTTCTGTATTCCGCTTCTGCTTTTCTGTGCTCTGCTAGCTGTGAATCAGCCTGCCAGGCAAACCCCGCAGCTCCTGGGGTGTGGCTCGCTCTGATGCTGCATGAATCAGATAAGGAAAAACAGAGTTAAGAGAAAACCCTGCTCTTACCCCTCTAAACTGTCCTCCATGCCTGCATTTTCTTGAAGCTAAGCTTAAGGAAGCTTCTGACTTTGCATTCAAATTAAATTCAGTTGTGTCTGAATGAACTGGTTTGGGTTGCATGCCTTAATCCACGCGCTTACCCTTCATTTCTCATTGCGATTAGGAAGTGACTAGCAGGATGCAGTGCATGATATGAACTACCTGTTTTAGCTACCAGTAGCTAAAAGCTGTGCTATGTGGTGTGTATTTGCAAATTCAGCGTGTCCTGTGCTCTGTGTTCGGTTTGCTGGATGAACAATTCAGCAATCTGGACGAAGGGGTTTTTGTTCTTTTGTTTCCCTGGAGCAGGAGGAGATTGGCATTTTAACCTCTTTTTTAAAGGGGGGGCAGGTACACATTTTACTGTAAAAGATTCTGCTGAAGCAGAACAGTGATGACTGGAGGAATGAGTGAAAAAAAGTAATACAAGCCAGTTCTTAGCTGGCAGAAGCTTAGCAAGAAATGATAAATCTGCTTTTCAGTTTACGCCTGTTTTAAAATAAGCAACTAGTGCTCCTAAGGTTGTGTCTACAAAAACGCCAAGAATCCAGAAATTTGACAGTACCCTTTTTTCCCTGAAATATACAGAATCTCTGTTTACCTACATTTTTAAACACTTCCCTCAGTATTTATTCTGGTAGAAGTTGTTATAATCCACAAAACAGAGACTGTATAAATGTTCTGATAACCGAAAAGTGAAATTTGGGTTTTTTTAAATATGCCTGATTATTTCTGTTTTACCTTTGTCAATAATTTAGGACTGTATTTTCCACAACAACAAAAAGTTGGCGATTGCCTGTCAGACACCCAGTCATGCAGAGCTAAACCTGATTGCTTAAGTTGCCTTGCTGAAATCAAGGAGACACCTCAAGGAATAAATCCCTTGTCTCCACCCAGCAACGATACGCTCCAACCCTCTAGATTAACTCAAAGCATTCTCGATAGAAGTTTTGATGGGAAGATTTTGTTTGATAAATGTAGTTTTTTCAGTGGTATCGTTTTCTTGAAGCTCGTCTGCCCGGACTGATTCAGCAAACAAAGCAGTTATGTATCTTACATTTGCCACTTGAGGGGCACTGTTGGGACTTGTAGGTGCTATGGAACAGAAACAAATGAAAGCGTTGCACTGACCGAGCACGCCACAGCCTCCAGGTCTTCCCCACTGATTTGCAAAATGGGTGTGTTTTGGGTTTTGTTATTTTCTAAGGGAACATTGTTCCACGTGAGGATCGCAGGTGTTTACATTCCTAGTACCAGTTTTCTGGTGGTGTTGCAGGTGCTGTGGTGGGTCAGGCGCAAAGGGAGGGTCTTTTGCACTGGGTCATGCCGTGGTACCAAGGGGACCCCAGTGCTTGGTCCGGGAGGTGCAGAGCAGGAGCAGGACCGTGGCACCAACAACAAGGTCCAGCAGGGAAGGCCGGTTGCATGTGAAACTTAACAAGCGTCTGTTTTACAAACAGTTATTGCTGGTGTCTCCTGACAACAAGTTATCATCCTCCAAGGTCAGGGTGTGGCAGGGAAAAGCAGGTCTGTTTTTCTTGGACAGGTAGGCTGGTGGGCTGCCTGGGGCGGTGAGAGCTGTTTAAGAAAGGCTGCCAGGCACAGGAGAATGAGAGGAGGAATATCATCGGCATGGTGATGAGGCTGCGTCATCCAAACAAGGGTGGGGTAAACCACATCGTGAATCCCACATCAAGAAACACATGCTAAACGTCCTTGTTTCCTCTACAGCATGGAAGGAAGGATTGTTAAAAATAGGCTCATGTCGTAAGCTGCTGCCTCTGCAGGCTGTATTCATCGGCTCTCGCTCTGGCTGACTCTCCTGATGACACCGGTGAGAAGCAGATAAACAAACATTTGCCACTTTTCTTTACTAAGCAGGCAAGCAGAAGCATGCTCACAGATCTCACATCAGCAGGGTGCCAAGAGCACTTTGCAGTTGCCGATGAGCACTGAGACAGTGTTTTTCATGGACAATTTTTGAGTCAGAAAAACAAGTAAATAGGACAAGATAACATCAGTGGGTTGTGGTAATTGGCCTGATTCCAAAATATAAAGACCCCATTCATAAAGCACTGGAGCAAGTTTGTGTGGTCTCTGGATTGCCACAGGATTGAAGTGCAAGGTCAGAGCAGAACACACATTTTAAGACTTTGCTGAGTGAGCACTTGAACTGGGCTGTTTCTGCCCCTCAACTGCCAGGCTTATCTTTGCACTGAGATCAGCGAGAGCTGTGGAAGTTGCTGGGCAGGGTAAAAGCACAGTGATACCCCTTCTTGGTGTTTACTGATGCCAGAGGCATAGCGAAGGCTGGGGGCCCATTCTGTCTGAGGAGCTGCTGCCTGTGGCCCACAGATTTTGAGGATCTAAACCGAAACACCAGTTGAGCTGCATTTTTTCTTAGAAACACTTTCTCAAATATTTGTCTGTGAGCTGCAACAGTGTCTATACCACCCCCATAACAAGGTGTAGATCAACAAAGCCTGTAGAACCCAGGTTCCCAGCTTAGGCGAGGAACACCCTCCCTGACAGTCAGGAGGGACTCTGACCTGACACACCAGCATATTTCATTGTCCCTCCTTTTGCTTTGAGTGACCTTCATGTTAAAATAGTGCAGCTGTTTCAGTCTCAGCAAATGCTCTTTGTCTGTCCGGTAGTGCTTCCCAAATACATGCTGGTCCTACTCATAGTGACACCAAAATAACTGTGGTGCCAGCAGAGACTGAAAGGGAGTCTGATTCACCTGCCTCTGGCAAGCGAGCCCCTGCCAGCACTGTGAATCAGGCTTGGTAAATTGCACCCCTCTGGCTTCTCTCGGTTTTCTGTCCCCCCCAGAATCATTTCTTTCCTTCCATAGTTTTTGTTTTTGTTTATTAGTTTCACACTTTCATTTCCAGTGGGTGTGCTTGGGCCTTTTGGTGGCCTGCGAGCACCAAGTGGAAAAGAAACATCAACGTGACAGAGGTCCACAGGCAACAAGGCTTCCTTTGTCCATCTGCTGTTCAATAAAGCACGCTGCTGTTCATCTAACTGCAAACCCAAGGATGGTATGTACCATCAGAGGCACAGCACGTTGTGTTTGCTACAGCATCCGATTCGTGTGAGCAATGGACATGCCCACATACCCTCGGAGCAAATCAAAAGCAGCTGAAAAACGCTGGGTTTTTTTCTTACTGCTGCTTTTCAAAACTTCCAGAGGAGGAAGAACAGAGAGGTCTCAAGTCAGCTTTGGTAGAACACTCCTCCCTGAGTGGTTTTGACTTGAGATGCCCAGTGTTTTCTGCACTGTCCATTTTAGTCCAAGGCACTCTGGCTGCAGCTGCCTCTTCAGGGCCCTGGTGTGAAAGAGATGGAGGAATGCAAAGCAATAGCCAGGGCAGCCCCCTGCCAGCAAGGGCCTCCAGGGATGCTGCTATTGCTACTCACCCTGGTGAGGGCTGCTGCTGCCAGAGATAAATGACACCTGTGGTTTGATGTGGGGACTCGCTGCCAAGACAAACAGTCAAACAAACAGCCAGGCTGGGCTTATCCATGCAAAGGAGAGGCTGCAAAATAAGCCTGGACCGAGGCTTGCAGCACACACAGTCACCCAGCGCCACTGTCCCATATGGATGGACCTTGCATTTCCTGGAAGCACAGCACCACACGCCCATTCCAAACACAATCCCATCTCCGTCATGTCCTTCCCAGAGTGTCTGCCACGAGTAACCTGAATCTGTGGCATGCTCAGGGAAGCATTATTTAGCAGTGGGATATCCCTATAGGCTTTTGGTGGCTGTGATGTTGCAGGAAGGTTATATTCAGACCAGTCGGACTTAAACTGAACCTTTGGGAAGGATATAGCAGTGAGGAGGTGGGGATAACAAGTTGCTCCTAAGGCCAGTGTTGTTGTCAAATAAAAGGCATATGGAGCTAGTCTTTTGCGTGAGGCAGCTTCCTCCAGCGGGGCCAGCCTGTGTTCCTCCTAGGAAACGGAGGGCAGCAATCTATCACACAGCAAAGGAGGAGCCCTATCTCAAGGATGTATCCGTGACTTCTTGCCAGCACAAGATAATTACGTATTTGTATTCAGTTAAGAGGCATGGATAAGTTTGAAAATAGCTATAAAATCCAGGTTTTTCCGAGCTTGACATAATCTGCTTACTGTTAGTTGACACTAATGCTCAATAGTAGAGGTACTCTGAAGCAATTGTATCTGCAGAATGGTGTAGTAACTTCATTTTGCGTGGCAGTATCCTTGAGGCCATAAAGGTTGTGCAAGTGTAACCTTCCGTTCCTGATTCTGCACTGGTTTATTTCTGTACTGGTCCTGCAAGTCGACCGCACGCCTGCACTGGGCCTTGCTGTGCAGATAGCAGCCAGGTCTGAGGTAACAGCAATTAGTCCTGGCTGGGCTCACAGGGCTTTCTTTAGTGCAGTTGCACCATTAAATTTCAATCAGGGTGAGTTTCTCCATCAGAACAGGCTGAAAAAAATCTGCCTGATTGTTAATATCACTGTGGGGGAAACACTAGTAAATTTATGCTGTAAATTAATTGCAAATTACAGCTTGCAGCCTTTTACCCACATTTACATGAGACAAGAAACAAAACCGCTCCCCTGCTACAGGGGTTTCCATCTCACCTCAACACAGAATTTTTCTAATGAAACATGCAGTTGGGATGGACCGGCAGACTAGCACAGTGTAAGAGCACGATGCCCACCTATGCACCAAGAAGAGCAAACAGCTTAATCCTTTTCTTAGGACACAGAATGCAGATGCACTGCATAATCTGAAAAGTTTTCCATACTTACTCTGGTTTGGGGTTTTTTAAGTGCATGACACGCAGCACGAAGCAGAGCACGTTATGCTCAGGAGAGGTGCTGTGAGTGGGGATGAACAGAGAACAGATCAGGATCCCCATGCATTTGTTCTTGAGGTCTGTCAGTACTAAAGCAGTGCTCAGCTTGCACTAATGATTAGCAACAGGAAACCTCTCTGGAATTCAGCAGCTGTGTGAAAGGGCTAGAACCACCTCAGATTCCCAAGGAACCAAGAACCTTGCTGCCATGGGCTGGAAGTGAGGCCAATGCTGTATGGGATGGTTTGTCTCAGACACTCATATTCAAGTTTCCTCTGACCTATTTAACAAAACAAGAAAGAATTCTTCCACTGACCCCAGATTTGATACCACTGTGCCATGGGAAAGGCTTAGCACTTCTGTGGCACCATTGTCCCAGGAGGATGAATATTCTTGTAGAACAGTGGCAACAGATAGGGGCTCCTCTGATGAATTATTGTTCAGTTCTGACTGTGAACTTACAAAATCAGTATGGGATTTCACCACAAACCAGTTTGGACCCTTGATATTTTCCTTTGAGAACATTATTGCTTTAGTGCCTCACCCTGAAAATGATTACCCTTGTCTTTATTGGGCTCCTGTATTTAATTAATGGCTGAAAAGCATCTGGAGAAGGTTGAAGGAGGCAAGTGATGCAACTGAAATCCAACTCTGATGATTAGCATCACCATTCCCAGACTACAGTCTCTCTTTGATATTGGGAACAACAGCAAGAAAAATGCTGATGATGGTGACACTGGTTTTGGCTCTAGCCTGTAGAACATAGAGACATCTCGTATCTTATAATCCAAATTACACCAGCAGATTTACTCTGGGTTCACACTAGTGTAATTGGAAGAGGTAGCTGGGCCACAAAAAGCTTTAGTAAACAGGGTTAAAGCATTGATTAGGAAAACAAAAAGATTAAAACAGAAGGTGTGGGAAAGGATTAAAAGTTGTCTCAGCAGCAAAGTGTAAAGGAGCTGGATCTCAAGCTGTTGTGTAGCGCAACTGGTGATCTGTCCCAACAGAGTTTCCAGGCCTTCGACATCTCTGTTACAGAGAAGGGCCAACAACCTGATGAGAAGAGAAGCAGGGCTGGACTTCAGTCCTTACACAGATGAGGCGAAACAGGAGAGCACATGAGATTTGGAGAGCCATGCAGGTCCCGCATCACCAGCAAGGCAACAGTAGCATTAAAGGGAGGAGAAAGAAAACAGTCTAGGGAATCTTTGCCGTGAACAATGGTTAAATTACGTCAGGTAACTATAAACAGTCCTAGAGAAGCTCAATAACAGTACTTCCTTTTTCTTCTCCTTAGTGTCCTCTCTTGATCCAAAACAACCTTAGCGAAACAGCACAAGAGCAGTTGGGCTCCATCTAATTTGGTCTAAGAATAACTTACCTCCTCCCTACGCTCTTACAGTTCTTTGCTTGACTTGTGCCTTGCTGGTTTCTTACACTCTGACCTGTTCTGTGCCACAGCAGGAGAAGAGACACGTTAACTGTTTCCTCAACAAGCAGAACGTGACCAAGAAGAGGGGGAGCAGGGTGCCTTTGCTTGGCTGCTGGACTAGAGGAGCAGAGGAAAAGCTGCTGTTTGCATGTCACAGGGGGAAAATTCATAAAGGAGAACATGCTCCTCAGCACCATCAGTTCTGCGGTTTAACTGAACTTGAGCAAAATGTTTGCTGGGTTATGTAACGCGGATTACAACTGCCTGCCACGTGGTCAAACCCTGCAGTTCTAACCCCTGGACAGACTGCCTTGTGATAGGTAAAAATAAGCAACACCATGGGGCTGTATAAATAGTCCAACTCAGACAAACCTCTAAAATACAGTTTGAGGGCCCGTCTCAGAGATTTGCTCCAAATATCTGCGGCTGCTTCTCTTCCTGATCTTCTTGCCTTTCAGTCAGACAGGCCTTGCTGTCTTTCTCCTTGTCTCTTCTCCTTAGCAGACTCAAAGCAGTTCTTCCTATTCCCCAGGTGCCTCTTTCTCAGGCTTGCCCACTCCTGGCCACTGAGGATTCTTTAAAGGTGTTTCCTTGCAACCAGTAAGATTACAGTATCATACTTTCTTTATGTGCCAGCCCTTCCTGCCACTGCAGTTGTTAGTCACACCAGTTACCTGAATTCCGTGATCTGTGCCAGGACTGTGAGTAAAGACGTGGTAGTTTAGGATGCAGGGCATCACAGAAACCAAGGTACGAACCCTACTATGGTCATGAAGCCCAAGCCACCATGTCGTGGATGTTGTTCATCCAGATGATCTGGATGAATCCGCCATAGGCAGAGTGGCAACTTAATTTATCAGCATAGTCTCTCTATCAGCTGCTATTTGGGCAGCACTTAAAAACTGGAGAAGCTGAGTATTGCAGCTAATTAATCGAGCCAGCAATACACAAAGAAATTTCAAAACAGAAGAGTAAACAAAGTCTTGGAGAACATTCAAAGGCAAGGCAGGCTGGCTGTAATTTGCTGCTGAACGTACAGAGAAGCTGATGAAGTCTTGCAGAAACATGGGTTAAGGGAGTTGCCTTTGGGAAGACCTAGTTGGGAAGGGGTCATATGATGCGAGGCGGGGTTTGCAGCCAACACCACCTCATCTGCCCCACCCTGGGACCTAGGCCCCTGAATGACCCAAAGCACCTCATTCATCACAGTGGGAGCAGCTGTCTGCCAGGAGACTGAGACCAACACCTGCATACAGCTTCCAGGTAGGAGCTCACTTCTTGCAGCCCATCTCTTGTTGCTTTGCCTTATGCAGTTCCTGCTGTTGATGTACAGGAGAGGCACCCGGTGCCTTGAACAAAATGCAGTTTCCTGCTTCTCTGAGCACAGACCACATCAAGAGGTTCTATCCGTGTATTAGGTCTCCTCTGTTCCTCAGCTGCTAGGGTTTGAAAATCTTGTTGGATGTGTGTTAAGGTGATAAACTGGTTTTATTTCCGTTCTCCTGGTACCAGTGCCATGACAAACAGGGGCAAGTGGGATATTCCCCTTCCTGGCAGAGCAGCCTATGTGCTGCTGCAGTGGCATGTGCATTTCCTTTCTTTATAAATGCCTGCAAAATAGAGTGTCAAAGAGCTTCTTGAATTGGTTATGAATCATTTATCTTAACTGGCACCCACCCAGGCCCCCAGATGGGAAAGAGGAGCTTTTCCTAAGCCCTTCCCGCATTCTTGCGCAAATAGAAAGGATGAATGATCACCATCCCCAATGCCAGACAGTTTTCTGGGCCAAACTCACACAAGAGTCTAAGAAAGCCAAGGATAACTGAAACTACTGTCACTCTCCCTTCCTTCCTCTTCTCTTGCAGAGTATATTTGTTGTGTTCAGATCCTTCTGGGAGTGCTGACTGTCTAATTATTTTCATCCTTGGTTCTCATCTCTGCAAGCTTACTAAAAAGTTAGGTGGTGCCACAGTGTGAAAATGAATCTGCAAGGCTGTTTGTGGCATCTGCACTCTCCCTCCTTCCTCCAAATCAGCACAGAGAGTTGGATTTGCAGCTTGGTAGAGATTTAGGCATTTGTGAGACTGTAAATAAAAACATTGTTCAAACTTGTCAGCGATAGCCATGACTGTCTGGGTTTGCTGGTTGTGCACCAGGTTCACGCTGCTGTTTCAAAGTGAACTGATTGCCCTGTCTCATCTCTTCCTGGACAGCATGACTCCTTAGAAATCTCCTCATGGGTTTCTCGTAACTTTGTTATGGAGTGTGCACGTAAAACATCTTTTTGATGGGCTCAAAGTCTGAGAGATGTGTCTAGATTTTCAGAGAGACCACACACAACGTGAAAATAAAACTGACTCATGGGGCGTCAGATGACCTTGAGAAGAGCCTGGCTCCATCCTCCTGACACCCACCCCTCACATATTTATAGGCATGAATGAGGTCACTCCTCAGCCTCCTCTTCTCCAAGCTCAAGAGACCCAGCTCCCTCAGCCTTTCCTCAGCAGGGAGCTGCTCTCCTCCCTTCATCCTCTTTGTTGCTCTGTGCTGGACACTCTCCAGCAGCTCTGTGTCCTTCTGGAACTGAGGGGCCCAGAAGTGCACACAATACACACAAAGATGCAGCATTTGAAGGAAAACAGAAAAATCCCATGTATGTCTGTGCACATCTAAGGACAGGTGTGTGCAACCTCTGCTGGTATATTCCAAACACACCTTCACTATGATGGAACATAGAGAAGGTCAATAATTTTCTCTGATGTCAAGAAAAAAAAATCACTGTGCTCAAAAAAATCACTAAAATTGAGTAGCTANATCATGCACTGCTATTTCTTGGATGGTGAGGGAATGATAGTTACCTCCATCCCCCTGTCTTCCAGCTCAGGGGACTGAATACCATGAGGATAACTGGTCTGACTACTAAACACTGAGGCAGAGAGAGCATTAAGCACCTTAATCTTTTCCTCATCCTTAATAACAGTGTTCCCCTTCACATCCAATAAAGGGTAGAGACTCTCTCTCTGTTTTTTTTTTTGTTGTTCTTCTTTTTTGGTCGTTAATATATTTGTAAAACCATTTTCTATTATCTCTTGCAGTGATGGCCAGTCTGAGTTCTAGCTGAGCTTTTGTCACTCTAATATTCTGTCTACATGACCTAAGTAATTCCCCGTACTCTTCTTAAGTAGCCTGCCCCTTTTCCCAAAGGTGGTAGACTCTTTTCTTTCTCCTAAGTCGCAGCAGAAGCTCCCTGTTCAGCCAGGCCAGTTGTTTTCCCTGCTAGTTTGTCTTGCAACCCATGGGGACAGCCTGATCCTGTGCCTTTAAGAGCTCCTTCTTGAAGAACGTCCAGCCTCCCTGGAACCCCTTGTCTTCAGGACTGTACCCTAAGGGACCTTCTCCTAGATGTGTATAAAACAACTCATAATCTTCCTCATCCTGGTCAGGTGGTCTGTAACAGGCTCCCAACAGGGTATCCGTCTCACTGGCCTTCCTCAGCTTTATCCACAAACATTCCACAGGACTGCCTTCCACACAGTCAAAACTCTCTCTAATATGGAGAGCCACCCCACTGCCCCTTCTGGCTTGTCTGTTCGGTTTGTAGAGCTTATACCCATCCATTGCAGCACTCCGCTCATGAGAGTCATCTCACCACGTTTCCTTAATGGTGACTACATCGTAGCTGTTTTGGTGTTGCCAGAAGTAGTCTTAAAGCTGGAACAACAGAAAACTGCCATGCTGGAAGCACTGAGAACCCAGTGAGAAGTGCTTAGTCCCTTTTGCAGCTCCCACACACTCTCCCAATAAGAAGGACTTAGAAAAGAGAGTGAATGAGAAACTCTCTAAACCTAGCATAGCAGAGGATGAGGAGGAAGCACAGGAGAGCCAGATCAAATTTGGTAAATCATTGCTGCTATGCTGCTGTTTTTACATCCTGGGCACTCTGTTCTGCCCTCTCAGCCCCATGTTCCCAGGACAGGACATAATTGCACCTCCCTCTGCCATCAGTGAGAGCTCAAAGGCACCTGGGGAAGCAGATCTGGAGAATGGCCTGTGACATGGGTTCCTGTGCCTTTTCTACTCATGCAATTCTCAGGACTCAAAGAAAGACAAATATTTTTGATAATGAGGTAAATTATTAGCCCCTGTAGTTGCACTTAACTCTACAGGACTACAGACGTACACCCAGCGAGACCCATTTTCTTCACAGTGAGGGTGACAGAGGGGAACAGGCTGCCCAGGGGGGTTGTGGAGCCTCCCTCTGCAGATGTTCCAGCCCCACCTGGCTGTGTTCCTGTGTGACTTGGTCTGGGGGATCCTGCTGTGACAGGGGGTTGGACTGGATGAGCTTTCGAGGTCCCTTCCGAACCCTAAGGATTCTATGATTTCCCGCACAGCATGAATCACTTGCTCATTTTTGTGCTCACTAGTTTCACATTTTACTTTTCCATTCCTCTGGCTTTCCTCATGCGGATGAATAACGGACCATTTATAATCAACAGTATCAGAGCATGTCATTGCAGCGTTGGTCCGTGTAATCCCTTCAGATGGTTTGCAGAGCACGAATGCCTGTCATGCAAAGACATCCAATTTCCACAAAGAAAGCAGAAAGGGATGCCAGCCTTGCAGCTTCTCTCCTGTGCCACTCAAAATAGCTCTCAGGAGCTGAGTCATGGAGTGGAACCCTGTGTACAGGCAATTGCTTTAACCCAGGGAGAGTAATCGGCTGGGCTAACAATTACAGATGGAATTTGGCTTCAGGCAGAAGCTTATCATAAAGCTGTATTTATGTTCTTCTATTGCTGTAAATAAATGCCTGAGCAAACTTTATTTGGATCCAGCTAAATAAGGCTGTGCGATGGAGCTTTATTCTGTAGCATCGGGGGCTGAGCTTGCTTTAGCCACGTGTAGCTGTGACAGCTCAAGTCATCACTGTGCAGAGGCAACTTGTGCTGCCTTTCCGTGGCACTGCGGGACCTGCGCTGGGTACTAGCACATGTGGAATCCTTATATTGCATGGATACTGCTTTAAGGATAGGATGCTTCTCTGCACACATCCAAAAGACCTCCATTAAGGAGTGAAAAATCAGGCTTGAGCATGTGACATACGGTAATCACAGTTCTGCTCTTCTGCATCTCTCACAGAATCACAGAATGTTAGGGTTGCTAGAGCAGGATCCCCTAGATCCAGTCACACAGGAATGTGTCCAGCGGCTTTTAAATGTCTACAGAGAAGGAGACTCCACAACCTCCCCAGGCAGCCTGCTCCAGTGCTCTGTCACCACTTCATTCACATGTTTGTTGGAAATTGAATAGTTATCTGAAGCTGTGATTTGGAGTTTGGCAGCCTGTAGGATCAGTGCAGCTTAATCGAATCACTCTATAGATAGGATACAGCCAGCAGCAGAAAGTGATGAGTCGTGTATATTTAGTGTGAAATGGGAAGCCCTCACAGAGCTGCTTGTGAGTTGTCACATTTGTTGCCTGAGTCACTTATGTTACTCAGAGGCGCAGGCTGAGATGAGGCATCAGCAGAAGCATGGTCTGCTCCTCCTGCTCAGGACCTTGGGTGTGGGAAGCGTTGTCTAAGTGATGCTACAAGGAGCAGATTTTAATTCCTTGAGCAAAAACTTAGCAGAAAATACATGGGAAAAATTCCCCAATAACTTCTGTCTTGCCCGTAAT
The DNA here is from genome assembly GCA_013397515.1 of Upupa epops. Lineage (NCBI taxonomy): Eukaryota > Metazoa > Chordata > Aves > Bucerotiformes > Upupidae > Upupa > Upupa epops. Next base: position 558,226 of record VZRI01012356.1, read on the forward strand.
TTTTACCAGAGAAGAAAGACTGAAAGCACAAGCATTCGTATGAGATAAATTAAGGAAGGACTAACTTCCTGCAGTTTGCTCTGCTCCCAGAGACAGCGCTACCAACCCTCTGGCCATTTCAAGCTCTGCAATTCTTTCTTCTCAGCCTGCGTTCATGGAGTTTGCTGGGAGAAACTGAGAGCTCTTCCGCTCTCAAACTCTGCAGTACACATGATGCCCGTGTGAGCTATCTGCTTTTATTCCATTGATACCCATCTAAGGGTAGACTGAGCCAGAACCAACATAGCACCGTGTGCTGTGCAAGACTGAGCAGTGACTTTATTTACCATTAGCATCACTATAAAATCAGCAGGAATAAATTATCACACACTGGGGTTGTTCCTTCAGCCACGCGGTTGGCAGCTGAACTCTAAGGCATTAGTGCAGCATTGGGGAAAGGCTTTTTTCAGCTTGTCACTGGTACCAGGTCTCATTCCTTATCTCCACTTGCCCACAAATGCTGCTAGTGAGTGCTTCATCAGAATCACAGAATCTGAAGAAGTTCTGTTCATACTGACCATGCTGATTTTGTCTGCCAACCACATCAAATGCAGTCTAGATTCAGTGTCTGGATGGGTGTGGATGAGTTGAGCAGCTGCAGAGTCATCAGCAATACTTTACTCTTTTCCAGCACCAGCGTGCTGAAAGGTAACGTGAAGTATTTCTGACCCCTGACTGAGACCAGCTGATGTTGTTCCCCTCTTGTTCAGAGGGAGAGAGTGGGGAAGCAAAGCACTAAAGGACTCAACCTTTCTCCTGTTAAAGGCAAAACTGCAGATGATTTTAGTGACAGCACACAGGGGTGAGAGGCCTGAATCTAGAAAGCACTGGGGTGCTGAGGTACAGGTGCCCAAAGATTTCATTGCAATTTTGAGGATGCTGAGAACTGCACAGGATGGAGCCAACAGTGTGAAACAAACACAGTGAGAAGGAGCAGTCTTTTTCTTACTCCTTCCTGGCTGCTGTTTCCCACAGGTTTCCTTTCTGGGGCACCAGAGAGCCAGTTGAGCTGAATGAGCTGAACAGAAGTCAGATTACTGCATGGATTATCCGAGTGCATTTACCCTGCGCTTCTGGCTTTTCCCTTTCCAAGGGAAGGCTTATGGGATGTAGGATGTGGAGGTAAATTTCCTGTAGTTGGGAAAGCAGTCTTAACTCTGTAAGGAAGCGGGAGACCTTGCACCCCACACAGAATTAGCCAAATGTCTTTCCAGCTCTTCTGGATGTTGTTTACACATTGCAAGCCAGTTCAGAACAGCAAGTGGTATATTTAAAACAAGGTTCTCAACCATTTGGATACACCCATCACTTCATTCAACAGATACCCGATAGTGATCAAGTGACTCACTTCATTAAGAAACAAACCCTGCTGTGTTGCCGACCTCAGAATGCAAACAGTGAGGCCCATTGTCATCTGCTGAGTCCTCTCTCTGTCCCAGCCCACACACCCCGAAGATCCACACGGTGCCACAGGCATGGCAGCAGCACTGACTCCAATTTTCCATGGCTGTGTGCGACAGCCATGGGCACAGAGTGAACCCCTGTGTGAGTGAATTACTCTTAATTTAAACCCCAGACTTTCTCTGTGGTCATTCATGATGTGGAGGTCACCAGATTATTTTATTAGCAAGACGGGTTCTGATGCTTGCTTATTCTCAGTTTGAGGGAGTTCTTCCTGTTTTTCCCTTTTTCCATTTACCTGAGCTTCTTGCTTGTGCTTGCTCCCCACAGCACGGGGCACAGTACGGGCACAGAGAATCCAGCAACAGGTGGTATTTGGGATGCCTGCATGAGGCAATGTTAAGAGTCTCAAAAAGAACTAACTGTAAGAAATGTACCCCCGTGTCCAGAATCACTGGTAGCAAACAGCTCTTCCCTGTGTGAGACTGCATGAGTACAGCTAGGTCCCCAGGTGAATGTTTATATCCCTTCCACCACCCAAAACTGGTTTCACTGGGACTCCAGTGCCAGAGGAAAGAGATTATTACTTCAGTGCCCTTCCCAGTTACTCCTTTATTTGCTCCACTTGAACAAATGAACTAATTACTGGTGGTTCACTAAATGCCATCGGTAACCCCAGGGCACATAGTGAGATAATACGCCAGTACTCTCTTATTTTAGGATTTTTGCTTATGAACAGTTTTTAAGGCTTTGGGGGGAAAAAAGCCAGCTGTAAATAGGCTTTGTCCTAAGCCCTGACCGTACAAGACATTACGCACTCAGTCAAATAATGTTAAAATAATTGGAGAGTGACAGAACTCCATCATGTTGGCTGACAAGAGGAAGATTTTAGGCCTGAAGTTATGTGGGGATAAATCTCTAGCATGGGAGTTGAATTCTCTGGGGTTACAGCAACAGGGCTCTGCTCTGATGTTAGGGTTTATGTGTTCAGTTCCAAGATGAAAGAGGAAAGAAGCCAGAGACAACAAATGTAGATTTCCCGATACCTAGAAAAAGAACAAGGTAATTTATTTCAGGTTTGTGGAAAAACAGTTGTCATCTTTCAACTTCGCCAGCATTTTTTTCTGATGTGGCCGTTAAATATTCTTGAAGGTTTGAAACAACACCCATCAATACATTCAGCAGAGGCAGCTGACATGCAGCTTTGAGTGGGGATCGAGCATCATGCCCTGCTGAAGTACTGCTGATTGCACCTCTGGATCTGGAGGCAGGAACAAGATTTGTGCATCCAAATGAACTGCATGGAAACATGAGGTCAGGCTGGGGTTCTTTCGCGCATCTCTTCCTAAAAGTAGTGTTGTTTGTCAGGATGAAGTCGCAAGTCATTTCAAAAAGGCTGGACATCAGTGTAGTCCAAAGGACTGAACACAGGGATGATAGCAAAGCAAGGCAAGAGGTCTTGCTCCCTTTCCCAGGCATTAGTCTACTTTCCTGCTGCTGGCCATACTTCAGGAAGCATTTATTGCTTCCGGTGGCCTCCACCCTTGAGACACTTGTAGCCTGTCTCACTTGAGTCTCACATCTCCCGTGCTAGTACAGTCTCATCACCTAGTTGTCCTCCTTTGCTGCCATACCCCCCTGCGCTAGATACAGCCAACATGCATTTTCTGCCTTGCTGTGGGTGCCACAAGAGGAATGTGGTTGAGTGTGAATGGCCTAGACCTTCACATAGCATTTACATTAATTATATATAATTACATATAGTGTATAATAACACACATTGTACATATATACACAATCATGTAATAAAAAGACACATTTTATGAGGTGCTATTCAGGTCACACAGACAAATTAAATTAATTAGATTAAATGGCATATGGTATTTATAAATGAAGTGATGAATGTGATAATTCATATATTGTGTAATTAGAGATAATAGCATAAATTATAATCATAAATTATGAAAGCAAAAATTATTACAGAATTTGCCTTACTATAAATTCTGTAGTTCTGGGAAGACCCACCTTTCACAAAATGCCTGTGTGAGGTACCCACTCAGGATGGAAGCAGAGCTACACATTCAGTTTTGCCTGTCAGGTTTCCATGTGCCCTCTGTAGAAGCCATCCATTCCCATTCCAAAACTGGCTCCAGAATTTCAGGCTGTATTTGGAGCCAGCAGCATAAAACTCCCCAGCCCAGCATCTGTCTGCAAACACGGGGATTCTCCTCTGGCTGGCATGTTTGGCTTGTTTACCTGTTCACATCCTGGTTCTGGCCTTTTGACAGCGCCGCTGGAGCGACTGCAGGGCACTCCCGGGGCTGGGTGCCTGCAGCCTGTATTCTGCACCCTCTCTGACCTCGCACGGCGTGCACACGAGCAGCCAGGTACCTCTGCGCAACGAGGAAGCCCAAACTGCACCTGTGGCTGTGATTTTATTTTTCTTGTGACAGCTGCAGGGAGGGGGAATCAGAAGACCAGTGGGACTCCTCGGGGGGGAAACAGCTCTGTTGCGGATGTATTTCCTTTGCAATGAATGAAGGATGAATAGCAACAGGTGAGAGCAGGGGCTGCGAATGGCAGTTTCTCCTGATGGCAGGGTCGGGACGAGCTCCCAGGGCGCTGCTCAGCGTGCGGCAGTGCCCACAGCAAGCCGTGGCGACGCGTGCGTTCCGTCAGCCCGCTGTCGGGGGGCTGTGAGGAAACAAACAGCGGACTGAAGACGACGGGGGAAATGAACTTCAGGAGGCCCTGGGGCAGCCTGGAGACCCGTGCGTGGCAATGCGCGAGTACACGTGGGGCAGCGAGCCCGGCCGGGGCTGGCGATGGAGCTCAGGAAAAGAGCTGTTTGTGCTGCGCGGCGCCCACGTCCCGTGCGCGCCCAGTCCCGAGGAAGTGGCCCCGCATCTCCACCCTGTGCACGGTCGTGCCTGTGGCTGTCGGCAGGGAGTGAGGAGGAGACGCGGAGCTTACGGAACCCCGGCCACCCCCACTGGTCTGTGCTCCCCGGGCATGGAAAGCCTGAGCAAGCCGAGCCCGGGGTCTGTCCGCCGCTCCCACCTCAGCTAACGCCGTTCAGCTGTTGCCTCAGCAGAGAAAGGGGTTGGATTTCGCGGCTGGGTAATCTGCGACAGCGCTTTTTGGCTTGAGGATTGCAACTGGCCTCACCCAGGCTCAGCCATCCCCCTGCTGCCTGCAGAGGAACGCCCTGGTCGACATAGAAGGGAAACTGTTTGTTGAATTTCTGCACAGCCCTCCTTCCAATTGCTGGAGAGAGAGGGGGAGTGAGAGGGAGAGAGAGTTTAAGGCAGGCTCTGCACCGGTGTTCTGGGCTATTTCAACTTCAGGGCAACTTTAGCTTACTTCAGTTATTTTTGGTAAGTTGTGTGTGTTTTTTTTAAATAGCCTTCACCCCTGTCTCTCTCTCTTTTTCTTTGTAATCACTAATGCAGAGTGCACGAGTTTGCAGTAGATGATGGGTTCTTAAAGTTGCAGAGAGATGTGGGTGTGTGTCTGCTGCGTCCTTTGATACAGACACTGGACATCCTGATTATAGAGACATCATGTTCCCAGCTTATGTACTTGATAAGTAGATCCCGAAGATACTGTGTGTTAGGTGATACTGCTGGGGAGAAGCATAGCCAGAACTTCAGCCAAGGTGCATCACACCTGGTGTAAAGCTTTGTCTCTTTCTCGTGCACAGGAAGAAGTGAGATCAGGGATGAATAAGTACATTCAGCCTGCTAAAGAGTTTCTGGTCCGTGTTTTTAATGCAGGGGTTTCAAGTTTATGCACTAAGCCTCCCAGAGCTTTCTGAGGGACGCTGGTCCTCAGTCCTATCCACACCCCTCCATTCAGTAATCTCTATTCCAGATCATGCATGTTGTTTTTATTTCCTCTGTCTGTACACTTAACCCATTGTACGAGCGCAAAGATAGCAAAACTTGCTTTTGCAGTACAGCCTGTCCCGCTCGCAATGAACTGCAAGGTGTTATTAACTTACAGTGAAGTTTTGCTTCTACGAGTTCTCTAGTTGTTTTCCCCACAGATATGTTTGAGTTTTTATGGTATCTGTGCTTCTGCCAGAGGAATTCTGTTTGTGTGGATATTATATCTCAAGAGATAGCATCTGAAATACATATACCACAATATACTGACCGGTCACTAGGATCTCTGCATGTTTATGGTATTTGACACTAAGATTAACCTTGAATCATTTAAAGAACAGACCCATAACCTTGTCAGTAGAAAGACGATACCGCGTGTGTTCTGTGAGGTTGCTGAAGCTGGATCACAAAGTGCTCCGAGGTACCCCCGGTAAAGTTGTTCTGTCCACCTGTCTGGACTGTTTGCCCCATCCCTGTACTTTCATGGGTTTCTGAACACATGAATGCAGGATTTGAGCACTTTTGAACGTGGGATGTCTCTAGTGTCCTGTAGGTAGAATGAAAATCACATGCTTTTGAAGCTTTGATAGAAGAGAGGAAAAGCTTCTGCAACAAAACTAATTATTCTTAAGATTTATGAGATGAGAAACACGGAAAGTTGGAAGCTGTCTTAGGAGATGCAGTACTCTGTGTGCATGAGGGAAACGTCTAAGGATTGCCTTGCTTTATCTCCTACTATAATAAAGAAAAACTACAAGGAATTCAGCAGGTCCAAGCAAATTACGTGAAAAGCAGCCTAAGACAGCAACTTTACTTTCAAAATCTATTCTAGCATAGGTCAGAAATCCAGCATGAAAACATTTCCTGCCAAACATCTGAAAACATATAATGGCTTAAAATTGGTTGGATTTTATTAGCGATGTTTGAAAATGGAAGTGTGGCTGGAACTCTTGATTGCAGTGAGTCTGTAACAATGGAGTTAACAATAGCTCTTCAGCAATAAACTGGAAACTATAAATCTGTGCCCAGTGCTTTGCAGTGCTGACATGTTCCATGATGGCTGTCGCTTGTCTGTGGAGGCATGTAGAGTTGTTCACTAAAAACGCATTTTACTATCTTTGGTGTGGCAGTCTTATAAAGTAAACTCTACTATTAGATTACGAGCCTTGTGTAAATCTCCAGTTTGACTCTAGTCAGTACTCATAAGCAATCCATTGAGGGTGGCTGCCTTCCAACCTCCTCTTTGGCGGGTGTTAACATATTTTCAGTCAGACAGGGCAGCAGTAACTTCTAGCACTGATTTTCCAGGAGTTTGGAGATGGCACGTATTTGCTGTTTACGATTGTCTTGGATGCGCAATCTGTATTCGCAACGTGCCTCTATTCACATTTGGCCGTACTTGAAGCTCATCCCTGAAACAAAATCCAACAGTCCACAATACACAGTCAGGGGAATAGCTATGATCAGAGTTAACCTCCTGTTGACTGCAGCGGGTTCAGCACCCAATGCTCAGAGGCAACTTTCTCTGGGAAGCCATGCCAGGAACTTTCCTTAATGCCATTACTGTGAGTGTAGGCAGTAGGACATACAGCATCAGGTTCTTACTAAAGTGTCATGCCTTGCATGAAGCCGCGGGAATGTGTCTTCACTTGGTCTGAACCTCTTTGAGTTGGGGTTTTTTCCTCAAGTTTCCTCCAAGGGCAAAGAAGTCAGTTCATCCTATGCAAGTGTAAGATACTGGGGGATTTAAGTAAGATTCTTTCCAAGATTCCTCACATCAGGAGACTTAAATAAATTAGATTATGGGGCAGCGTATTTGAAAGATGTGGAAGTTACCAGCTTATATTCTGAGTAAATATTTAAGTAAATAGATTCAATCTATTTTTTACATCTAGCTATTTTTGCATTCCATAATGTCCTTCATATCAGGGAGCAGCAAAATAGGCACCAGGTAAATCAGAGTCTCTACCTCTGGAAAAACATCTTACTGTGTTTCTGGGCTCCATGTTGCTACCTCGGTTCAAAGAAGTCAGGTTGCAAAAGGGCTCAACATTCACCCTGCTGTGAGTGAGGAGGGGAACTAGCCTCTACACCAGCACAGGCAGATGGAGCAAGGGCAAGCATTGCTTTCAGTCAGTTTGCCACATTCCTGAGCCCTAGAACCCTAAAAACTGTTTTCCTGAAAACACTGTATAAGAACTACTACTGTCTTTCCTGCTTCCCTTAGCTGGAACTGCCAGTACTGCCTAGCAGGCTTTTCCCTCCAAATCCAAGTGGTGGAGCAGTGCCAGTGATGTAGGGGATTCAGCTCCTGAGGGTGATTAAATTAAACCCTAACAAGACTGTCGCCCTCTCTCCACACGTGACAGAAATCAAGACAACACTCTTGTGGCAAGAAACATCCTTTTGATGACCAGCAGCTGTGCCTCACCCCAGTGTGGGAGTATCATAGCTGCACTTCAGGAAACTTCCTAAGTCCATGTTTCCTCATCTCACTTGAAATTTAAAGTCAAGGCTGGAATTCATTATTTTATATCAGAAAATCAGGCTTCAAGTTAGGAGAGGACCTTTCGCATGCTAAATGCTTCCTGCAAGCACGACTACTTCACGAGTGGAAGCTACAGGTAGCCAAATATCTGGAAGTAACCACTTTTGTGTCTTGTGGAGAAAGGGTCTACAGTTTTCTATCAGAGAAGGGGAACCCGCGGCTTCATCACTCAGATCTGGCCAAACGTGTAGTCCAGAGTGGCTGGAACACGTGAAATATGTTGAGGTTTTTGTAGCATGTGCGTAACGAATAAGTCAAGGCAGCTGACAGGGGACACATCTGCCTCTGTGGCACAGGGATGGCATCTCTCCAGGGAGTGAGTCTCAGGCCACAGTAACAGCCCAAATCCCAGAGAAATTCCAGGGAGCAGGAATGTGAGGGCCTGAAGAAGAGCAGGCACTGAGCTCACTTCATCTGCCCAATAAAGATAGCAGTGTTTTCAGAGGGCAAACTGCCTGTTTTTCAAAAACACAAACAAGGAGATAAGGTTTATATTATTTCCAAGCCTGTTGATAAATGCCTGAGTCTCCAAAGACGCAGTAACTGTTGTTCTCTTCTGGGCAAACGTTATTTGTTCTCTGTAGTTAAGAGAACAAAGACCACTTGATTTTGAAGTGGTGGGTTGTGCCCGAAATCCTCAGCCAGGGGAGCAGCTGTTACCTGTGCAGCCATCAGATTTTAAATGCCTTCCTACCTGCCCACAGACCTCTCAGCTGTCCCCTCTCAAAGAACAGGGTGTCAACCAGCACTGAAAAGCAAATGTTTCAAGCTGCACGTATTTCTATCACTTTGTGCAAGTCCTAGCTAAAAACTATAAAAAGTACTACAGGCACAAAATCTTTCACCTTGAATGAGTCCTGAAAGCTCTCACACTGTGTTAGTCCAACCATCCTTAGTTTACCCTGATCCCCCGTACCAGACCATGGAAACCGATGTCATTCAGCTTTCCACAGGTCACCTCTTCATTTACTTGCTGTGAGCTTTGTCTTAGCTCTCAGCCCTTACTGTTATCCAGGCACGACCCTCTACGTTTCCCTCAAAGTAAGTACATACAACAACTTTTCCTTGCCTTGTGTCATTCTTATTTTCAACTGAAGATCCAGCCTTAGCAGAATTAGTTGGAGAAATTCATTATGAAATGGAAATCTTAGCATGAAGAAGAAACTCAAAGGACATGCACGCAGGAGCAAGAATCAGTTTGGCAGCAGATAGGATGCTTTTTCTACATAGCAAGAACTGCCTTAACTGATGTTTCCATTGTATTCTGAAGGGAAAGACGGCCGAAGTGGGGTTAGGTGCTATTATTTTGAAAAAAAAAATTAGAAATCAGGTTTTGGTGACCCTCAGAGAGGTCAGCAGTTCTCCCTCAGATCAGATAAACATCCAAAGGGTTGGGTTAGGTCTTGTGTTTGAAATGTGCTGGAAGGTATTCTAAGGTGTCTGAGGCGAAGATCTGTGAAACTACCAGAGAAAGCCAGTGGGTTTGATTGCTGATATTTACTGCTGTGAGCTGAGCCTTCCTGCTCCTCCTTCTAAAATCAGCTAAAAGCAAATCATTTAAAAGAAAGCAAAAATGTCATTAAACATTCCCCAAATATTTTCACAGATGTCAGAGCTGATGTGATTTATGCTGTAGTGAAAGGTTTCATTGACTTTAAATGAACTGTGTCCTCACACTTGACTTTTCCCCATCATGGGCTTGACTCTGAAAAAAATGAGTACTTGCTGGGACAACTCTGTGCCTTTTGGAGGCAACTGGGCGTTTTACTCATGCAGCATTTGTACTCATGTTGATGGATGGCTGCAAAGGCAGTGATGTGTGCAGCTGGGATTCTAACACACTGACCAGGCTTCCTGTAAATTCACAGTGCCAGAGCCATCATGAAATGATTTCACACGCAGGTATTTGTAAAGGGACAGTTCTGTGGTTTACAGAGCTGGATGGAGGCAGAATCCTTACAGAACTGGTATGAAAGGAACGCGTGCGCTGTGATCTTACATCTGTATTTGGATTATACGTCCGCAGTGAATTTGACAGCTGCTTCAGTCAGCCTAAGAGGAGTCTGTGAATGAAACGGTTTGGACAGAGGTAGCAGGGGAATCAATTATTTTTCTTTTTTTTTTTAAATTACCCTTCCTCAGAGATTAAAAAGAAGATTTTGGGCAATTCTACTGGGTTTATTGCAGTAATGAGGGCATTACTTACATAATTATAATGCATACATTGCCAGTCAAATTTATAAAGCTTGTGTAGTCCAAATAAACCTTAAAGCTCAGAGAATAAGCCTAGCACTTGTAAATAAGGTGAAGAACAAACAGCACGTCTCCTACCAGCTAGTTCCTTAGAAAGAAATTAGGGTGCTCAGTTCATGCGACAAGTCGTTCCTGGGTCTCACACCAAAGCGGCACAACACCTACAAGTCACAGCTGGCTTTTGGTGACAGGCAGGAAAAACAGCGTGGCGTGTGCCTCAAGGTGAAAAAAAGCAAGAAAGAGTGTGTTCAGCTGCTCAGAGACAGGAACTCACTCGGGCTGAGAGCAGTTCAGGGTGTTCTGCTGACAGAACATGACGTTGTTGTGGAAATGAGATTTGTGCCGATCTGGAAACTCCATGGGAGTGGCCCTCCACGCAGACACTACAGACAGCTTAACGAGCACGGTTTCAGTATTGGAGCATTCTGCTGGTAAAATGAAGTAAGGAAAGAAGCAGTGCTAATTAGCTACCAGTCCTCAGGCAGACCTGAGTGGTTCATGCGAGAACCATCCTGACAGATATTCCTATCTTTCAGACAGGTATTGAGACTTGCTTTACATCCGAATTTACAAAAATCATTGTGCTGCCTTTCGTTTTCTTCAGCAGTGGTAGATCCATCTGTTCCCTCCTCAGCCTTTCGTTTTCTTCAGCAGTGGTAAATCCGTCTGTTCCCTCCTCAGCCCTTCGTTTTCTTCAGCAGTGGTAAATCCGTCTGTTCCCTCCTCAGCTGAGTTGCAAAAATCACATTTTTGTGATTATTTGCTCTTTGCAAAGTAATAAGATGTATGCATTTATGCATTATATATATATGCTCCTGTGTAAGTTGTGAGTGCTCAGATGAGTTCTGCACTGATAGGCTAGCTGGCGAAGAACTCGCTTTCAGTCGTCCATTAGGGCTGGATTCAATAGAAGTGTTGGCTGCGTTCCCTGCAAGCCTTGGAAACCACGGGAGTATTCAAGGCTTAGCGAGTGAGATGCCTGCTTTAATTTCTATTGACAAAGGAGAAGGAGGGATGAGTAAATGTAAAACATTTCCTTCCAGCACTGAGCTAAGAGAGGCAGCATGGTGCAGGCGGAAGGTAGAATGCAGGACACTGGGTTGTGTTTATAGCTGTCTTTGCTGACAGTTTGCTTTGTGACTTTGGGCGAATCATTTCTTTTGCTTTGCTTCCTTTATTTTCTGTGAGGCAGGGAGAGCTTGCCTGCTCTCACGTGCTGCTCAGGTAGGTGCAGGGACTTTCCTGCTGACCATGACCAGATGAACGTGCCAAGCTGCCATGTTCATACACTCCAGGCATTGCTGTCTGTACGCTGTCATACCCCAGAAGGTGTAAGGGGTAGTTACACCCTTTGGGAGCTGCCCCCCAAAAGATGCTGACCCACCTTTCCACAGAGTTGTATGTGATATCAGTATTGTCTGCTGAGTCTTGGGGTGGATGATAGAAGGGCTTGCCATGAATTGTGATAATTATATGCTTTCATGCACAGGATAAGGATGCAATATGCAGTCTAGAGACAGAGTAATATCAGTAGAAAACATTGACAGCAACCCACTTGTATGGACACACTACACAGCAATCCTCTTCTTCATCTTCTTTTAACCCCTGAAGGGGGGTGCAGCACTCATGTAAGTGTTGCCTGACATGATGTAGCTCTGTTGTAAGCTATCGTAGCTTAGGGATCACTTTAGCTGTATTGATTTCTCTCCTCTACAGGGTACATCATGTATTTGTTGTTCCCCGGGTGGCGGGGGGGGGGCGGGACTGGACTCAGCCTCCGTCTCTGCTTCCCACTCCCTCTCTGTTCATCTTCCTCTCTCTTTGGTTCTCTCCATCAGCCTGACAGAAAGCTGTTCGGGGCTGGTGGTGTTCTGCATTGTCTGTCTGCACAGGATGGTGGTGTGTCAGTCTTGGGACTGGCTCTTGGAAGTGACTGAAGTATGATTTGTAGGACAGATCAGTTCAGTGATACCAGTGTCCTAGCTGTCAGGTTCAAGTGTAGAAATTGTCCTGACTAAAGTGACCTAGATGTTTCTAAATGTCATCCAAAATTTCTTTAGAGGCTTAAATCCATCCCTTAACATGCAGGCAGAACTTCCTGCAAGACAACTTCTAGTCTTGCACAGAAAGCGTGGTGATGTGAAAGAAAAGCTGTACGTGAACTGTCGTAGGTTAAAGCCGGTTATTCCCACAGTTCCCATTTCCTAATGTTTTCCGCTCATGATGTTCTTCTCTTTTAATGCTCGTAGGAACTCGTGCCAAAAAAGGTATTTCCTATCATGTTCTCCTCACATTGTGTGTTGTGGGTTGGGTTTTTTTAATTCCATATTTTCACTCCCCAGAGAACTAAGGTTAGTCATAACCATGCTTCTGGCTAGCATATTCATGTGTGGTTTGCCATAGCAACAAACAAAAGCATTAGTCAGAAACTGGCATGAAGCTATGAACACTCTTCATTTTGGTGAGATTACCCAGAGTTAGCTTAATTTATGTGGTACACTGCTGCCACACAACTGCATAGTAGTTAAAACTATAATGCTTGGTAAGTGGGATCTTCATGTAAAACACGGTGAATATATTACAGGAAAATAAGGAAGTCTGGTAACTCACGTTGTCATCTGGAGATCACAAGCTAAATTCTGCTTACTGCACTGGTACAAATTCAGCCAGCCTCCTTCAGAATGCACACCTAGGTCAGAGGACAAACCCTGGTTCTGTGTCTACTGAATACGGCAGAGGTTACCGTAAAGAAAAGAAGCGCTCGCATTGCTTTTGCTGTGCTTGCCTCCTTGATTTTACGGCAGCAAAATGACTGGAGGCAAACGTTATCAGATTGCAATACATGGGCTGAGCTCACTGCCAGCACATGTGTCAGACATTATCTGCAGCAACGCAGGGCGATGGAGGCTCGGTTAAAGACAGTCTGTCTCCAGCTGTGCCTACACAGTGCTGGAAAGGTGCACTTTGTGCCGAGCCGGTGTCTGTGCGACCACCCCGGGGACAGGGAGGAGTGCCTCGTGCAGCGTGTACTGAAAACCCCGGGGAGCTTGTTGGGTTCATGTGACGTTCCCTGAAGTCCTGCAACCAGACAGCTACTAGTCCCTGGGCCAGCTAGTTTAAAGGTTGTCCCGGAGGCTCTACAGACATGGTGATTTTTGCCTAGGCGGAGTGGGTACATGCCTTATTTCAAGCTTTATTTCAACCATTCGTCTTCTCCTTGCTGCACCTTTTCAGGAACATGAGCTCTTCCCTTTTTTGACAACTGTTTAATAAAAAACACATGCATGAAAAATGTGTTTCGCAGTATCCCCGAGCTGACACTGCTCTGGCAGGAGAGCTTAAGCTTCCCTAGGGATTGTTCAGATACATTTTCAAGTGTATAGCAGTGAAGTGTTCCTGCCCTTCCCCTGCGGCAGAGGATGCAGAGTACGCAGAAGCAAATCCACGTGTCCAAATGGTAGAAGTAACAAAACCCTCAGAGCTTTCTTGTCCCCACAAGTCCAGAAGTTTGTAACTCGGTCCTGCGGTTTCAGCTGCAGATGATAATCCCCTCTGGGAATGGCCTTCAAGCTTCAGGGGTAAAGAACAAGCTCTAGCAGCAAGCATTGGCATTCAAGCATCCAGAACCAAACAGCTCCTTTTCCTAACTGAACCCACAGGCAAAAGAACATGCCCCAGGAGCTCCTACTCTTTAGCCCCTGTTTTGCTTACAGTGATTGGTTCTGGGTCCTACACCCCTGAGACCCTGGCCCTGGGGGCTTTTCAAAACCTTTCAAGGTAATCCTACTGTGGTAGTTTTACCTGCTGTAGAAGTGTAAACGGCCTGTTTTTCAGTTATCAGCTCCTGACATAGGACTTACTCTTGGCTGTGTGGAGGTTGCCTTTTTCCTTTTCGCATCTGCCCTGCATTGAAGGGTGACGAACCCTTGATTTCTCTGAGCACAGGAGAGCTCTGGCTGATTGTCTTCTTAAAAGATCATGCCGGTGCTTGTCTGTTTTGTTCCAATGGGGACACACCTTCCCCGTGTGTTCGACGTGACTAAGTAGTGGTCAAAGTATTTGCGGAGAAAAATAAACAAATTCTGCTCTTAGTTGCAGGATTCTGTCAAAACCAATGAAAACAGCAGAAAGTAAAGCAAATGTTTCAGCCATTGCTAAAATATTATTGATACCCCAGTTCACAGAGGGCTTTGGGACTGCGGTATTAAGAATCACCACGGAAAGACGTTTGTGACAGTGAAGTGAAAATTTTTCTGCCCTGTAAGCAGGAGGATAGTTTCATGGCCACAACCATTCTCCTCTTCTGGCGGTTTGACTGCAAGCTGTGTGTGGTGGTGGGGCAAGGAATGCAAATGCAGTTTCCTTACGAGAGAGCAGTAGCCACTCTCTCTCTGCACAGTATGAACTCACAGACTAAAGACTCGGGGGCTGTTGGATGAGGCAGGGTGCAAGAGACCCTAAGTACTGAAACACCATTGGTTTTAAAATCCTCTTTGCAAGTTTGTGCGGAGAAAAGATGGACTGAAGACCATCATCAAGTGCTTCCCGTTCTGTCCACTTGCACTCAACTCTCCACAGCTCTGCCAATCAGCGTGGTCATTACCGTTTTGCAAGCTACCAAACTGTCCTTTTGTTGCACACATTTAAATGACTCTTCGTTAGCCACCTGAGAGAAGAATCATATTCAGCTACTTGCATTAGATCTCAAAGACTGTAACTGAAGCCATCCCTGGCAGCTTTCTTTTCCTTATACCAACTTTGTGTTTGTGCCAAGCTGCTGGTTTCAGCAGAGCCCTTGATCTAGCTAAAGGCCAGTGTTAGTTTACCCTTATGCATTAGTCTGAATCTAGCACAGTGTTCATTGAGAAAACCATGGCAGTGTGCCTTCAGAAAGAGTGCGTCCTGTTATAACGGAGTTAAAATATTCATAACCTGTGTGAGAACAGAAGATGATGATAAAGAAGAAGGTACTCATATTAATAAATTTATTATAGAGAGGCCATGAATGTTTGGAAATGTGACGGATCTGCCTTGGGGTTGATAATCAAACCCACCCGTATCACCTCAGTCAGCGGTTACTGCACAGAAGAGCTGCAGTGAAGTTAGGTTTTCGTTACTTCGGTCTTCAGTCGTAAGGAACAGAACTGCAGTAACGAGTTTCTAAAATCATGTTTTCTCCCTGTCATTTATGCCAGCCTCTGTGAAACGTGAAACAGAAAGCTTCTCCCTTCACTCGCTGTGTCTCTCTCTGATCTATAGGCAGGCATGCTAGAAGGCGTGCGGAGGGAGAACGAGCATCGAATTATTTAAAAGCAACACCCAGCGATTCCGTGTGGGTTTTTTAAACGTAATACAGCGAAAGCTTGCCGTCCTCAGATTTTCCTTATAGAACTCAACACGCACTTAAAATTCCAATGCTTTTTGGTCTTGCATATCTTGTTTTTTCTACTTTCAAACTGTAAAAGAGAAGTCTCACAGAATTTGTTTGCAAGAGAAGACAATTATAAAACAGCAAGTTTAGAAAATTCTGGGAAAGGTGTACATCTGCTGGGGGGGACATTGAAAAAGGTGACAGTCAGTGAACCAAGGTAAAGAGACAGTGTATCTGAAAATAATGTGGTTGGTCACCTGTGGAACTCCTTTGAAATCTGACCTGGTTTGGACTAGAGCCTGAGTTTATAGTCCATTTATTCAGATTAGAATTGCATTGATGTGAACAGACCTGTACTAATTAATTAATTAATTACTCTAGCTCAGTGGATAATTTATCTGTAAACCAACAATTCTCATCCAGAAAACCTCTCCATCTTTAAAGGGACTCTCTTGTAGGAGAGTGTACCACAGGAAAGTGCGCTGTGCCAAGTACCGTTTTCCTACTGTGAGTGCTTATTGACAGAAAAGCTTTTTATCTTAACGAGTGAAGGAGCTGCTAACTCTGACTTTGATGTGAAGTATTTTCCCATGATGATTTTCTGTCACCTTTGTTCCATATCTCTTGGATTACATTAAGGAATTCAAAAGCTTGGAAGACATTTTCTTCTGTGGTGATTTACACCCAGACAAGTTGCCCAGGGAATTTGCTCTCAACAGTAGGAATTGACAGCCCTTTGCGCTTAGAGGAAGGTGGTTTGCGTTGATTTTCCAAGTCTAGTCCATTATACAGGGGAAGGGGCTATTTCAGAAGGAAAAAAGTTGTGACGTGCCTAATCAATACATTGGGTAACCAACTAACTATAGAGTTAAATCCCACAAGGATTTTTTAAGCTGGTAA
Source organism: Upupa epops (assembly GCA_013397515.1). Classification (NCBI taxonomy): domain Eukaryota; kingdom Metazoa; phylum Chordata; class Aves; order Bucerotiformes; family Upupidae; genus Upupa; species Upupa epops. Next base: position 574,625 of record VZRI01012356.1, read on the forward strand.
GCAAGTGGGAGCCCTTCACATGCAACATGCCCCCGAAACCCTTCCTCAAAATCCAGACTATCCAGACAGGCACCACAGGAGATTTCAGCTGGGTATATTTACAGTACTGGGAGAGACTGAATGGCGAGTAAAGGCAGTATATCCATGAGATAAAATTGTTGAGAGTCCCAGGAGATAAAATCATAGAGGATCACAGTGGATTCGACCAGTCTTTATTGCTTTATTTGGCTATGGATCTCTAATTCGCTTTTGCCCTGACCGGAGGGTAGTAAGCGAGTCTGGTTCAGTCCAGGAGCTGGGGCATACATAGCAGCTGCTAAAAATTATCGTCTTCTCTGACTAACTTTGTGAGAATAAAGGCCCTGTAGTCCTGGAAAAACCGTATGTCATAATTATCAGAGAGAGTCCTAATGTTACGCCATCTTCAGAATTATTATATATACGTAGGAAACCCATCCTGTCAGATAAAACCTGAGAGGAAAATGCCTGCCTGCGACAAGCGAACACACAGACATGGGGGCAAAACTCTACACCAACGCCCCAGGCAATCACTACAGAGAAAATGCAGAACCAGTATTTCTGAGACAGAACCGTTGGGTAGGAGGAGCAGCGCTGAACCTCCGGTCATCTGGTGTGTGCCTAGAACATGTGTCCATCTGTTTTTTCATGCTGCCACTTGCAGCTGTATTTTAGCTCTGAGAGGAGGGATGGACTGGGAGACACTAATTCAGGCATCAGGCGCCACTGCCTGCCTTTGCTGCCTCTGATGGCGTTAGCATCTAATTTAGACATCACTTCGCGCTGTTCTCACAGCAAGCCTTGGTTGAGAGCCTATTTTCTGCTATAAAACATTTTTCTTTTTTAACAACAGGTGAACTATCAAACTGTTAAAATGCTTTAGCAGATACTTTGTTCCTGTACCAGAAGAGTTATCTGTCTAAATTACATCTCCTATATTACCAAGTCACTGGCTGGATGAAACTTACTAACCCAGGATCTAGGAGATCTCAATTTGACAATTGGAAGGAGAAAGAGAAAATAAATTAAAAAAACAAAAAGGCCCCTGTGCTTTTCTGGTTTCAGTATGACTCAAGCTGAGAAAGTCCGTGCAGAGCCCCACCAGAGTGATTTATTCTCATGTGCTGCATTGTCCTGTGGATTAAGTTTATCATCAGAGGAAAGTTGGACCACTGATCTGCCAAGAGTAAAGAACTCCACTGCAAGACTAAAGGTTCTGCCCCTGTTGTCAGGTGTGGGCTGTAATGCTTTTAACAGTTTCGGATCTGTGGGCAGAGCTTATCAATAAACAATTGGTTTCTCTTTTTATGGTAGTGCTTGCAACTGTTCACAGTTGCCGGTGCTCATTCACATCTTCCCTGATACTAGTCAACCTGTAGAAAACGCTCTGCCAAATGCTACAGAGCTCAGTGTGGTCTGTAAGAAACCTGATTATCCTGGACATTTCTCTGCTTGGATGCACTTGCAGAGCAGAGTACCATTCCTGCAAGTAGGAGCAAACTTTGCAAACAGGTCTCTGGTCAGGCAGGAAGACTTGTGCTTGTAACATGTACCGCCTGTTTCCAGAAGGTTTTGAGAGGAGATGGTTTGAAGGCCTCTAATGAAGTGCTCTAACTGCAGACAAGGGCAGCTTAACATGCCGAGGCATTGAATCAAAACACCTTGTTCGTGTCTCGAATGGAAGGAAACTATTCACATGCTGGTTATTTGGGAGTAGCTCCTCCCTGAGCTATGCTGTGCTACAAGCCCCTGCTTTGGGCTCCAAGTCTGAGCTGCATTCATCATGGTACAAGTATGCAGCTCAGTGACAGGGTGCAGACCGGGGCATTGCTGAACCCAGCAGAGAACAAAGGCAGGAGTGCAGCTTAAACACAGGCCTAGCTGGTTCTGATAGCCTCCTGCAGATAATAAGGCCTGTTAAACCCTTTCAGCAGCAAAATCTTTATCTTCCACACGTTGGTCTTTTGCCTTCATCCCACGGAAACAGTTAGGGAGACTGGAATTTCAGGGTTTGGCAGGGAGGGTTCTGCTCCCAGCACAGGGCAGATGATGAATGCTAAATGGAGATACTACTCCTCGCTTTATCCCTTTGGCTGAGGCAGATTGTCTGCTTTTTCTGCTGTGGTAATCGTTCCTTCCAGAGCTGATAGGCTGGTTCATGTAGGTGGGGTAACTGGGTGCCCCTGCTGCCCTGCTGGCAGGGGTTCAAGTGAAGTAACATTGCATTCCTGAGACAGAGGGCTGGGATTGGCAGTCTTTTCTGTGACATTGCACCCACATCTCCCCGTCCCCGCTGCCGTGTATCCTGCCCAGATAGAGTGACAGCCGCAGCATTCCAGCTGCAGTCCTGCCATGCCACAGAGCCCTGCCCAGCAGTTGTTGTAATTCAGTCAGTGGCATCTTGCTGGACAATGGAATGGATCCAGGTCTCTGGAATGTACTAGCAAATCTCTGTAGAAGATTAACCTCTTGGGCAAAACTGTTGGTGAAAAACCAACATAGTTGGAGCTGCTTACTGGGAATGCCATGGGCCTGCTGGACCTATGGCATGCTGGACCATGGTCCAGCCTACTCAGGCTGTGCATGAGCCTGTCCTGTGAGCTGTGCTTTAATCTTTATGGCAGTTTCTGCAAGGACCACAGTGTGTGTATAACAAGTTTATTTGCAGACACTTTCAGGTTCTTATCTTTGCCAGCTGATGCTCGGGCGATCGTTTTTTGCCGGCACTGCTTGTCTGAATGTGACTTCTCCACCAAACTGCCCAGGAGGATTTGGGTGGTGGGTATAATCGCTTATAAACTGCTGCAGCCAAGACACTTACACTGAGCAGCCCTACTGCACTTGTGTGTTCCTAGTTGTTCATGGTTTTACACATAACCATGGCGTTTTCCTTTATGGAAATTGCCTGTGGAACCCAAGGTGTAGTATAAGAGCAGGTGCTCTTTACCGTGTAGCCTCTAGTCCACACTTCTGGACAATGGTTTGCTTCTTTTCTAGCAGACCTTTAGGGTTTGCCACACAGCGACACTTGTAGTCCTCTCTAACGCAGTGTTGGGTCACCACTTCCATTTGTAACTCAAGCCGAAAGGAAGTCTGAGCGGAACAAAGAGAAATAGTGAAATGTCACCAAGACAAGCTGCTCCACAGCTGCCCAGGACCAGGCTGCAGGAGAGGTCAAAGCCTTTCTCAGATAGTGAGTAGTAGTAGTGAGAACTGCTGTGTGTGGTGTGCCCAGGTGGAGGATCTGCTCAACACGGTGGCAGTTGCAAGAGGAAGTTGAATAGTTAAAGGGCACCAGGGAGGCTGAACAAGAGACAGCCTGGTAGACTCAAGCTCTGCTCTTCTTGAAACAGAAATGGGAGCACCCACCAGAAAATACTCAGGATCGAGGGACTCCTGCATCCTCCCTCAGTCAGGCTGGAGGCAGGAGCCTACATGAGAGGAGTGACTGAAGGCAAGTCCACACTTGGGACTGCAGGCAAACTCCCTCCTTGCTGACCTTGTCCTCCCAGGGATTTAGTACAGCAGGTACGAGGCTCTGTTTGAAGGCGGCCAGTCAATGGATGTGTAGATGATTAGCCATCTACACCCGAGGTTTCTTTAAGGTCAGAAAGACCTACCATATCATGACCACATCCACAAGAAAGAAAAGAAGGTCATAGTTGTAGGTGACACCCTTCTAAGGACAGCAGAGGGTCCAATTTGACAGGTAGCTCTGCCTCATAATGTAGTCTGCTGCCCCTCTGGAGCCTGGGTGAGTAGCTCACTAGGAAACGTCCTGACTTAGTACAGTCCTGGAACACAGGAGGTTCACTGTAAGCATAAAGAAAAACTTCCTTACTGTGAGCGCAACAGAGCGCTGGAACTGGATTCCCAGAGAACTTGTGAAGTCTCCTTCTCTGGAGATTCAAAACCTGCCTGGACACGTTCCTGTGTGATCTCCTCAAGGTGATCCTGCTTTAGGAGGGAGGTTGGATTAGGTGACCTTCAGAGGTCCCTTTCAACCCCTACCATCCTATGATTCTGTGATTTCACGCCTCCACCAATACCAAGCAACTATTTCTGTGCTTCTCTATACCCTTGGCACAACGTTTTTAGGTCAGGGATCGGAAAATTCTGTCTTGTCTGACACCTCTGATACAGCCGATTTGGGAAAGTGGAGAAAATAGCTCTTTTAAGGGATGAGATTCTTGTTTGTATCTGGAAAGTAGTCGCTGAGATGGAAAAGGTGGTCCTTTTGCTGTCACTCTGACTTTATCTCTGAAGGCTTTAAAATAATCCTGTTAGGCCGTTTTTCAGTCATGGCAGCGTTAAGAAAGCCAAGCCAGTAACTCAGTAGCTTATGTGCCTGATGACACAGCTTAGCTGAAGCAACATTTTAATTAGCTGGCTGATCTTCGTCTATTCATCAGTCTCCTGATTTCTGGGATATACTTGGAAAACCCAAAGAACTCACTGCAAGGTGCATTAATCTAAAAACTCATCAAAATAGTAGAGACGGTGGATTGCAGTGGTTATAAACAAGAAGCAGGCATGGAGATTAAAGCAGTGAGACTGCCAAAGAAAAAGGAAAATGTTTGCATTACTGTCTTTTTGCCCACAACCTTGACATCAAAATATTTCTCCTAGTAAACTGAAGTCAGGTGAACTTACCTATCTGAAAAGGGCTCTTGAGAGGCCAAGACAAATGCTAAGCATGTGCATAGTGTTCCTGTTAAAAGTGCTTTCCTGAACCATGAGCTATGATTTTAAATATTCTAGCTATTCTGAATATTCCCTATTTCAAATACAAGAAGTTAGTAGCAGGGACTGTGTGGCTTCACAGCAGCACTGCTCAGGTAGCTGAGAGAGCTCTGAGCAAGGAAAAGGAAACTCAGTGATTGTGATTCCTGCAAGAGAGGGGGAACAAGCTGTGGGGGGGAAAAAACCCCAGGACGCTACCCATTGGGCCAAGGGGGTTTAATTTTAAAATAAGAAGGAATTCCAGAGCAGTGCATTAGCAGTGACTAGCCACGCATGTGCAGCAGCGTACAGGGTGTACAAGCAATTGTATGCGTGAAGATAAGAGCAGATTACTTCTGTTCAGTCATATGCAAACAGAACTTTAGTAGAAAATCTTAAACGGGAGGAGCCCAAAGAGAGCGGCTGCAGAGAGAGAAGTGTATTATGTAAGCAAAAAGCCAGGATCATCAGCAAAGGACATTTCCTTTTTTCTAATCGACGTCTCCGCTGTTCTTGTTTGTTGTTGGGTTTGCTTTTACAGATTGCCATAATTTTATATGCTCTAATTAAAGCTAGGTTTCTCTTCGATTGGTACAAACACATTGCAGCATAATTGGCTTGAACTGCTGACACTGCCGTAATTCAGCTGCTCCAGGGGAGGTTTGGGTTGGATAGGGGGCATTCTTTACTGAGAGGGTTGTCGGGCGTTGGAGCAGCCTGCCCAGGGAGGTGGTTGAGTCACCATCCCTGGAGGTGTTTAAGAGAAGGGTCGATGTTGCATTGAAGGGCATGGTTTGGTGTGATGACAGGGCTATGAGAAGGTTGGATTTGAGAATCTTGAAGGTCTCTTCCAGCTGAAACTGTTCTATGATTCTAATGTCTTGACTGTGTTTTCTCAGAGTTTTTAGCCACCAGCCATCAATACCAAAAAAGCAACCCATTTTTGTGGGTTTACCCAAAAGAGACCAGCTGGATTGATAAAGATGAAGTATGTTTTTACATCGCATTTAGGAAAGCCAGCCGCTTTCCAGTCATATGGTGTGAAAATGTTCCAGCCCGTGTAACTCCCACTGCTTACTCTCAAAAAATTCCATTGTCCTGCAGTCAGCTCAGTGGCTGTTAGAAGTAGTCACTGGTGTAAATTCCATCTTGTTTATGAAAGCATTTTGAACAAAACATTGATTGTCCAGAGTTTATAAAACAAGTGAAAACGTATAAACTGTTGGCGTTGGTACTGTTTGGGGCGGGGGGACGACATGCATTTAAATCATGGTTTAGTGGGAGTCTTCTATACCCAGAAAGAAGGCTTTGCTGGTGAGGGAACTCGTCAGTGTCCTGTGATTCCGTTCTTCTGGGGATTTGTTTTTAAAGTATTCTGGATCAGGAAAAACTCTGAAGCAAATCTGAGTCTACAGTAAGACTCAGAGACACAAGAAGTCTTTTACCACACGTGTTGGCTGTGGTAGAACCACAGGAGACAGAGTTTGTGGAAATCATGGTGGACAAAAAAGCCTCGGTGTGAAGTTTGGGAGAGAGAAAGTCTTTTGTGTAGCTGATGTCCCTCCATGCAGTCTCAGCCACATCTGTATTAGCCCTGGGGACATCTGTTGCTCCTTTTCCTAGGAAAGCATCTTACTGTCTCTACGAGAGGTAACAGTTTACGAAAGGCTTTTACAGGAGCCTTTCTGTCCCTTTCTACCCGCCATGAGATGAGTGAAAGAAGCCTTTTATGTTGACAGACTTTACTTTCAAGAGCAGGAGATTCTTCTGGCAACATTTCTGCCAAGCGTGTGAAGCGACCCTTGTGCCTCATACACCAGTGCTTTGTTTCATCAACAGCTGGTGAAAACCAAGAAACTTCTCTCCTGGTCTAGGCGTAGATGAGATTCCATCCAGGCTGGGTCTATCTCTCTACATCCATGCTGAACAAGAGTTGGCAGTGTTGCTACTTTCAGTGGCATCCTGATGGGAAAGAAGTGTTCAGGTCTCCTTGTGGGAAGTGATCTAATCCTCTTGGAGTTTATGAGTAGCCTTATTTTAGCAGGAGGAAGATTTTGAAGGTGTTGGTCACCTAGTAATTCTAAGAATCCTTTGTATGAAACATCTGGTTTTAAAGTTTGTTTTCAGTTAGAGCCTGTAGGGTAGCTGCAGTGCCCAAGACTCAAAAGGATGTGCCCCACCGGATGGTGAAAAGGAACAGAACAAACCATTCCAGTGGTGAGAACAGAGCACCCCACACGTGGATTACGCCAGTTCTAGACAACTGAAATGTCACTGAAGTTACACCAGAGTAAAACAAGAGAAACTGCAGTGAACTGTCCCAAGAATTCTGGACAATTCTTTCCTTTTTCTGCTCCAGTAGCAAAAGTATTGGCAGCCCTCTAGGGAGCAGTGCTGTAACTAGCCTCAAAGCGCTGCTCTGGGAAGCAAGCGCTGGCAATTCAAGCGATACTCTGTTAAGTCATTCTGCTGGACTGCAGAGCTTGTGGGTGGGATTCTCCCAAGTGAAAAAATTGGCGGTGACACAAGATTAAATCCTTATTATTTCTTGGAATTTTAGTAAGAACCATAAAATTAGCTGTTGGCACATGAATCTCTAGAAGCATCAAGCCTTAGTCCTGCAGCTCTCCTCCTCATATGATGCTTATTAAAATTAATATTGTGAAGATCTTCGTGAATGGATTCCGTAATTTTCAAGCCAAAATGCCTAAAATCAGATTTCTAAACCCTCATCTAAGTTTTTTAGCAAGGTTATGCTAATTTTAAAGTTTCCTTGAGCTTCTGAAAACTGCAAATGCTCAAGGTATTGAAAGAAAAAAAATAAACCATATTATGCAGGTTTTTAAGCTGAATTAGAGTTTGCATTAAGACCCTGTCATGGTTTGACACGACAGACCCGAGTGGGTTCTAGAATTGTCTGCCACTCATAGGTGTCAAGACTAGGCCTGTAAAGGCTAAGTGAGGCATCTCTGATGAGTTCCGAGTTGATCCTAGTTCTCTGGGGCTAAAATAGCACAGGAAAGCTGATTAAGATGATGTACGTACGGCTAATTTAGATGTGTTCTGTTCTACCAAGTTTAGAAACATGTCCCCCAGACTGACATGGGGTATTCCTGCTGAAGCACACTATTCCGTTCATCTTTGCTGATCACATAGCATCACTCTTTCCGACCCCTACCTGAACTAAATGATTTCATCTTCAAAAAAAATAAAGGAAAAAATATAATAGATTAGAAAACGATAAAGAAAGGCTAGCAAAATCATGGCCATTTTAACAAGAGCTTAGCAACATATGTAGGTTAGAGCAGCTGCACGCATGCGTACGCTGTGCCAGCTTGTCTGCACACATAGCATGGAATACCCTCACCAGAAATGCTGTGCTTCAATCCAAAGAACTCTTCCTGTACAGCAGGCAATGAGTGAGTTGTGCAGGTCTGCTTGTGGCTGTCTTCTCTGGTGTTTGAGCATGTTGTTAAGACAGAGGACCTGTCTAAAGACCCAGATAAACTAAGTGTATTAATGACAGTTGCAGAACTGGGTGGGAGAGCTAAACACTCTGTTGGCTTGTGAAAATGAAGCATGGAAAAAGGGAAGAGACATAGTTAGCAGGACAGAAACTTCTGCACTAGCATAGCCTGTGCATCAGCCCCGCTGTCCTCTCCTAGCTAAGCCTGTGTCTCTGAAAAGTATGATGAATTCATGCCGTTTTCATTCTGTGGTGCCTAGTTAAGGCATTTCAACAGAATTCTGCTTTTGAATAGCCTGGTTTATGCCTTAAGACCTCTGTCAAAAGTGAGGAAGAGTTTCACGATGGGGAATTTCAGTCAATTTAGTTTATTGCCAATTAATGAACTTTCAGTTACTGATGAATTATTTAGCCCCTTTGTAGAGGTGTGGGCTGGTGCAGGAGACAGAGATCAGCAGATTGTAGCTGCTTTCCTTTTTCCACTCCTTGCTTCGTGCTCGGTTGCCCCAGAATGGGTTCTCCCACCAGACTAGAGCCTCCTCTTTGCCTTGCCCTTGCTCAGGCAGCCTTTCTCCAGCCCCTGCTTGAGATCCTATTTTGTTCCAGCATTTATTCTGCTTTGACATCTCTCCTCTCTTATCCTTCTTTGCTCTGGTCTTCTGTCTCTTTCTCCTCCTCCTCTAACGGTTTTTCTCAGTGTTTACCAAGTGTTTATGTGTTTTGCATTTTTGCAGAGGTGTCAGAAACTCCTCAGATAGTTCAGTGCTGTGGGAAGAGCTGACTGCAATGTCTGTGCCTGACACAGGCTGGTCTGTGACCTTGTCCCACAGAGACCACCCCACAGCCACAGCGCTGCCATACCCCTGCCTGTTCTGCCTAATACAGACCTCAAGACCCTATTAGTAATAATAATAATGAAACAGATAATCTGACCAACTTGAGATTTGTTCAGTCTGGGGAATTTTTTTCCTTCACAAAAGCCTTTTGCACTTCTGGATATGAATATTTCTTGTGGGTTTGAAAAGAATAGCCCGACGAGATCTGAGATAAGGAGTGTAAATGAAAGAGGTCTTTCTACAGCTGACCAGTGCACATCCTCCAGGCGTACTGCTCTGCAGGGCTTCATCTTGCAAGCTGATTGCTCTGTGCTCTGGGAGCTGCCACAGACACCAACAACCTGTGTGCTGTTTTCAGGTTCTGGACAACAGCTGAGACTGGCCGAGCCTCCAGGAGATGCTGATGTTGATGCAGAAGATGAAGATTCTGTGAGTTTTTTTAAAGCTGAGGTGGTTGGTTGGTTTGTTGTGGTTTTTTTTAATGTGGGTTTAGCAGTAACCTGGTTCAAATGGGACCTTAAGAATTTTGTTTATCACTTGTCTTGCTGGTGCGTTTCTCACCATTAAGGAGACTGCATTTTTGCTTGTGACACTTCTGTCAGCTCCAAAGTCAGAAATAATGCTTCAGCATAAAGTGATTTGCTCATTGCCATGATTCTCCAGCATAAATTTAATACCTTCAATAACGTTTGAAGCTGCAGAATGCAAACATTAGGTGTGTGAATAAAGCAAGGAAAGGAACTTCTATTGCATTTAAAAATTATTACTAATTGATCTGTCAGTGTTTTCAGTCTGTCCAGCCCACAGATGAATACAGTACATTAAGAAAGACTCAATCAGCATGTCTTTGCTTTGGTCTCATCAGGCGTCTCTCCCTTGTGTTCTTGCATGACTTATTTAAATGAGAAGTTCTGAATCCACCATTACTAATGAAGGATTTGTACACAGAAGGACACGTTGCCTAGGTAGAAAACCTCTCCTAAAAACATGGATAACTGCTAAATGGTGGATATTTCTTTTCTGGCACTCATTTCTTTTCCACAGGTTAATGAAGTAGCAGTAGAAGACATCCGTCCAAGGCCACAAGGATCCTCTCCAGTGTATGAATATCCTATAGAAGAAGACTATTTAAAGGCAAGGCACTGAATTTTCATGCACACATGGGTTTACGTGTTGATACAAAGGCTTTATTTTAGTAACAATGGCTAGCTGAGACTCATATGTCATGTAACAGGATGTTGTTGCAGCCGTATTGTCTTCCAGTCCTCACCAAAGGCAGGGACTTGTTCATTGGTGGGTTTATATTGTGCTGGACTTGGTCTTGGTCTTGATCTTGGTTTTTGGTAGAAAAATGCATTTTGGTTCATTTCTTAAATGATCTGGAGCAAAAAGTGTCAATAAACAATAGTGCTTTTCCTATTAGAGTATTGAACTGACTAACCTATCTGAAAGTTACCTGTACCTCTTGATTATTCAAAGGTAAAGATTCTGTTAGTACAGCCGTGTTAAGATCAGTGTGCAGCAGTTTGAAATTCACGTGGAGGTTGAATAAATACAAGTTCACAAAGATGAAAGCATGGGATGCGTGCTACATGAGAAACACACACAAAAGCTCCCAGTGTCTCAAAACAGTTGGTCTCTGGTGTTGGTTTCATTCAAATTTTGATACAATACAGGGAGGCCTTGGCATCTAACTAACTGGGCGTAATGTAGTGAAATCATTCATGTTGTGCACTGTATTTGTAGATCCCAGGTTTGCTCTGTTGCCATTAGAATTACCCTCAGTTCTTAGTCTAAACCAGGGATTTTAACAGATGTGTTGCTTCTGTTGTACTTTGCAACAGTATGATTTCTGAACACTAACTAATTTCGAATTCTTTTACAGCTTAAAGACGAAAACAAAAAATATTCTACAGACAAATCAAACCAGAGTCATCCACAGGTTGGTCTAAAAGCACTCCCTAGTTTTAGGCATGTGGGTTGCAAAATAGTAAATTCCTTTAAAACACACAGACATGTCTGAGTGGACAGAGAGAAAAGCAAATCGTCAACGAGTCGGTGTAGACTTTTCTGACCGTGAACTTCATAGATTGCCGGATGCGGCACAGGCATGAACACTTAGGTTTTCTGTTTGAAGTCCTTCTGTAATTCTGTTTAGCACTTTTCAGCCTTTTCTGGTTTGAGTACAGTACAGCATTGGCTCTTTGTATGACTTTTATGGCCCATTGACTCTACTTTGTGTGTTTAATCTATTCATAGAAAATAAGCCTTTCATCCCTAAAAGATTCCATATGTTTCATGTTTTAAAATTACAGCTGATTTTCCCTGTGGCCCTGATCCAGCGTAACCGTAACATTTGTGCTTAATTCTAATTTAGAGGAGCACTACACCCACACTGAACAAGTACATTATTTCTTGAGCTACCAAAAGTTTGAGTCCCTGAAGGGACTTAAATTTTTAGTGTGGAATAATCTAGATAAAAATGATAAAAATGAATACAAATGTGTAAGTTCACACCTTTTTCTATATCTAGGAGACAATGGAAGTGACCCTGAAAACAGAAGTGGAAGCTGGTGCTAGTGGTTTTAGTGTGGTGGGGGGAGGAAATGAAGGACTATTTATTAAAAAAGTACTTAAGGAATCTCCAGCTTCAAGAGTATTTCGTCTGAGAGAAGGTAGAGTCTGATTTTCCGGTTGTTTTTTTGTGGGTGTGTGTGGTTGGTTGGTTTTTCTGTCGTGTTTTTTAGTGTATCTTAAAAATGCATGCAGTGAGTGTTCTTACAGATACTGGCCTGATCTGCCATCTCCTTAGGTAATACAAATGGTGTATTTCAAACCAGCTAACACTGTGGTCTTAACCTTTCCATATGAAAGATTTTAAAGATCAGCTACTTGAACAGTAACGAGATGTGATTTTTATTTCTTTTGTGTACCACAAAAAAAGATCTCATTGTCATTAGAACAGTGAAAAAAGACACATAGGAAGTTGTGCATACACAATGAAAGGAAAAAAACTCCAACTTCCTAACTTTCATTTTATTCTTTCACTAAATATTATGCCACAACAGTACAAGAAATAATTATTTAAACAAGAGCAAAAGTCCCAAGTCTAATTACTGAAAAAATATAAGAAATAACTGTTGCTGTCAGGGTGGTCAGACAGTGGAATAGCTTTTCTAGAGGGGCTGTAGAGTCACCACCTTTGGAAATACTCAAAATCAGGCTGTGCATAAACCAGAAAAACTGGCTGTGTTCACGAATTCATCAGAATCTGAAAAACTACAAGAAAACGCAAGATAATTAAAATTATGTCTAATTCCACTTGCAGGTGATCAGCTTCTAAGTGCTACAGTATTTTTTGATGATATCAAATATGAAGATGCACTCAAAATACTCCAGTATTCCGAGCCATACAGAGTCCAGTTCAGCCTTAAAAGAAAAATTGTTGGGAAGGAAGAGCAAGAACAAACTCACTCTGCAGCCCAATACAGAACGGAAAGACTAAGACAGGTAGATATTTGATTTGTTTACAGACTTTGGATAGCATTGTAGCAGTGTGCTTTGTGAAGACAGACCAGAAAATACGCTGTTTCGCCTTCCTAAGACTTGGGCTTATGTTTACGCTTACTCAAAAGAAAAAACTCCCATGCAGTATCTGCAGCATTTAAAATGTCCTTGACAAGACTGTAGATTTTTTTTAAATCCATAGTCTTGCATTAGTGTAGAAAAACATTATCTAATGAGTCAGGGTTGTTTTTTCAGTTAAGTGTCCGTGACAAAAAAGACTCAGATAACCATTGTGGTATTTTCCAAAATGTACAGTATCAGTAAATGTTTACTCAGAAGCTCATCAGTTATATTTAATCGTTAAATTCTGTATCACTGATACCTTCGTGGACATGACCTGCTTATAGATCTCCATCACATTCAAAATTGATTTTCTATTTATATACAAGCATATCAATATTATACATATATTTATACAGCCAGGAAGAGACAGAAAACATTCATTTACAGCAATGTTTTGCAAAGAATGTAAAGCTTCAGAAATCCACATAACACAGTCATATAATCAATTTAAAAACTATGTGATTTCTGCCTATTTTATTCTGCCTAATTTTATGTATTGTGTTCAGGAATTTGTTATATAACAAGTAGATACTGTGAATAAAAAGCACATTATTCTTTGTATTCAACGGTATCTATTTTATTCTGTCTTGCATACCTATTGACTTCTAATCTGATTACTACTTGTTTCCTCAGGAAAGAGACATCGGTGAGACTGTTCCTGAAGAAACACTGCATGTTTCAGGGAAAGCCATTTCAGAAGAAGACAAGGAAACATTAATTGTAAGCCAAAGGGTAGGAAGAAGCAAAAGACCTAAAAAAGATCGATTGTCATGGCCAAAATTCCAGTCAATTAAAAATAAAAAGATAATGGGACACAGAAGATCTCACAGTACATCAGATGCGTATGAGCCCGATATACAGGATATTTCCCCTACAAGCACCGACACAGAGTCTCAATTTCAGAAAGAAGTCAGTATCAAAGAAAAGAAAGGAAGCCAAAAGAAACTGAAGTTCCCTAGCATTGGGTTCAAAATGCATAGATCCAAACTAGAAACACAAGATAAGCAAAAGAAGGAAATAAAAACTACACTGTTATCTGAAAGAGAAAAAATATACGAAGAAGATCCTGAAATCCTAACTGTTGAATATACCACAACCCCGGCTTACAAAATAACAGGTGGGGAGGTACATGAAACTTTAACAAAAGACTTAAAAGATAAGAAAAATGGCATTCTGTCTCACGCAAAAAAATGCCCTGAAGTTGAAATACGCATGAAAAAAGAAACAGACATAGAAGCAACATCACAGCTTACTATACCTGAAGTACCAGCCATTCCAACACACGTATCACAGCCCAGTTTCGAAACAACAGATCTCCAAGAAAGCCCAACGAAGCAAAGCCCACGAGTGTCAACAAAACCACAAAAAAAGAAACAGAAAGGAACAGGAGAGAAAACAGTTGGAGAAAGCGGAATTGACAAAGACGTAACTGCTAAACCAGCACACAGTTCAATACAGCTAACAGCTCTAGAAATAGGCACTGCTAAAGCAGAGTTACACACAACAACTGAAACGAAGGAACAAGGGGAAAAGAAACAACAAAAAGTCATTCAACCACTACCCATTCAGAACACAAAACTTGGGATTTCACTGCCCCAAAGCAGAGAGTCAGATATTGAAAAGAACCTAAGAGAAAAAACAGCAGAAAGCCCAGAAGGTAGCAGGAATTTGGATGCGGAATTGATCATGACTGATGCGGAACTGGAAGTAGACACAGATAAAATAAAACAGACATCACTAAAAACGGCAAAAAACCTAAAAGCTGATATAAAAATAGTGCATGAAGAAAGCAGTACAGAATCAGACACTACGATAACAAAGGGACAAATACAAGAAAATGGAATGCCAACTGATATAACTTTCAAGATGCATGCAGACACAAAAACAGCAGAAAAAGATACACAGGGTAAAGAAAGCAAATTCAAACTGCCCAAGCTCAAATTACCTACATTTGCTTGGGCAAATGCAAAGGATGAGAGAGACGTCAGTGCTCCTACTGGCGATATCAGCATCACAGAAGCCAACATCAAGTTCACCAATGTTGAGGACTACCATGAGATCAAGGCGCCCTCGGCAAGCGCCAAAGGCGACGTGACACTGCCGACGGCCGAGATCCAAGC